>JACDJE010000241.1:12112-225998 GCA_016647715.1 Pavo muticus
GTATTTACACAATGTAACAGGAATTCTGCTCTTGAAGTCTTCCACAACAGAATGGCAGTAGCAGAGACTGCCACGTTGCAGCAGCAGTTATCTGCAAGAAACCTGAAGGCCTTGCAAGGAGGGGCTTTAAATTCCTTTTGTTCATTTTTCTGAAAATTAGGAGATTCTCTATCTGAAATAATTCTTTCCTCCTCTCTTGCCACTCCTGAGTGCTTATGAGAAATTCAGCATTGCCTCTAAGATTTTGTTCTCACAGAACAAAAAAGACAAGCTATTTCAATTTTCTCATCTAAAAAGGACTATCTCTCCTTTCTGATAGTTGCTCTAACAGCTTTCCCTGTCTTGACCCAATGTCACAGTGACTCTTCAGCAGAGGTACACAGTACTGCATATGAGATCATACCAGGAACTTGAATAGGAACTTCTTACTGGAAGTACTCCTGAAGCACAAAGGCCACATTTGCTTCTCCATCTGCCCCAGTTTACATATTGCACTTTCCTCTGTTTTGCCAGAAGGGAGGCTGTGTTTCTCACTGCTGTGCTCTCGCCGCACATACTGTTGTCTTTATATCCCTACAGTCCTCAAAGTAACCCACTCTTCCCACATGATATCCTGCTAATCATGTCATAAACCATACATTTTTGTACTAATGTCAGTGCCAAAAGATACTCAGTAAGGCTTGTCCTATTACAGTAGAATAGTAGGATAGTAGGAACTGTTACCACCTCCAGCAGCCATGGCCTAGCTCCCACTTCACAGACCACTGGATCTCCATTCAGAGACTGGGCTCTTGGGGTGTGCACCTGGGCTGAGGTACACAGCTGGACAAACACTGCAGAACACTGGCAGGACACACAGCACACAGGTGCAGCATCATCCCCTCCTGCCCTGGGGCTGGCACTACCAGCAGGCCCTGGTGCAGGCCCACACAAGAGATCCACAGGCCATCGTCATGGCCATGCCTGTCAGCTCAGTGCTGCTGACACCACATCTACGTGTACTGGTCCCCTGGTAGCTGTTACCTGGCAGCGTGAAGTGCATGTTGAGTGGAGCAACATAATGCAGAGAGATGGTGAAGCATGGACTTAGTAGGAAGGTGGGACAAGACGAGATGGTCCAAGTTCAGCAACTCAGACAAAAGCACTGAAGTTCTTTCAAAGCATCTTTTTCCTACAATACTTCAGAAGAAACACAACTAGCAGCCTGATCTTTGTCGGAACTTTTTCCAAAAGCACTATGTAAAGAAGATGTTTACAGTAACTTAGCATTTCTTCAGTCTTTGTTGTAAAACATAGCAAAGCCAGGTATAAAATAAATGATCTGTGCGCAGCACAGAAACATAGCTATGAATTTTTTCAACAGGCAGCATACACCTGTTCCAAAAACACTAAATTTTTTTTCCCACTCTGAGATTATATATATTGGCTGTGCCAGAGGCAAAGTTAAAACTATGGTATTCATTGGTAGCATATCACAGAATCATAGAATCATTTGAGTTAGAAGGGACCCTTAAAGGCCTTCTAGTCCTACTCCCCTGCAGTGAACAGGGACACCTATAGTTGGATCAGGTGCTCAGAGCCCCATCCAGCCTGACTTTAATTGTCTCAAGGAATGGGGCAGCCACCACCTCTGTGGGCAACCTGTGCCAGTGCTTCACCACACTTATTGTAAAAAACTTCTTCCTTATACCCAATCTAAATCCACCCCCCCTTTTTTTTGAAACAACTTCCCCTTCTTCTGTCACAACAGACCCTGCTGAAGAGTCTCTCGCCTTGTTTCTTATGATGGTGACATATGTATGATGGTGACAGAATAATAACTGATGCTTGCCATAAGAGTCAGACTTACTTAATAAGAGGTTTATAGTAACAATGTAGATTATTGTAATATTAGAGCATGAGATGACCCAGATGAAATGCATATGGCCTTTTATCTCCCTCTAGTGGCTAGATTGCAAACCATTAATGAACTTGCCACTGAGCTTACAAAGCTGGCCTTCTGATGAGGCAAACTCACTTTGTATATCCAGAAAAATATAAGATTAGATCCCCGTGGTAACTTTGCTTCAATCATTTTGGAAAGGACTAGCACGTGGGAGTTTTGGCTGCTTGGGACAGGAATATTGTTTTTTTTATTTTTGCAGCAGGGAAACAGATATATGCTCCGTGTTGATAGCTACTGCAAAACAAATTCATTGCAATGAAAAATTTATCTTATGTCCTGTAGACAAACATTTCTGTAGGAATTTTCAGTGTTATAAATGCAGTTTCTAAACTATCTATTTCACTCTGTTCTTGAAGTCTCATGACACTTTGGAAAAAACTGCTCATCAGTTTGCAATACGGTTGATGTGGAACAGGTCCGAGATGGAAACTCCTGACATTTTCAAGTCTGATAGGTTTAATGTGTTACCAGTGGCAAAGCACAACCTTCCAAATGTGATCTTCATTTATTGTAATGGCACTAAAAGAAAATACTGCAATTTCAATTAATTTTGCTAGAGGCAGAAGTCCATGCACTTCATGAAACAAGAGTAGCAAAAAAACCCTCTTTCACCAGCTGTGAAAAAGATCGTAGAACAAAAGAACAGCTTGAGTTGGAAAGGACCTCAAAGATTGTCCAGTTCCTACCCACCCTGCCATGTGGCTGCTAGATTAAGCACTAGATCAGGCTGCCCAGGGCCCCATCCAACCTGACCTTGAACACCTCCAGGAAGGGGCATTCACAGCTTCTCTGTTCAGTTCCTTACCAACTTCTGAGTGAAAAACTCCCTCCTGACATCCAATCTAAATCTCCCTCCTTTAGTTTAAAACTATCTCCCCTTGTCCTATCATTATCTACCTGTGTAAAAAGTTGATTTACTTCCTGTTTATGATCTCCTTTTAAATGCTGGAATGTCATAATGAAGCCTCCCTGGAGCCTTCTTTTCTCCAGACTGAACAAGCCCAGCTCCCTCAGCCTGTCTTTATAGGAGATGTTCTCCAGCCCTCTGATCATCCTTGTTACTTTTCTCTGAGCCTTATCCAAAAGCTCCACATCTTTCCTGTGTTGGGGGCCCAGGCTTGGATGGAGTACTCCATAGGGATCCTCACAAGGGCAGAGGAGGAGGGTAACCATCTCCTTCACCTTGCTGGCCACCTCTCTTTTGTTGCAAGACAGGATACAGTAGGCCTTTTGGGCTGCAAGCGCATACAGCTGGATCATGCTAAGTTTTTCATCTACCAGGACCCCCAAATCCTTGTCCACGGGGCTGCTCTCAAGCAGTTCTTCTCCCTCCTTGTATTCTTATCTGGAATTGACCTGAACCAAGCACAACATCTTGTTGAACCTCATTAGGTTTACATTGGCCTACTTTTTAATCTTGTCAAGGTCTCTCTGGATGTCATCCCTTCCTTCTGCCATACCAGCTGCACCATGCATCAGCAAACTTGCTGAAAGGGTGCACTCAATCCCTGTATCTATGTCTCTGTCAAAGAGTATCCATCCCAAGTCAGCCCCCTGGGAGACAACACTAGTTCCTGCCTCCGCCTGTACTTTGAGCCATTGGCCACAACCCTCTGGCTGTGATCATCCAACCAATTACTTATTCAGTATATTCCACCATTCAAACCTATATCTCTCCAATTTAGTGATAAGGATGTGGTGAGGGACTATGTCAAAGGCCTTGTAGAAGTCCAGGTAGATGACATCAGTTTCCTCTCATTTGTCCACCAATGTTGTCACTCACATGCCATGGAAGGCCACCAGATTGATCAAATACAACCTGCCCTTGGTGAAGACCGTGTTGGCTGTCTCATATCACGCACTCATCCCTCATGTTCCTCAACATCTCTTCCAGGAGGATCTATTCCATCAGTGAGTCTCACCATACTGTAGTTATCTCTGTATAACTCATTTCAACTACAATTAGTCCCCCAGCTTATTTTCTATGAAAAACAGTTTTTTTTACCTTTCACCAATACCCAGTGGCTGCTCACTTATATGCAATGTTAATGCTGATCTGAACTTGGGTAAGACAGATGACTCTTTAAAGAAATCCCTGGAGACATCCAAGCTTAATACTTTGATCCAGAAGAAGAGGGGCAGAAAGTAGAAGACTATTCTAAGAAAAGTTTCTGTTTTCTGCCAGTTTCAGGAGTGGCAGACAAATTTTCTGTGAACAGACAACAGAAAAAGGAGGAATTAAGCTTGGGTTATTGGGAAGCTGGGACCTAACTGAAAGGACAAGCTGTCAAGCTTGTCCTTATTTTCACTATAAAACAGTTACAGAAATAAAAAATTAGATCTTTTCTCCTGACTATGGTACTCAAGTGTTTACAGTTGGAGAAAATCTGTTCTACTTACTTATGTTTAGACCATTTCATACAAGGTAATTTTTAAAAGCCTGTCAGTGTTTTTTACTTGTGTTGGTGGTATGTTGGATTCTTGGCAATGAAACTCCATGTGGTCCTCAATTCACTGCCTGCCTGCAGGCAGGTTTGACTACAAAGTGATTTCTCTACAACTGGCATAAAGCAGAGATAAATGCTTCTATGCATATAGCCCTTATGTTGTTATAATATTATTCTATTTTTGCATACATCAAGACTCCAAATTTACATAAATGTGCAAATAGCTGAGAAGCTTGTAAGAACTGATTTTCATTTACATTAAAACCCTTTGATGCTGAGAAAATATTGAAAAGATGTGGTGTAAATGAGGCAGAAATTTACTTTCAAGGTGAAACAATACTATTTTATAATAGGATTGAGACTGTTTTATAAACAGGAGTGAATTCACAGTTGGGTAGTTTCCCCACATATGAGGATATTCCTTCCATCAATAAAGATCTGTGTCAGGAAGACAGAGTTAGAGCAGCGCATTCGTACTGTTCTGTGCAGAGCTTTAGATCTTGCAGTATTCTTGAAGAAAAAACTGTATTACACGCTAGTCAAAAATATCTACAAAATGAGAGGCAATTAATAAATCATGTGTCAGCTATTACTGGCATGCATATCAAGTCTTATTTCAGTATTAACTGCCTATATTCACCAAGCATGTATATCTCTCATTCTCTTATTTTGCCTCCTTAGAGGTTCAGCTAAAAAGTTTTTAGTCTCAACTGATTCCATTACTTGACTTACACAAGCAGAATCGCAAGGAAAACAGCACAGCACTTTTTTCTTAGATTGAGTGGCACAATTTGTGTATAGGCCTAGAGCTACTTTTGATCCTTGTCCTCTGTTGGAAGATCACTACAAATATAACAGCAAGAGAACCATAACCTTCCTACAAAAATCAGCTATTTTTGAGCTATGATTTTTATGTTATCCTCCACCAGGATACAAAAGTGGCACGTGATCAAAACCTGACTCCATTTATATTATCTCATGAAAATATACATACACCTATATACTTTTTTAAATAGTTCAATGGTCTGAAGTGTGAGACACTAGCAGAATTTCAGTGTCAGGTTATCAGAAGTCCACGGGAGTAGGAGACCAGGCCAAAGGTGCTTCTTTAGCAAGTGCCGATCTAGAGCATTGTATGACAATCTGCCTAAAGATAAACGCAATCTTACTAAAGTAAAAAATGTACAAAGTTAACTGCATAAACTGCTTTGCTGATCCTCTAAGGGACAAAGTGGTCAGCTGCCATGAAGTATGACCCTCTCCTCTCCTCTTCTCTCCTCTCCTCTCCTCTGCTCTCCTCTCCTCTCCTCTCTTCTCCTCTCCTTTCATATATAACTGCATATGTAAAAGAAGTTGTCTGTGGAAGATATTTCTCTCTTTATTTGGGAAGCATAGTTGATAAGATATTAAATATAATTATGATTTATTTTGTCTGTAAATCTCTTACTTTTCCACTGCAACAATAGAAGTAAAGTTATACATAATGAAACAGCATTCAGATGAAAATCTCTGACATTATTCATACATTATCTTTCTGTGTTAAAAGTGTTCAAGTATACATCAGTTTAACTCCTGTGACAGTGACAAAATACAAAATTATTTCCTTCCATCTCAAGAAATAGAAATAATCACATCTTGAATTTTTCTCATTATCCGCTTGCAGGTCATATGTATTAAACAAACACTGGCTTTGAATTGACACTTCCTTCACTTGACTGAAATACTTGCAATTAATAAAGTATCCTTTTCCCTGTGTCACTGAGGCTTAAACCTTCTCCTGTGGAGTACATTAAGGAAGTCTTAGATGAAATCTGTGGTCTGTGCTTGAAAGGCTCTAGGAAAATTATTCCATTTTTCAGGGAAGCTACTTGGATGCAAAAGTGGTGTTGACTCTGGAGTCCCTTTCAAGAAACACCAGGTTGGCCTCTTTCTGAAAAAAAAGGCAGCAACTCGTTTTTTAGGACAAAGAAGAGCCAGACAAACAAGACTTGTTCACAAATGTTCAACTCTTAGGAGAATGTCAGAGCCAAGAATGTTTGTCAGTACAGAGAAATATCTTGCCCCAAACCCCTAACAACTTCTTACATCTAACTTAAAACCCAATGAGATTTAGCTGCGATACCTATATTAGGCAGACTCTGAAGAAAGGGTTGTTAAACTTTTTTTTTTTTTTGCAGCGCATAGATAGTATAATCAATGTTGCAAGCAGCTCTAACAGAGAAAATGTCAAGACTATAATTCACAGTGGAACACTGGTGACAAAAATATCATTTTCTGAAAAATGAGTAAATTTTTTTCCTTTTCTTGAGAGAGCAAAAGAAGAGGCTTATCTGAATGGGATGTAATTGACCCAGTTTTGGTTTACTTGACCTTCTTGCTCTTAAAACAGAGCAGAGTATATCGAAGATCTGTCTTCCCGTGTTCTCAGTCCCTTACATTAAATAGCTTTAGAAATTAGAAATGAGCATCATTTTGGTATATTCTAAATTGAACTGATGCCATAAAATGTCACAATCAGTTGATAGAAGGTGGGCTAAATGACTTTGAATTATTACCTGCACTGGCTGCCATAAGAAAGAAAGGAAGTTTCACTTCTGTCATCAGTGACAGTAAGACCTTGTGTCCCAAAGTGCAAGGTGATTAAGTAAGAACATCATATATCTGCACAGTTTCCTCCTCCCTCTCCCCGCAACAACTGTTGAATAACTAATCTGTACCATGATTTCCAGCCATTGCACCACCAGCAATCAGAACCTGTAGTGCAATACACTGCTAAAAACCTGATACTCATCTCACATATCACATGGTTTACTTTTACCATCTCCGTAGTTTTCCTTCCACCTCAGATGTGCATCTGATCACATGACCTTCGGAACTACTGACCTGTCAGTCTCATCTCTGTGCTGGGAAAGATCATGGAGCAGATCCTCCTGGAAGCTATGTTGAGGTACATGGAAGACAGGGAGATGATACAGGAGAACCAGCATTGCTTCACACAGGGCAAATCCCACTTGACCAACATAGTGGCCTTTTATGATGGTGCAGCTGCTTCAGTGGACAAGGGAAAAGCCATTGATGTCATCTATCTGGACTTCAGTAAGGCCTTTGACACAGTATCTCGCAACATCCTTCTCTCCAAATTGGAAAGATATGGATTTGATGAGTGGACTGTTCAGTGGACAAAGAACTGGCTGCAGGATCAAGTCCAGAGAGTGGTGGTCAATGGCTCAATGTCTGGATGAAGAGTGGTGACAAGTGGTATCCCACATGGGTCAGTGCTGGGACCAATACTCTTTTATACCTTCATCAGTGACATTGATGGTGGAGTTGAGTGCACCCTCAGTAAGTTTGCTGATGACACCAAGCTGTAGGGTGTGGTCAACACACCAGAGGGATGGGATGCCATCCAGAGGGATACAGATAGGCTCGAGCAATGGGTCCAGGTGAACATCAAGATGTTCAACAAAGACAAGTGCATGGTCCTGCACCTGGGTCAAAGCAACATCCACTACTAATACAAACTGAGGGATAAAAGGATTGAGCAGAGCCCTGCCAAAAAGGACCTGGGGATATTGATGGATGGCAAGTTGGACATGAGCCAGCAATGTGCCCTCACAGCTCAGAAAGCCAACTGCATTCTGGACTGCTTCAAAAGAAGAATGGCCAGCTGGGAGGGGGAGGTGATCCTGCCCCTCTGCTCTGCGCTCATGAGGCCTCACCTAGAGTACTGCGTCCAGGTATGGAGTCCTCAGTACGGGAGAGACATGGACCCGTCGGAGTGCATCCAGAGGAGGGCCATAAAAATGGTTCAGCAGATGGAACTCCTCTCCTAGGAGGACAGATTGAGAGAGCTGAGGTTGTTCAGCCTGGAGAAGAAAGGGCTGCTAAGTGACCTGATAGTGGTCTTTCAGTATCTAAAGGAGAGCTAAAGAGAAGAAGGGGACAGGTTCCCTGGCAGGGTCTGTGGTGACAGGACAAGGGGAAGTGGTTTCAAACTTAAAGAGGGTAGGTTTAGGTAAGATACAAGGAAAAAGTCTTTTACAGTGAGGGTTTTGAGGTACAGGAATGTCATAGTTTTGTAATTTTGCTATTAGTATTCCACATCATGACATCATGTGGAGCACAGGTAATTAAAGAGTTAATACTCCAGTTCCGTGGTCTGGCAACTTTCCAGATACCTGGTTCTCAAAAGAGAAGAAGAACTACATGTCCCAGGGGACCTCATAGTCAGAGAGGAAGATACATGATGGAAGTCACGGGATCTTGCTCTGGGACGGGAGCTGGCCTCGCTCTGGCTCTCTGTCAGGCAGAGGATGTGGGTGAGCTTCCAAACCGTGCACCTTTAGTTCAAATTAGGCTTTCTTAGTTTCGGAAAACTCTCTCTCTCTCTTATTTTATTTGATTTATTAGCCTCAATTTCAATTAGATTGTATTATATTGTGTTATCTTGTATTCTGATAACATAGTTAGTAAAATAAATTTTCCTCCTTAGATTGTTGCCACTGTTCTGTTTTTTTTTTTGTTTTTTTTTTTTTTGTTTTTTTTTTGAGCCCAGCTCCCATCTCCCTACCCTTCCCTTTTTTCCCTTTCCATTTTTGGGGCCAGGGGGCCCATGGGCCTACTGCACCCCTGTCACGGGCGTAGATTGATCTAGGTAACTCCACGACAAGGAATACATTGCCCAGAGAAGTGGTGGATGCCTCATCTTCAGAAACTTTCAAGGCAAGGCTGGATCAGGCCTTGAGCAACCTCTGTTCATTGCAGGGGAGTTGGACTAGATGACCTTTAAAGATGCCTTCCAACTCTAGGGATTCTATGATTCTATGATTCTATATTTTTATTTTATAATCTGTTAATTATGACTGCAATAGCAGACATTTCCCACATCGTTAGCCTGGCTTTCTGAGGACATTCAGCCTTGTCTCATCTATAATTTCGTTTACTGACCTCTAGTAACTCTGAGGCTTGTTAGCAATTGCTCGGTGAAAAAAAATTTCTAAGACTCTTTTCCTCGCCATTTAACAAAGATAATAGTACGTCCGTAAGAAGGATATTATGTCAGCGCCCACATTCATGAATACATCCTGTTGTGTAGACTTAGTCTTTGGTGAGCAGCAGATACAATGACCAGAAACACAGCTAGCTTTACAGAATAAACAACTTCATGCAAAGCTCACACATGATGAAAATGCAAGCTGCATATTCCTCACCAATGCTGAAGCAACAAAGGGGAATGCTTAGGGACTAATGCTTCATAATTTCTTCCATTATTTTCCCTAAAGCAAATTTTACAGCTGAGTCTATTCTGTATTAAAATATTGTCTCACAAATGTTGAGAATTAGATAAGGGGAAAAATATGAAAACCAAATAAATACCTTCTTCTACCAGATCTACAGAGGAGGCTCAGGTGGAGAGAGGTAGTACCGACACTGGTGAGTTAGCAAGTATCAGACTCCCTCTAGCAGAAAGGAGCAATTTATAATTAGGCCTGAGCTAAAAAGAGATCTCCTGTGACCAGAGAGGAAAGACTGGAAGTATACACCAAAAAGCACTGAACTGCCCAAATATGGGATGCCAGAGAACATACAGATAGGGGTGAACAACAAAGAGGTTCCACACACCTCAGTGCATTACCAAGTGATTATCATGCAAGTGAACATCTAGTGAGATATTTGACATGGTAGGCGTATAAAAGACTTGACCGTGAGCCAGCTACCTGAAGCTATGCTTTCATCTGGAGCTGAACAGAAAATAAATATCAGTTCTTCAGTATATTTAATTTCTCAAATTTGAAGAAGTATCTTATGGGACAAAATCTGTTCTACTTCTGTCCATCTTGCTAAGCAGAACCCTTCCACATCCTTGCATACATACATGTAGACGAGCCTCAGCTCAGTCAGGCTTTCAGTAGGAATATTTGAAGTGAGCAATGAGTTAGCAAATGAATGTCACATTAGCCAGTGGGTATATCTGATCTGAGTGCCTCATAATGGACAGAGCTGATTTTGTAATTGAAGGTCACATAAATTGGGATACATTCTGTGGCTTGCAATATATTTTTTGAGAGAACTAGTTAAAATATAACAAATATTTATATGTTTCTTCCTCAAAATCTGCTATGATTTAACTTTCATGGTACCTAGAGTTTAAATTTAGATACGGTTGCTTCTGTGGATTTTGAAGCCAGAAATTTTTTTACTCTTGATTTCATTCTTTTAATTACATTTGTTTCTTTTTCAGTAAAACCTTTCCTTGGCAGTATTATAATTATTTGTCTTAACATTATCTATGCTCAGCAAGCCTTTGATTGTAATGTATTCTTCTGTAAATAAAGTGTAAAACCAAACACACAATTCAGTAATTCAAGGACTCATTTTGGAAATACTACTATGGCACACAGCAAGAATTAAGGAGAATTTTTGTAAGATTTGGCTTGTTTTCTAGTTTTTTAAAAGCAATAAAGACAATGTTCTTTCCTTTTCCACTTTGTCCATTCCAAATGGTTCATTATCAGTTGTATGGAATAGCATAAAAAATTACTGGTCAAGTAATGATCCGCCTAGTACCTCCTTTCCAACATGCTGTAGCAGATCCTCTGCGTAAAAAGAAAAACAACTATAGTCTGATCTTCTACTCAGTATACACTCTCAGATCACAACTATTATTGATATAACCTAGTGCTCTTTACTTAGAAGGTCTAGTAGTTCCAGTAATTCAGTCTACTTATTTATAAATTCTTTTACATATTTAGTCAACACGACAACATCCTACAGCGAGTTCCAGAGTTTGTCTGTTTGTATTTATCTCTCAGAAAAGTTACAGAGACTTCAAGAGAGATGCTATCTCTTTTCATAACCGTAACAGCTTCATCTCCAGTGACGGTAGGGCTGTGTAAAGGTTTCTAGGTAGCACTTCTTGCACAAAGGGCATCAGCTGCTTTGTCTTTGACAATGAATTAGTCAGAACTTACACTTCTCTTTGAACTTTGATTCTCCACCCATTTTTGTAACTCTGATCATAGCAGTTACCAGGAGTCGAATTCAAGATTCTTAAATTTATATTTCTTTATTGTTTTCAGAGCAAAGAACTCCTTTTCAAAAAGAACTTTTAATTTGTGAATCTCCCTTAAACTTACAATAGTTATGAATTAGATTCAATATTTCAGTTCACGAAAAGAGTATTGCTGAATGTGTTTCCATGATACCAGATAAGTGTTCTTTTCTTTCCCTTTCTAAATACAAAGGATATGCCTTCAGGTTATTGACATTTATGTGTTGCACAACTACTAAGGATGAAATCTAATGAATTGGTGTAAAATGACTTGAAACAAAAGCCAGCACTGTTTCCATGTAGGAAACTTGTGACTTATAATAGAAACAGGTTCAGTAGATTGGCTGGATATAATCTGTCTTGATTTTACATGTTTGGGAGTACTTTTCATGGAAAATCTTTGAAGAAAATATATAGGCATGGAATGGAAACTGGAGTGTTGTCACAAATAAAACTAGGCAGCAAAAGACAGATTGAGCCATGAGAATGAACGGCTAGATCTCAACACTGCAAAGCATAGGGTGTATTCAGACAGGGTCCGCATAATGAAGAAGTTAGTTGTTAGTTAGGACATATCTGTTAAGTACAAACTAAGTTTGAGTCATTGCTTTGAAATATAAATGTAAAGCTATGTGAAAAAATGTAGAGAAAAGGTATATTCTCCACCAAATTATCTTGCTGTTTTCTTTAACTAGAAAATGGGCTTCAGGAAAGTTTACAAATAAATCCAGGAACTGGTTCATAAAACCTGTTTCTTAGAAATGAGTCTCTTCATCTTCTGCCAGGCTTTTATCCCCACTTAATTCAGTAATGAAATAACTCCAGCTCTTCAAATAAACTTTCTGAAGTCTTGTTCATACGCTACTGCTGATGAATTTCCATCATTCCTGATGTTTCTAACTAAAAGATTCCTTTATTTCAGAAATAGTTACAAAAAAGTCCTGATAACTTATTCATCTGGTCTCAAAGTGCTTGGCATTCATTCATAAGATAAAGAAGAGTTATAGCAAGAGCAAAATCAACCATTAGATAATACCTTTTGTCACAGTGCCCCTCTGCACTGTGGTTTTCTGTCTCCTCCAGGCATAGCTCAGCTTCCCTCCTGGAGCAAAGAAGTCTACAACAGTTCAGAGAGGGGGATCTGCAGCACAGCCCCAAGATGGACCCATGAAGGGCTGTGTCTACTCACAAAAGAGGACAAAATTGGAAAAAGTGAAGAGGAAAGTTAAGAAAAAAAAATGGGCAGGGAATGGAGGTCAGAGAATCAGGGCACAGCTAGAAAGCCTGACTATTTGCCTGATGAATAGTATCTGTTCTGCATGCATTTGTACAGCAAGAAATTGCCATTTGTATTGGGTTTTCCCTGAAAGTGTTAAGAGTATGCAAATTTGATCTAAGATGTCACAGGAGGAACCCAATGATTCAAAATGTTACCTGTTCCAGGCTGAAAAGTTTCACTGAATGTAAAAGCAAAATATGTGAAGGCAGTAGAACAGGTTCTTAATTACAGCTGCTTTGTATTAATAAAAAATACATACTGTCTTAGAGAATGTTATATAAGGAAAAGTTAATATAACAGTCATCCTTTTCAAATGGTATGAAGAGATGAAGAATTCATTCACACATTTTGTGAAAAGAAAATCTACAATAAAGAAAGAAAGCAACTTTTTTATAACAGAAGGACCTTTTTATGCTAAGACTCTCATCTTCACAATTGCAAATGAGTTGTTTGTGCAGAAATAGTAGTTTGGGAGAACAATTTAGTTTTGCAATAATCCCTCTGATGGTGATGAGTCAGTGAAAGCTCCCATTTTCACATCTTCCTTCAGCCACTGAATAAACAACTTTGTTTTCAAATTGCCAGAATGCTCCAGCAAACTCCGGAATTCACTAGCATTGTTGCTGGATATAAATAGAGCATTTTTTTGTGCCACAAGGAATCTGCAGCTGATTGCTGAATACAGACTGAAAGCAAATGTTTTGCACTTGTTACAGATGTGCATATGCATATCTTCTCCTCCAAGCTTTGAATGAATTTCCCTAGAGCCAAGCCACTGCATGATTTATACATAATAAAGAGGTTGCTTGGTTGGAGTCTCTTCTGAAGCTCCTCCAGGTTAATAGTTCCTGTGCGCTGAGGCTGAATGAGAGTCACACACACGTTATTTTCAGTGTACAGCTGCTCAGCTTGCAAACAGACCTCCAGAGTTTGACTTTCACTCGTCTGTGGCACACTGGAAGAGTGTATCCTGACCTCTTGGAATCATGCGTAAACACATATGAATAATCTATTTATTTCTGTATTATGTGAATTACTGAAATACAAAATAATAAAATCAATTTTACTCTCCCAGCTTTGGTCGTAAAGACTCAGTTTTCCTTTGCATTGTGATTCCATTCTTTTCCTTTATGCTTTCATTGAGTGGTAAAAGAGGACTTAAAGATTAAGCCTTAAAAATCTTGATTCAAGCATGAGTAATTGGTATATCATTGAAAGCATATACCTATTCTTGGACTTAAATTAGCAAAGAGGACATGTGACTATGATGCAGTTGTCTTAAGCTAGAGATTGACAACAATAAAGCATCATATTGCCATTTCTGTGAGGCATAGAGGGAGTTACATTTATTTGTCCGTAGTAGACAATAAGATGAATTTTTATCAGTAGCACTTTTGCTAATCAACAGCTAGTAGGAGACATATCTCTGTTTTACATTCTCTTTAAAGATTCTGTTGCAGAACAGTTACCCTTTGCATTGAAAATTAACTCAGAGATTTCTGTCTCAGCTGTCAGTAAAACACAAGCAAGACACATTACCCAAAAGCCTATCAGAGCAGCAATAATCTGTTCATATAAACTTTAAAATATCCTAATACAATGCAAAATGCAATCATGTTCATAGAATCAGAGAATGACTGGGCTTGGAAGAAACCTATTACAGTCATCTTGCTCTGGTCAAAAATCTAGAGCAGATTGCCTAGGACCATGTCTGAACAGCTGTAGATCTCCAAAAGGGAGACTCCACAACTTCACTAGGCAGCCTGTGCAGTGCTCAGTCATCTTCACACTCTTCACTTGTCAAAGAGCACCTCTGAAAACCGCCTGGCTGTGTTCTTAGAAAACTCTCTCCAGGTATTTATATATTTATATATATATATTGATGAGATCCCCCCTAGCCTTCTCTGCTCCAGGATCAAGAGTCACATGAATCTCAGATTTTCTCAGAACAAAGATGTTGCATCATCTTGGTAGTCCTTCACTGGACTTTCAGAGTGAACCATATTAATACCTTGTTGTTTTTTTCTGTCTGTTAGTAGTATATAATAGCATGAAGTGCCATTTCTTAGGGAACAAGAGCTCTTAATTATGAGAAATCAGGCAAGGAAGGCAGGATACCATTATGTCAGAGTTTGCCTTATTAACCAAATTAAACACAAAAAGAAAAAGCGGCGAGTAGAGGAAGGAATACACATCCTGGGAAGTTTACATGGATGAGGTCCAGGATTGTAGGGATCAGATTAGAAAAAAAAAAACAAAGCACAGGTAGAGCGAAACTTGGGTAGGGATGCAAAGAATATAAAGAGGTTCTATGGGTTCATAAGATAGCAAAGTAAGATAAAAGAAACTGTACTGCCCCAATGAGTGAGACAGGAAATATGGCTACAACAGGCATGTAGAAGACTGAGGCAGTCAACAACTTTTTCACCTCAGTCTTCGCCAGCAGTTATACTTTGTATACTTCCCAAGCTGCAGAAACTCAAGGCAGGAACTGGGAGGTTTAAGACCTACTCACTGTGGAAAAAAAACACTTTTGAGACTATCTGAGGAACTTAAACGTGCATAGGCCCTCGAGACCCTGTGAGATGCATTTCAGGATCTTGAAGGAACTGACAGGAGAAGTTACTTAGATGCTAGTCAATGTATTTGAAAAGTTGTGACAGTCAGGTGAATCTTTCAGTGACTGGAAAAGAACAAACATCACTCTCATTTGTAAAAAGGATGAAAGGAACTGAGGAAGTACAAACCTATGAAAATCACATAGCAGATCTTCCTGCAAACCATGTTAAAACATGTGTGAAGTCAACAGCTTGATGTCCAGATGGAGGCCAGCAAAGAGTACAGTCCCTCAGAGTACAGTATTGGGTCTGGTACTATTCATTATTCATTGCACTTGCAGCCCAGAAGGCCAACCTTCTGGGTTGTATCAAGAGAAGTGTCACCAGCAGGTTGAGGGAAGTGATTTTGCCCTTCTACTCTGCTCTTGTGAGACTCCACCTGGAGTACTGTGTCCAGTTCTGGAGCTCCTAGTGCAAGAAAGACATGGAGTTGTTGGAGTGGGTGCAGAGGAGGACCACTAAATTGATCAGAGGGCTGGAGCATCTTCCCTAATAGGACAGGCTGAGATAGCTGGGGCTCTTCAGCCTGGAGAAGAAAAGGCTCCAGGGGGACCTTAAAGTGGCTTTCCAGTACCTGAAGGGGGCCTACAGGAAAGCTGGGGAGGGACTTTTCATAAGGGCAGGTAGCAACAAGATGAGGACAAATGGTTTTAAACTGGAAGAGGGTAGATTTAGATTAAACATTAGGAAGAGATTCTTTACTGTGAAGGTGGTGAGACACTGGAATAGGTTGCCCAGAAGGGTTGTGAATGCCCCCTCCCTGGAAGCATTCAAGGTCAGGCTGGATGGGGCTTTGAGCAACCTGGTCTAGTGGGAGGTATTCCTGCCTATAACAGGGGGGTTGGAACTAGATGATCTTAGAGGTCCCTTCCAACGCAAACCATTCTATGATTCTAGGATTATTTTCATTGATGACATGGACAGTGAGATTGAGTGCACCCTTAGCAAGTCTGCAGATGACACCGAACTAGGTGGTGTAGTTGATGCTTCAGAGGGAAAGGGATGCCATCCAGAGTGACTTTGATAGCTTTGAGAGGTGAGCCTGTGCGAACACTATGAAAATCAGCAAGGCCATATGCAAGGTCCTGAACCTAGGTTGGAGTAATCCCCAGTATCAGTACAGACTGGGTGATTAATGGACTGAGAGCAGCCCTGTGGAGAAGTATTTGGATTTGGCAAATGAAAAGAGCAAAAAAGAGCCAGCAATATGCGCTTGCAGCCCTGAAAGCCAATCATATGCTGAGCAGCACCGAAAGAAGTACGGCTGGAAGGTCAAGGAGGAATGATTCTTCCTCTTTACTCTGTTCTCATGAGACCTCACCCTGGAGTAGTGAATCCAGATCTGGAGCCCCCAGCACAAGAAAGGCATGGACCTGTTAGTGCAGGTCCAGTGGAGGGTCACAAAAACCATCAGGGGCTGGAGCTCCTTTTCTATGAAGGGAGGTTGTGAGAGTTGTTCAGCCTAGAGAAGAGAAGACTCTGAGGAAACCTTATTATGGCCTTCCATTACACAAAGGGGGCCTAAAAGAAAGGCGGGGAGGATGTATAGTTATGCAGCAAGGGGTATCAGTTTTGAATTAAAACAGTAGATTTAGAATAGATGTAAGGAAAAAGTTCTTTACTCTGACTGGTGGGTGGAAGAGGTGATCTAAAGAGGTTATTGATGCCTCCTCCCAGAAAGAGGTGATCAAGGCCAGGCTAGATGGAACCTAGACTAATCTGACCCAGTCAAAGAACTTCTGGGCAACGGTAAGGGGAGATATGGATGACCTTTTAAGATCCCTTCCAATTCAAGCCATTCTATGGTTCTGCTATATTTTTTTTCTTTCCTTGGACATCCATATTAAGCCAAGTCTAACTCATGCACAATGCTATACCAGAGTAGTCTTTTAAATTGATATAGATTCATTAGTTTTCTATGTGAGGTTGCAACACAGTGAAAGATTGGACACAAGCCAGCATGCTGTACTCCCAAAATCTTGTTTCTGTCACAGCCATTGTTAGAATTTTGACCTTGAGATCACAATTTCACTGTATCTAAGCATCTTGGCACCAGAATGGCTTAGCACAGTGGGCCTGAAGCTCAGAAAGGAACTCTGTGCAGTGTTATAAATTTCTGAACGTTATCTTTTGCTGAAGATTCCAGAATGACCTTGTCTCATAGAAGTAATCACTGAACTATAAAACTAAAATCTCTATTATTGCACAGAGATGAGGCGCAAAAGTAGCAGGCACATTGTTCTCAGTGCTTCCCTGAGCTATAATAGACAACGTTACAGCCTGGATCTGCTAGAAGAAATCCAGCTAGAAGCAGCAGGACTTTGCAAGAGCGAGGAAAGGTTACACAATATTTTACAAGGGCTGAATGTTCCAATTTAGTCTGTGGTAATTACTTTCTCTGATTTGCATTTTACCCTAGATTAATGGTTGACAGGTGGCCCAGCTAGCCCATCCCCACTCTCTCCCACACATACATCATCATTAATGCAAACACGAAATGCATTTTAAGAACCACGAAATAAACACAAAGCAATCATATTGCACTGCACATCTTCAACCATTAATATCTGATGACGGCATTAATCTCTGTGAGCTGCCTTCCTCGGGTACAGGACAGAAAACTTAAGTTCAGTGTAATCTACAAGTCTTTTCTTTCTCACTACACAGTTCCATTCCCATACCTCCCTCCAGACTCTGCAGAAAGCCAGGCTTACTGGTCTCAGCTGTGTGAGGAGAAAGTGAGAGGAGCAGTGCATGCTCTGAATGGAAGGAGAAGATTAATTTTGCACCTCAGGATGAGACAGAGCCTCTACAGAGCACATCCTGGTAATATGTAAAACTGTGATGCTGTTAAGACTTAAGGCGTGATAACAGGTTTTCAAAGCAAAAGTAGATAAGTCTAGGGCACTCTAGTGAGGCAGTGGTAAGTTAGTCTGTGACATCAGGCTGATGTCATACACCTTGCATTTTTAACTTGACTGCAGCATTAAGACTCAGACTTGATATCAAGTTATACTGAGTAAGTTTTGTTCAGCTAGTTGTTGATTTGCTTCTTCAGTGTTATTTTTTTTCTGCACAATAGATTGTTATACCTGCAAGCCACACTGTTCAAGGCAGGTTTAGCTCAAAGAGGAATTCTGTTGACAGCAAAGAGAGATACAGCGAAAAAGGGGAAATATGTTGACTAGACCAACTATAGGGCTTTTTGGGCACAGGTGCTCTGGAAAAATGTGTGTGAGGGTGGGGTTTTTACAGGCCTCAGTGGTTGATAATCTCAAATATCTTACCTAAGTAAACTGCACATCTGAACCATTACAGGATCCAGACATTCACCCCTACCACTGAACCACTCTCCCTACTCTTATGGCTCTTACAGTACTCATTGACATAAATCTGTCATTATGAAGCTTTGGATACATAATGACTCCTCTGTAGTAGTATTTCAACACTATGAAAAAGATTTTTGCCAGGAAGCCAGGTCTTACCTCCTGTTCTCCAATTTTTCCCCAGACTTTGCATCTTTTGATTCTGCCCTGCATTGAATGATAGAGTTCAATGTTCAGTGTTTGAAAAAACTGTCCTGGGCTACCAACAGATGTTGGCTATCTGGAGAAACGTGGCCAGTGGTTATTTCACCCCTTGCACTACGCCATGAATCTGTGACAGGGGTAGCACAGATGCATATAAGTCAGTGCTCAGAGAGACTGGGCACAGCAATTCTCCAATGAGAAGAAAATCAGAGAAAAATTATATACCACCACCTACGTAAAATTGTAAATAAGGTTTAGGGTGATATGTTTTTTCTTGTTGATAGAAGTGTGGTGAGAAGCACAGGTTTATGGAAATGAACACAGAAGTTCTAGTTCTGAAGCCATGAGCCTCAGAGAAGTTAACAATGACTCTACCTCCCCTACAGCACATCACCAATGTCCATAAAGTTTTACTTCAAAAAATAAAAATAAAAACAAAAATTGGCCAACTGAAGTCAGAAGCAAGCCAAGAGCCACAGAGTTTTCTTCAACTATCTCACTCAAAGACTATTCGAAATCAAGTGGTAGACAAGTCACATTTCCTGTGAAGCACCAGTCCCAGTGATAACATACACTGATTGCACAAGAGGTAGAGGGCCACGTGATTCTTGCAGGCGTGTACAGTGTCTCTGTCCCAGAAGGCTACAACTCTGCCAGGCCACATAGCAAATGTTTTGTAATGCTTTCCTCTGGCCACTTATAAGGCATAAAACTGGCAAAGGGACTAAAACAAATGCTGTCCACTTTAGATTTAAGTCAACTGCAATTTTCATATCTATATCTACAGGAGGTAAAGGGGAGGATATAACATGCTGATGGTATGAAAACAGCAGTTGAGACGGGGCTGAAAACACTTCCTACATCTGAATGAGGTAAACACTAGGAAATAGCATTGCTACCATGCTGATCACTTTCAGGTGAAGCATTTTTCATGCGCTACTCTGAGAATGGCACAGTATTCCCAGAAGTCCTTCTGTCCTTAAAATGACTTGCCAGAGCTCACAACAAGGTTTTGCCTTGCAGGTAAGCTTGTTTTATGATAGACCACAACAAAGGGTAGGCATTTTTAGCCATAAATCCCTTTTGCGTTCCTTTAACTACAAGAAATGCTAGACCATGTATCTGCTAGAAATCATCCTCGCTGTTCTGTGATTTCTGTTCATTTTGTTCTCTCTTGCAAGACTGTGCTCTAGATGGGCAGATGATCTTGCAGAAGCTAATGATTATACAACACAGATTAAAGAGAGGACAAGTCTTTTCTCTTTTGCCTTTACAAGTGACCTCTAAGCCTCTCAGAGATAGTGAAGTCTTCTGAGCAAGCTGGGAGCTCTAAAGTGAAAAGACATTAAAAAAATGTATTACTTAGTGGAAAGTACAGAGACAAAAACAGACAGAATTTTGTTATTAGATCTTACAAAAATTGCCAGTCATAGACTGCAAGTTCTGCTTTTTTTTCCCCCCTCAGTTAAGCCCTGAAAACTTTGACTCATGCCTTGGACTCCTGTAAAAATTCACCAACCGCGTGGATCTTTGCATATTGTTTCCCACACTTCAGATGTACTGATCTATTTAAAGTGTGCTCTCACCTGTGTAAAGTGCTTATAAGCTTCTATTTGTGATACACTATCAGATAAAGGAGCAGGAAGATGCTGCTGTACCAGAGCTCTCTGACATAGCATTCAAAATTTTTCCTAGTCTTAATAGAGTTGTTACCGTCTTAATAGATGTTGTGCAGGCACCTCTGTCATTCCATAACATCTCTCCCTTTCTACATCTTCAAACTACAAGTAATATTGTCACAGTGATGTAATATTAATTACAGTTTGTCTAAATAAGCTCCCTAGCAGATGTCTTAGCAAAGCCAGTTAATCACATTTGGATGAGGCCACATACCTGCAAAAAATAATAGGATTCTCTACTTGCCCCAGGAGCCAGAATTATCAGAATTATGTTAATTACAGTCAACTCAGCCACTACAACTCTCATGAATAAAAGGATGCATTGCTCTAGATGATCTGAAATTTTAAATCCTGGTTATTCAAAATGCACGTGACTCTCAAACATGATTAAAGAATGGGTTTGATCCCAATGCTGTAGCTTTGTTTTCACACAAGAAACGGATAGCCCTTGAAAGCGCTACATAACGGAGTTCCCCCTTTTGAGGCAAAGAAAAAGCTAGGATATGCTGGTTTGACTTGTAGGTATGTTTAATCAGACCATTTTAGTGAAAGCAAACAATCACCTGAGCTAAGTGGTGGCCCACCAATTTCATATGATTTTTGAAAGTTCGACTTCATAATACTGTCACATGAATCTGATCCACTGAGCCTGAGACTCCTTGTAAGGAAGAGCTGAAACCTGTCTACAGCTTTTCTCTTCTCCAACAATTCAGTGAGTTCACCACATAAGCTGATAATTTTATATCCACACAACTGCAGACATTTTGAAAATGTAGTTTTTATTTAAGGGATCTGTTTCTGAGAACAGCTAGACTGAATTTCATTATGAGGTGCAGGCAACTTGTCCTTGATCTCACCTGAAATTTTATCCATTTTCTGTCTCAGTACATCTTGCATATAGCAGTCTTCCCTACTGCTGTCCTCAGAAATATTTGGGATTAATTTCTGGAGACAGGAGTTACTGTATGATTTCTTCTTGAAGACAAAGCAGTTGGGTAAATCTGTATTCTACTACAGAATTTTGCAACATTTTATTTCTTTGCCACCTCCCACACAGTCATCATTGTTTTGCTAAATTTTCCTCATCTCTGAATGAAATTACTTAGGTTGTATGCCAGCTGGCATTGCTTCATTACCCAAAATAGGCTGGAACACCATATTTTGGAGCTGCTCGACACCTCCTTCTCAGAGCCCTTGAACAGTGGCTTTTAGAGTACGTTTTTTTCTCCACTGTTTTCAGAGTCACACCTAGAGTCTTTAGTGCTTGTCCATTTATCTTCAACCTAGAATGTGCCACAGTGATGTGATGAAGAGGAAGGAAATCAGAAAGTGATAGACCCTGAAAAACAAATGGGTACTGCTTAACCAGGGTAGACAAGCAAGCTCTGACATAGAGCTGGGAAAATGGTGTAACGTTTATGGCTCTATGTCACTCAATTTTCACATGAGTGGTGGACTTGGCTCCTCTGGGAATGTATCAGGTGTCGATCAAGCTCTGGTCTCTCGGACTCCTCTGCTTTGTGACATACCCTGCCTGCAATATTTTGCTCCTTTGTATCTGGGAATCAAATATACAAGAGTATATAAAGGCATGATTTTAGCAACATAATCTGAACATTAATTTCTCTATGTCTTTATGAAGAAGAGGGTACACTGTTTGAAGTTATTTCTCAGATAAAACTGATCTTCTTAATTGGGTGCAAATCAAAACCTCTCCAGTTCTCCAGCTTGGAAAAAGTTGCCCTGGGCTAGCTACCTTGTGAGGTGCAGGACTCAAGTTTGCAGTTTCATTGTACCCTCCATGATGCAGACTACACTACCTGGTGTAAACAATAGCCCTATTAAGTCTATTTTACTGATACATTCATGTAAACTTCTTTGAGTAGATTTGGACAGATCTACCGGAAGGAGAGGAGA
Organism: Pavo muticus; assembly: GCA_016647715.1. Classification (NCBI taxonomy): domain Eukaryota; kingdom Metazoa; phylum Chordata; class Aves; order Galliformes; family Phasianidae; genus Pavo; species Pavo muticus. Next base: position 34,579 of record JACDJE010000241.1, read on the forward strand.
TTGTGCTAGCCTCAGAAAAGGTGCCAGAAGCCATAGAGTAAGACAGGTAGGAAATACAATAGGGCATGGGGCCTTGAGCTCTGCATTTTTGGAAAGCATCCACCAGGATTCAAGGGGTAACAGAAAGCTTTGTAGTGACCAATATAATTCTAGCTGTGAGAAAAGTATGCACAAATTAATGGAAGAATATGCATTATTAGATAGCAATGGGGCAGGGTGAATTCTGCCCAGTCTGTCTATTTCAGTTTGGTCTCTCAGAGTAGTTGCAAGTTTTCGGTTTAATAGTTTAGATTTATTTTTATTCAGGCAAAACTTGGCTTTTGAGTTTAAAAGCCCCTCAGCCTCTGTGGCGAGATCACTGGAGAATGGGCAAGGTACATCTGTCATAGGATATTTGTCCACGTGTAGCTCCTGTCCTTCCAGATTTTGAAAGGAGGTGCTGTGACAGTAAAGGCAGACTGAAACTGCAGAACCACCCTTTCTTCTTGTGCAGCATCAATCCCAGTGGCTCATTTCCAGCTTGAAATACTACCTGCCAACTTCCTGTGTGACTTCCTTGCTATCTCAGATCACGGCTGTTTCATCCAGAGCATCTCAGCACATTACCTTTTAAGATTTTTATTCTTTATATCATACATTTCCACAATGTTATGGAATATGAATGTATATTTTATATATATATTTATATATAAATATACACATACATTTAATGTACATATGAATGTATAAGTCCATGGGGCTGGATGATATCCATCCTAGTGTTCTGAGAGAGATTGATGATGAGATTGCTGAGCCTCTCTCTGCCATATTTGAAAAATCATGGCTGTTTGGTGAAGTCTCTGGTGACTGGGAAAAGGGAAACATTACTCTTATTTTTAAGAAAGGTAGAAAGGAAGACCTGGGGAACTACAGGCTGATGAGCCTCACCTCTGTGCCTGGGAAGATCATGAAGCAGATCCCCCTAGAAGGTTTGTTAAGGCACATACGAGACAAAGAGATGATCCAAGACAGCCAGCATGGCTTCAACAAGGACCTGACCAATCTGGTAGCCTTCTATGGTGGAGTGATGGCTTCTGTGGATAGGGGAAGGGTGATGGATGTCATCTTCCTGGACTTCTGCAAAGTCTTTGACATGTCTTTGACAAAGTCTTTTTCTCTCTAAATTGGAGAAGTATGGATTTGAAGGATGGACTGTTCGACGGATTAAGAACTGGTAGGTTGGACACAGCCAGAGGGCTGTGATCAATGGTTCTGTGTCAGGGTGGAGGCCAGTAACAAGTGATTTCCCACAGGGGTTGGTCTTGGTTCCGGTGCTTTTCAACATCTTCATCAATGACACAGACGATGGCATCGAGTGCACCCTCAGCAAGTTTGCAGATGACACCAAGCTGAGCGGTGCAGTCGATATACTGGAGAGAAGGGAAGCCATCCAGAGGGACCTGGACAGGCTGGAGAAGTGGGCCCGTGGGAGAACTTAACGAGGTTCAGCAAGGCCGAGTGCAAGGTGCTGCACTTGGGCCAGGGCAATCCCAGGTATTTACACAGAGAAGAGCCCCTTGAGAGCAGCACTGCGGAGAAAGACTTGGGGGTCCTGATGGACGACAAGCTGGACATGAGCCAGCAGTGTGCACTTGCAGCCCAGAAGGCCAACTATGTTCTGGACTGCATTAAAAGAGGAGTGGCCAGCAGGGAGGGGGAGGTGATTGTCCCCCTCTACTCAGCTCTTGTGAGGCCCCATCTGGAGTACTGCGTCCAGGCCTGGGGCACGCAGTACAAGAAAGACACAGAAGTCTTGGAACGGGTCCAGAGGAGGGCCACTAAGATGATCAGAGGGCTGGAGCACCTCTCCTATGAAGAAAGGTTGAGGGAACTGGGCTTGTTTAGCTTAGAGAAGAGAAGGTTCTGGGGAGACCTCATTGTGGCCTTCCAGTATTTGAAAGGAGCTTATAAACAGGAGGGAGAACAACTGTTTATGAGGGTGGATAGTGATAGGACAAGGGGGAATGGTTTTAAATTGGACTGGAGAGGTTTAGGTTAGATATTAGGAGGAAGTTTTTCACACAGAGGGTGGTGATGCACTGGAACAGGTTGCCTAAGGAGGCTGTGGATGCCCCATCCCTGGACGCATTCAAGGCTAGGCTGGATGTGGCTCTGGGCAACCTGGTCTAGTGGTTGGTGACCCTGCACATAGCAGCAGGATTGAAACTATATGATCATTATGGTCCTTTTTGACCCAGGCCATTCTATGATTCTATGATTCTATGAATATCTCCAAATAACCCTTAGCAACTCTATAACAAGACTTGTTCACACACAAGGAAGAAAGTGAACTTGTAGGAGTTAAAAAAGCTGTGTGGGTTGTAATGGCACATCTTCTAACGATGAACAACAAAGGGATTTTTCAGAGTGAGAACAGTTGAGCTGGCAATGCAAGAATCCATTTGAACTAGGATAGGTTACGTTTCTGCCCTAGTTACAAGACCAGAGAGTAGGAAACTGGAGTGATTTGGTACTTCTGAAGCTTTTAATTGCAGAAGCATGGGGGTAGTAAGACAAGAGGCAAATGTTACTAAACATTTTAACTTCAAATGACCTTTCCTGAAGGATCTGGCATATTGTCTGTGTAAAAGCAAGAGAAAATGCCACAAGCTCAGCCTAGGGACTCTGCAGACCCTACATTATATCTGGTTGTGTCAGGGGAGGTTTAGACTGGATATCAGGAAAAAAATTTCACAGAGAGGGTGGTTGGGCATTGGAGCAGGCCGCCCAAGAAAATGGTGGAGTTGCCACCTCTGGAGATCTGTGCATGTACTACTTAGGGACACAGTTTAGCAGTGGACTTGCTAGTGTTAGGTTGATGGTCGGACTTGGTGATCTTAAGGTGATCTTCCAACCTCAGTAATTCTACGATTCTAAGGGTATAGCCCTGTGCAGAGTGCTCAGGGCCCAGATCTGCTTCTGTCCTATTTATCAGGAAATGTTTTACCCTGTTTAAACCTGGCACCTACTCTGCTGCCACTCAACGTACAGCAGTTTGCTATTGTAAAACAGCTTGCACTTTCTGCTAAGGATATTGACAGGAACTGGATACTTTCAGAAGGAGAGGGATTAAAATTGTTAGTTTGGAAATGAACAAAAGGAAGTGTAGTAGATATGGACGTTGCTGAGAAGACAGTGAGGAAGAATATTTGAGGATTCAAATTAAAAGATTTAAAGAATTAGAACATGAAGAAGAGAGCAGAATTCAACAGTCCAACAGTACAGGTGAGAAAGCTTCCCATCTAGGCTCAAGTTGAAGTTAAATAGATGCTATCTTCTTTGTATTACACCTTTGCATAGTGTTTTGAAGTCAGATCTGAGACCTATCTCAAGAAACATTTTGTTTGCAGATGTCAACGCATATAGCTTAAAATTAGGACATGCTGGGGCAATCTGATGCCAAGTCACATCCTATGAAAATCTGATGTGGGCAGAATACTACTTTCAGCAACTGCTGCTTCAGCCATTGCTGATGTTAGCATAAAAATCTGCCTTAACTTATGCTAAATCCATTCAAGTTGCTGCCACCATTTTATTTTTTGGTGCTTATACAGGTAAAATGAAGAGAGCTAGGCCCATGCTCCTGCCCTTTACAATAGCCCAATACATCCAGAAAAGTAACAAGTCATGATAAGCTGCAGGCAAGCCACCAAGCCACCCCATTCTTTCATCATTTGTTTCCAAGCCTAATATCCTGAAAACATCAGACTGATCTTTCGTCCATTCTTGTGTAATAGAAAGCAGAGATAATATATAATAGGACAGTCAGGTGCAGACTACACAGGTTTCTGTCAAAGGGAGATAGATAAATAGGTCAGTGGTGGCAGAAGACACAGGTTGACAGGTTATAGAACACTGTACTGGCTTTGGGCATTAACTTTGCAGGGGTGAAATGTAAAACTGGCACCATTCACTCTCATCCATGTTCTTGGCAAGCATGTTTCTCTATTAATAATAGAGTATCAATAGCTCACCAGCCTCACAAAGGCATTTTGAAGTCCTTCCTGATCTTGCCTTCTGCTTTGTCTGTGGAAAAACAGTTGATAAATTAAGGCACTGTTTTTACTGGGAGAAGACAGCGAAGTCTGCCAAACGCAATGCACAATCCCACTGATCTGTCCATGGAAAGTATTCCAAGCTCTGTACAACAGAACTATTCAGTGCTGCATGTAGTGAAACAAAACAGTGTATTTCTCTTTTAAGCTCTAGTCTGTGGCTGACCTGAGCTAGACAGAACATTAATAGCTTCCATTTCCATGGCTGAATGCAATTGTCGCCTCTTACCTAAATAGCTACGCAGAAAGTAGACAGCTGGTTACTTAACCACCATGTAATTTACTGCAGTGCAAGTGACCTTTAGGTGAGGATGTTTCAGGCCAATTTGTTTTTAAAGACTTCTTTCAACACATGTAGCAACTGAGGTTTTCAGGTAAATTGTTTGTTTTATTGATTAATATTAGAAAAAGAACTTTCCTGAGACAATGAATTATTAATCTTAGTCATTTGAGTATCTTGCTTTGACTGATAAGAGTAAGAAATACCAAGATTAGTTGGACCCACAATTCTACTTTTGTCCATTTAAACATTTTTGGGCCTAAATTAATATACAAATCACATATGACCTTGTTTTTTCTTCACACAGGATACTAAACACCCGCATTGAACTGACGTAACTATTTTATCTTAAATTTTTCCCAGTCACTTGCAGATGGAAATACGCTTAGTAGCTGTCCATGATCTCTTTGATCCTTTTTCTCAGTCCTCTTTTCCAAAATGAAAACCATTAATTTTTGTATAAGTGCTGGCAGTTAAAGGAAGATTTTATTGCTGAGAAGTTTGAAAAATAGTCATTTTAAACTTTGTACCTGTTGGGATCTCCTACGACACTGAAATTTTATATTCTAGCTGTGCTTTCCTGGATATTCTAGAGAGATGACCCCAGTGTCCCAATTCCAATCTAATACATAATGAGCCAAATCTTTCTATTTATTATATCAGACCCTACCTCTCTTTATTAATTCTCTGAAGGAAATGAAGGGAAACTGGTGGAGCTCTTTCTTCCCAACCCATCCTCGCATGTAAGAATAAATACAGACAAGAATGATCTTTCATCCTCGGCCAGTGGATTAAGTCAGTGGCTTTATGTTGTATTCATAAAATTTCATCACTCAAGTGCAGTTATGTCCTAGTTTCAAGTGGGACAGAGGTTTTTGGGTGTTTTTTTTCCCTTTATAGTGTCTGGTATGATGCTATGTTTTGGCTTTGGGAGAAAAACAATGTTGATGACACATCAATCTTCTAGTTATTGCTGAGCAGTGACTGCACAGGGACAAAAGCATTTCAGCTTCTCGTACTACCCTGCCAGTGAGACTTTGGTGGGGCATAAGGAGCTGAGAAGGGATGGAACAACGATAGCTGACCCGACTGGCCAAAGAGAAATTCCTAACCATATAACATCATCTGAAAAAAGTTTAAAAACTGAGAGGAATTGCGCAGGGTGCAGCTGCTGCTCAGGGACTGGCTTGGCAGTGGTCAGTAGGTGGTGAGAAATTGTTTTGAGTATAACTTGTTCTGTAAATATATATCATATTATTATCATTATTATTATAATTCTTATTCTCCTTTCTTCCTTTTCTGTCTTAATACATAGTTTTTATCTCAACCAGCAAGTTCTACGTTGTTGTTTTTTTTCCCAATTCTCTCTCACATTCCAGTAGAAATTGGGAGTGAGCAAAAGACAGTGATGCTGAGATACTGCAGGGTTAAAATACAAGTTGAAATCAGGCTTCATGTGCATTAATACCAGACTGGCACTTCCTTGGAAACCTTCAGGAATGCAATGAATATATTAATGAATATGTATGTATTTCATATGAAATGTGTTCTGTGAAAATCTAGAATCACTGAGAGTGCCATAAGAGACTAATCTCTACTTTTTTGAGTTGGAAGTGCAAAATTAGTTGAAAGTGCAATTGTCCATCAAGTGATTGCAGCTGCTGTTCCCTGCTTTCCACGTTTACTTCACATCATTCTACACAAAGCAACTAGAAAGGCTGTTCGGGGTATTAATTTGTCAGCATTTTTGGTGCGTTTCAGATGGGAAGAAATCAGCAGCAAAACTCGTAAGTATATTCTTGTTGAAAGGAGTAAAAGACTGTCTTCCCAGTCTGCACTCTGCTTTTCCTTTAGTCTTCTCTTTACTTTTGGTTTGGTTGAACCACAGTTCTGTCAAGCAAATAATAGGCAAAGCTTTTAATGACTTTCAAATTCTCCTTTACAGAGATGTTTGAGCAAATCATCCTCCTTGTGCAGCTGAGTCAGAGTTTTTCTGGCCTTGATAGTATAACTGGTAGGAGCACTGAGGATGTTGAATTTCCTTTTAAATTTTCTTTCTTCAAACGGTTCTGGTCATTGCAGTGGAGTTAAAAATTCACTCTTGTGCTTTTAACTTTTAAAGTTCTTCCAGTGGGCTGTCTCCAAGGAAAAGGCAACATGAGATTTGAGTCTGAAAAATTTTCAGCTCTTAAGGAAACAAGCAGAAGGATTTTCTACACCATTAAGTACTGATTGCTTCTTTCTTCTGAGGAATCATCACACAGTCTGCGGCAAGGAAAAAAAAACTAAGACTTTAAGAGTCTCCTCGTAAAATCATAGAAGATGGATGGGACCCTTAAAGTCCATCTAGTTCACTCCTCTGCAGAGAGGGATACCTACAGCTAGATCAGCTTGCTCAGATCCTGATTCAGCCTGACCTTGAATGTCTCCAGGGACGGGGCATCCACCACCTCTCTGGGCAACCTGTTCCAGCACCTCACCACCTCACCACCCTTACTGGATACATATCCTTATATCCAGTCTAAATCTCTCCTCTTTTAATTTGAAATTATCTCCCCTTGTTGTCCTATCACAACCGACCCTGCTGAAGAGTCTGTCCTCTTCCTTCTTACTGCCCCCTTTAGATACTAAGAGGCCAATATCAGATCTCCCCGGAGCCTTCCCTTCTAGGCTGAATAGTCCCAGCTCTCTCAGCCTGTCCTCATAGGAAAGATGTTCCATCCCTTGGGTCATTTTTGTGGGCCTCCTATTCATATGCTACAACAGGTCTGTGTCTCTCCTCTACTAAGGACTCCGCATCTGGATGCAGTACTCCTGGTGAGGCCTCACCAGCACAGAGCAGAGGGGCAGTATCATCTCCCTCACCCTTCTGACCATGCTTCTTTTGATGCAGCCCAGGATACGGTTGGCTTTCTGGGCTGTGAGGGTACATTGCTGTCTCATGTCTTTCTGCCATCCACCAGTACCCCCAGGTCCTTTTCAACAGGGCTGTGCTCTATCCTTTCTTCCTCTGGCTTGTACTAATAGTGGGGGTTGCCTCAACCCAGGTGCAGATGTTGCACTTGGATGGATTTTTTGAACCTCATGAGGTTTGCCTGGGCCCACAACTTGAGCCATCTCTGGATAGCATCCCATTCCTCAGGCATGTCAGCTTGGTGTAATCCTCAAACTTGCTGAGGGTGCACTCAATCCTACTGTCAATGTCATTGATGAAGACATTAAAATTAGATTGCTCAGTTTTCATTACTGAAATGTTGGATTCTGCTTTCCTTCATCCATTATACCATATTCCATGTCTTTCCATGATCTTTCCTAGTGTTTTCAATGTCATCACTACTGGACTTGAGGCATAATAAAATGAGGCTGGGGATGGGGGGGAGGCGAAGCATAAGTAAAGCTTAAAGATGCCAAAGGGGCTTTGGCATGCTGTTTGTTGCAGGGGCTGACATCCCTTTTTTCTTTGGTTCTTGGACTGTGACTGCCTCAGAACTGCTGAGATGCTGCAACTTTGCAGAAGAAAAATGCATGTGTGCCTAAGACCTTGGCCTTAGTTGCGTAAAGAACACTTTAACAGTAGAGAGAAGGAAAAATGGGCAGTTGAACGAGTAAAAACCCACAGAATCCCATGAGCCAATGAGCTGTTTGACTACAGCACAGGGGGAAAGAAAAGATGAACACAGCAAGAGATTTAAGCAGTTCTTCCACTGAGTCTCAGCCTCTGGATGTCACTGGCTCAGACTTCCTGAGCCAAAGATGGTGTCCTTGTATTTGATGGTTTTCAGACTTTTCTTATTTTAATATGCCTAGAAGTTCTTAAAGATTAGGTTTTAAACTGGTTTACAGTACCCTGTGCCAGTGAGCATAATGTGATGAAACTGCATTCCTTTCCAGTCAGGCTGGAATATACCCCTGACTGCTCTGAGCACAGTGTTCTGTGCTGAACCTGTGCAGAGGCCTACTGCTCTCTTTACACAACTGCTTTCTTGAGATTTTGATATTTAAATCATCCTTCATCCTCTTTGGACACAGATGTGCACAGACATATGCATAACATCTCTCTAGATCTGAACCCCACAGCATCTATGAGTCTACCTTTAGCAATCAGTGATGCATCTGGTGTAGTTACAGAACAACATTTTGCCAGGGACAGAAATTCTCTGATCCCTCACTGAAGACTAGGCTAATGTCTACCCACACGCCACTCAGAAAAAGGAAGGATAGAATACAGGCTGACAGTGCACTGGAAATTTAGTTTGATTATTCTGAGCTCAGTGAGAGTTCACTGTAATCACTATCAAGAGAAAAGGAGTTGAACCCATGCTGAGGGCTTTGGATGAATAGGCTTAGCCAGAGCCACAGCAGAGTATGTTCCTTTATTGCCACAGCTTACTGCATCACCTCATTTTCTGGGGAGATCCCAGTAAGGAGCAGTTACAAGATGAAAAGTACTATTGGGTCCACTCTTCCGTTAATACTGAAAATAGGAAGAAGCAATTTTGCATAATTGGCTGTCTGATGTGCAGAGAGATACTGAAAGCATGGGAACATCAACTCGCTGTCTTACAGAAAAAAATGTGAGCTGGACACAAGGCACAGTCGACACAGGAAGTTTGCCCGTTGTTTTATTAGATCACATCTCCTAATGGAATGCATGTCTCACCAGTAGTCGAGACATATTACAAGGGGAAAAACACTAATTGCAGTCTCCATTTTGTTTGAAGGACACTCCTTTACAAAGCTAAGTAGAAAGGTACACTCCCCTCACTGTCTGACAAAAATAAAGAAAAAAAATTTATATTCATAACAATAAATTAAAATCCTTATCCCCTAGAGTGTCGCTAATAGTGTTTAGAAAACTGATCTAGTTTTTAATTGGAGCCTCAAGAATTTACAAATGCAATGCTGTAAGTGGAGCCAAGCAGCTGCCCCTTCTGCAAAAGATAAAGGATCAGAGAATATGGTCATAGCTTTGTCAAAGAAATAACGAGAAGCCACAGTTCTGCAAGTGCAATGTCTAAGAAGCAGGGAAGGTGTTCTTGTAGCTGATCTTGAATAGTTCTCAGATAGCTGACAGCTTTCAGGCTGGATGAAATGTGTTCTGAAAAATCAAAGATGTTAACAGAACAGCATTTGGCGTTAATAATGGACCTTCAGTATTTCTTGCCTTCTCTTTCCTTAATCCTGTTCTAAGTCCCTGCCACACATAAGCTTTCTTGTTACAAGTGCTGTTTTCAAGCTAGTTTCTGACTGTTGCAGGGCACCTGGAAGACAGAAGTCATATCAGTCACATCTTGACAACAGAAGAGGAATAAGTTTTAAGAAACTGCAATAAGAATGATGCTACTTTAGCTAAATCACATCTCCTTTTTAATTCTTCCTTCTCCTCGCTGTTATAATCTGATTGCTGAAGTCAGCAGACATCTTTTCCCTGTCCCTCCCCAGGTTAGACAAATCTGACATAGCCCAGGGGAACCTTTGGATCTATGAACAGGACACAAGCTGCTGCAGTAGTGGATCTTCAGTTAGATGTCTCCACCACAAGCATGAGCCTGACAAAACAGAAACAGGTCCCTCAATGCTCCAGCCTGACAAAACAGAAACAGCCCCATCCAAGATGTCTCCAGCCCAAGAAAGCACAGAAAGCTGGTAGCAAGAGTTTAGGATTTAAAGTGAACAAAGGCAAGAGTGGAAAGAGGAGTAACATTAAATCTTTTAAAGGGAAATGCATGCCAGAACCTGCCACTGAGTTTTTAGTGGAGTTAAGTCTAGGTACTACTGACATTTAAGGTAATGCCAACATCTATTATAGCTTCAGTTTTGAAAATATTCAACTCTACAGTGGCTAGAAATGAATGCTACTAAGCTAGAAAGAGCAAGGAAGCATTGCCATACTCTAGGCAGATACTGGAAACAAAGCTGCTGTGAAACTGCGGCATGGTTTCTCTGCACAGTGCTGAGATCTCTGGATTTTTCAGGCTATTGAACTACTAGCAGTTAGAACTCCAACTGAATTAAAGGCACTGAGTTCTTCACACAGTTAGATTTCTCATTTTAGGTAAATGTGAGCACATTAACTATAGAAAAAAAGGCTTCCTTGCAAAGTGCCACAGATCTGTTGATCTCTGAAACAGAGGACAAAACATTCATCCCACAGAACTAAATGACCTAGTTTTTTACTTCCTTTAGTAAGTTACTTTTTGTTATGTGCATTGCATTAGTGAGCTTGAAGCAAAGCTTGACTGTAATGATGCAAGAACAACATATTAGAAGAGTTTGACAAACTGCTTCATGAACTGATAGGCTACTCAGTTTATTTCTATGCACTTTCTTCATCACTTCACTCTTCTTTCTCTCTTGAACACATGAACACTGTACACAAAATCAGACATGAAAAAGCAGCTTTGCAGCAAACTCTTCAAAATTTTATTCAACTGCCCCCTCCTGTGGATGCAGAGAACTACGTGCATACAAGTACACTTTTGGTAGACAATGAGTAATGCATTAAGTTAACCTAACAAGGAAGAAGTATCAGAACTTAGTTTTTACTAGAGCAAGTTGAACTCAGTCCTGTATACGACTGAAATTAGGCTGGCTTACACCAAGCCTTCGACTCGGAAAAAGCTTTCTGTTTTATGAAATTTGTTAGCGTTTTCTGTTGTGTATATTCTGCATAGTTAGACATCTTTTGAAAGCCACAAACTGCAGAAATAGTTCCTCAAATTCAGTCAAACTCTTCACACTACTATCAATAGTAAGAGGACCAATCATAGCCAGTGGGTTATATCTGGGCATTATCAGAAGGAAAGGGATGCAAATAAAAGCATTCTCTGTAGGAATAACAAGCAGAGATGAGCTGTTATTCCTACTGCACATTTGAAAGATAGAAGCCCTGTCATGATACTACATGACATTCATGTTCTTCCAAACTACATGTAATGACTGGCCAGTAAGAGATACTGAGACATGTTCTAAATATGATCTTCATCTCAAAAGTCATCAACTTACCCATCTGCCGTGGGGCAGGACCAGATTTTCTCAACGCATAAAAATTAGTTTGCAGGCTGCTACTGTAAAAAGCACACCACCACTCTGCTGAAGTTTTCCCCAATGCAACAAGCATGTTCTTCACTGCAATGTAAACTTTTAGCAACTTCAGGTTTCCTTGAAACCTCTGACTTCTCATCTTTCTCAAAATAGACCAATTGCTTAGCCTTCCTTTGGAGGTCTTTTAAGAAATGCTTCCTTGCTAGGCACATTACAGAAACGATTATATTTATGCAATACAGGGGATTCCCAATATCAAGTTTGGGAACAATGGATTTTTCCCAGTTACTCCCCATCAGCTCATATCAACAGTGCAGGCCAGCCAGTAGCCAGTTTCCTTGTGAAATAGGGAAAGATTGCCAACAAAGACAGCAGCAGGCTATGTGTGGCAATTAGAGGCTGCTGGTAGACTTAGGGCCCTGATACAAGGAGTCTAGAGCCTAGTCCTCAGAAAAATTCTGTAGTGGCAAGTATGCATGATCAAAAGACACCATAGTGGAAATGGTTATTGTCAAGGTTAAGGGACCGCTGAACAAGACAAGACAGTTTATTACAAAGGCTGCTCCAAAAGTAATGCCTCTTATTTTATTGTGTTGGTCCACAAAGTCAGAGGCAATACCCATTTCAAGGCTCCTCCCTCCAACGTGTTCTGTAGTTAAGGGTTTTCCTTATTAACACCAGCTAAAATTCAAGTCTTGTGGTGAACCTTTCCTAACTCAACTGTGCATATCAACACAAGAGGTGGCCCTAGGAGTGCTGCATATAGCAAACACTAACTATATGATAATTAAGTAGTCCACTGGCAATCAGTTGTTTAAAAGCTCATTTCATACATTTTTATACAGAAAAAGCCCATATTCAGTACTTCTACTAGTTTTATTTTTTACTGAAAGAGCTACAACTCTGCAGCCTTGCAGAGAGATCTTGGCAGATTAAAGGGATCAAGATTCATTAATTGTATGAAATTTACTAAGAGCAAGTGCTGGCTTCTGCAGCTAGGACCGAATTATCCTGATTATATATATGGATTGGGGGACAATAAGCTGGAGAGCAGCCCTGTAGAAAGGGATCTGGGAGTTTTGGTTGATGGCATAATGAATGTGAGTTAGTGCATCCTGGCAGAAAAAGGGCCAACCATATCCTAGCGTTCATCAGGTACAGTCAGCCCATCAAGGGAAGTGATTGTCCCGCTCTGCTCTGCTCTGTGAAGCCTCACCTCCAGCACTGGTTGCAGGTTTGGGTACCACAATGTAAGAAAGGCATAAAACCATTAAAGAGTGTCAAAGGATGGCTATGAAAATGGTGAATGGTCGGGAGGGGAAGGTGTGTGAGGAGCAGCTCCAGTTCCTCCGTGTGCTCAGTGCAGAGCAGAGGAGCTGAGGGGAGACCTCATGGTGGCTGCAGCTCCTCACAGGGAGCAGAGGGCAGTGCTGAGCTCTGCCCATCCCGAGGGAACGGCATGGAGCTGTGTCAGGGGAGGGGCAGCTGGGGATCAGGGATGATCTCAGACACAGGGCTCGAATTTTATGTGGTCCTGTGTGGAGACAGGAGATAATCTTTGTGGGTTCACTCCTACTCAGGATATTTTATGAGATGCTCAAGCAGGTTTGCGTATCAACAAATCTCTACTGTCAAGTATAATGATCTTACTGAGCAACATAACTTCTTTTCCTGAGAAGTGAGAACAAAACAGCCTAAAGTAGAGAGAAAGACAGAGGCAATTCCAACTATGTTGTACTAATCACTCAACACTTTGTACTAATGTAGTGTACATGTGTATTATTCGTATGTTCTTCAGTTATCTTAACACAGATCAGTTCCCAAAACAGGTAAACTGTCAGTTTTCTTGGACTAGCATGGCTAACATCATCAAGAAATATAGAGATCATTAGGACCTACAATCATATTATTGCCAGTACAAGAAGTAAAAATAATCTCTTGACCATGTTTAAAATGAAGTTACATATTAATTAACAAGACTGATGTAACTGTTAACAGGCTTTGCTAAAATACCTAATTCTATTAGCCCTTTGAAATGGGGTTTTCCAACATCTCTTCAGTGGTCCATTTCATTAATTAAGTAATTAGAGCGCAGCAGATTAATGGCCAGATGGGAATACAGATAGCATCTCTACCTTGGGCCATAAACCCTAGCAGCACTTAACCATCTTTTACTGGAAATACTATGTAAGAAATTTATTTCTTAACTTTAAAAGCTATGTAATTTCTTACACAGGAGTGTGAAAAAGAAAAAAACATGAATTTATTTTAAATTTCAAAGCTTCTAATCTGAACATGCCCATACTACCAATTACATACTCCTCAGAGCACAAGACTGGTATTTAGATTTTATCTCCCTCTTCATCACATTATGTATCAGCATGCATTCCTGAGTGCATGGTTATGGGTTAAAAAAGGATGCAAAAAAATTCTTCTGTTTTCATCTCTCTGCAGACAGCTTCACTGAATGCTCCTCAGGTCCTGCAGAGAGACGAAGGCACCACCATCTTCACTTTTGCAAGCCCTCATGTACACATAGGCCCAATGAGGTCTATGCTATCCTTCCATGACTATCCCTCTATCATCTGAAAAACATTAATTGTACTCTTAGGAGTGCTGTGAGGCTACTCAAGGCCAGCACCAGTCTAGGAAAGAAAAGTTGGCACTGATAGGAAAGAAAATACTTGAGAGCAAGCTGAGGGCTGCATTTGAACTCCTGTGGGAAGAATCAGGCACACCCAGAGGGCTAGCTGTCAGTACTGGAGTGTAGGAAAAGAGTGCAGGAAGGTGTCCTGCAGCCTCACAGGCTTGCATGAGGTTTTACTGAATGCACTCTCTTGCTGTACGAGCCTGCAGATATGAGCCATAGCCAGGGTGATCTGATGGAGTTTCAGGGGGGAGACTTTATCACCTTATCTACTACTATCTAAAAGGAGACTGTAGTGAGGTAGGGAGTCAGCCGCACACCCTCTGTTGTACTGCTGAGTACTGTCTGGTGATAGTGGTGCTGATATGCTCCCTTCTGCATGAAGTGATGGCTTGGTGCTGCTGCCTGAGCAGAAAACTGAGGTTGCGTTCTGTCTAGATGAGCAATTGACACGACTGTTGTGTGATCTCTTGATCGGCTCAGAAGTTGCTGGGGCAGCAACACCCACCAAAAACCCCACTCCAGGTGACCACGATGTGTCCGTGCAGAGTGCAGAGCCTGAGCAGCCTTGGCTTAGAGGTCACGCAACCTGTACCTACCTGTGCACTACTGCCTGCAGTGACAATGGGCTTGTGGGCTGCAGGACCCAATAGCATGGGTCCTGCGACACTGCATGGCAGGGAAGTTGGGAATAGGGGGTGGGGTGAGGCTGAGGATGAAGGAGGAGCACCAGCTCCTGTGCTTTCATTCCCCTGGAGACAGGGTGGCAGTGCTTTGCACCCAAGCTGAGGTATTCATGGGAAACTTCCTCAGCCTGTGATAATCTGAATGTGTTCCTGTAGGAAGGTCTTTTGTGGGCCCTGGTATGGAGGCAATTTGCAGCACACACAGAGTTTTTATTGTGGCTTAAAGGCATGGAAATGGCTTCTTAATGCCTGTCAGACAAAAGAAATGGCAATGCCTTGGGCAAAGGGAAGCCCAGACACGGGATTGCCTTTTCTCAAGGATCTGAGTACACTTGATGAGTAATACAGAAGGATGCTACTTACCTCTGTGACATTTTTGCTCATTCTCCAGCACGTTTCATGCCTCAGGAGCCTGGGTTTCATTCACTTCACAGTACCATCTCTGCTTACGTATGAAGATTGTGCACATTGACTAGATAACATTCCGTCTGAGTATAACAATACTGCAGTGTCAATACATGCGCTGCAGTGCATCCCTTCAGTTCTGATGTCCCAGCTACTGTGCCTAGAGGGCTGATGCATAGAGGGGTGTATAAAGATGTTGTCTCTCTTGTTCTAGCTTGAATGACTTATCAGACTGGATAGTACTCCAACACACATTATTCAAAAAAGTTTTGGAAAGTTTGACTTCATCCCGAATTTCACTTGCAAGAGCGGTTTGAGCATTCTTCCACTTAATATCATAAGTTTGTTTTGACAAGTATCAGTTTGCAAGATCAGAGCATAAGCAACCTCAGTAATGCGTACCTTATTTATAAAGAACCTGAATAACAAAAAATAACCAAGAAGACATGTGATATGTCACATAAGCTGCACGGAGTAAAGCACCGACTTTGGCTTTATCAGACTTTGATTTGTCAGATACTTTGATTAATACAATGCTGTGCAGAAATAACTTCATGTGTGTTTACTGCAGATTGCAACAGAGTGAATGCATCCCCTTCCTGTCCCTACCACTCACACCATACGGAGTTGGATTAGAAGTGATATGTTTTTTCATTAAGGTAATTTAATCCATGTACAGTTTTGTTCTGGACTTGATTTCAAGATTCTGCAGGCATGAGAGATTTGTACCATGTCTATATAATCCAGAAATTGTCAATTTAACATGCTTCAGATTTCTAGGAATATCACAGAATCATAGAAACATAGAACGGTTTGGGTTGGAAGGGACCTTTAAGTTCATCTGATTCCAGCCCCCCTGCTACAGGCAGGGACACCTCCCAGTAGACGAGATTGCTCAAAGCCCCATCCAGCCTGGCCTTGAATGCTTCTAGGGAGGGGGCATTCACAACCTCTCTGGGCAACCAGTTCCAGTGTATCACCACCTTCACAGTAAAGAATCTCTTCCTAATGTTTAATCTAAATCTACCCTCTTCCAGTTTAAAACCACTTATCCTCATCTTGTTGCTACCTGCCCTTATAAAAAGTCCCTCCCCAGCTTTCCTGTAGGCCTCCTTCAGGTACTGGAAGGCAGCTGTAAGGTCTCCCTCCTGAAGCCTTCTCTTTAGGCTGAAGAGCCCCAGCTCTCTCAGCCTGTCCTCACAGAGGAGGTGCTCCAGCCCTCTGATCAATTTAGTGGCCCTCCTCTGCACCCGCTCCAACAGCTCCATGTTTTTCTTGTGCTGGGGGTCCCAGGCCTGGACAAAATACTGTGAGTCCTCACAAGAGCATACTTCCGATGGTACAGCAGGTCTTTCAAATGAAGCATTACAGGGGACTGCACTGTAATTATGCAATAGTTGTTCAATCAAATTCTTCCCCTTTTGTGCTTGACTGCCTTCATTAAAAGAGCCAAACAGCCATGTCTGAGTCAAATGCTCAGTAAAATCGATGGGTTCCCACCCTTGCCAAAGTATCTTTCTGACTACAGTTTTTGTTTCCATTAATTTGCCAAAGAGCACCAGCTGTTCCTCAGGAGTCAAATATACATAGAAATATGTAGACGCATCCATTATTAGTGAAGAGACAGGATCAAAAAACCTGAGAGACGTAATTGAAAAGACTTACTGGCTCAAGGTAGGATGATACTAAAATGGCTTTCAGCACCCAAATCTCTGTGATAGCTTGCTGTTTGGCTATATACCACATCAAGAACATCTTCCATGAGTACTGGGGCAGACTTTCTATAATTAATTTGAAAGACACACTGAACATAATGCTCTCAAAAGCATTAGCTACCCAGCAATCTCGAACTTAGAATGCAGAATACTGAGCCCTGTGCAAAATCAAGGACAACTGCAGAGCTTTAATATACTTAAAATGAAGTTAAGGTTATCTCAGAATTGTCAGTTTAGATGCCCATATTCCATTACCAGTTAGAGTTCTAAAAATGAATTAATGCCTGATGATCTTTTGGCCACAGCTGGCTAGTAAACCTCTAAATACTGTGTTGGATTTTACACACAAATATAAAGACTTCCAAATCCTTACAGCTTTGTGTAAGGAGTTTTTGGAAGAAGTCCTGTGTGTGCTGCAGTGTGTTATGTTATAACAAGCCATTGCAGTTCAATGAGCAGTTTTTCTTTCATTTATACTGTTTTCTTAGAGAGCTGTTTAATCTACGGACTTCTTAGAAACTGAGCAGCTTTCTCACAGGGCGGCAGATCTGTCAGCAAAAAAAAAAGAAAGAAAGAAAGAAAGAAAAGAGACTGGAAGAGCAAAGGATGATTTTAGATTGCTTCTGTTATCAGTTCTTACTGGCTTTTCTGCTCCCTTTCCTTAAAGCCCATCAAGTTCCAACCCTCTTTCATGTGCAAGGTTGCCACCCACTAGATCAGGCTCCCTAAGGACCCATTAAACTTGGCCTTGAACACTTCCAGGCAAGGCCTCACAAGAGGCAATTCCCTCCCTCTCCCTGCTGCCACCCCTCTGTTGATGCAACCGAGGATACCATTGGCCTTCTGGGCTGCAAGTGCACACTGTTGGCTCATGTCCAGCTTGTCATCCACCAGAACCCCCAAGTCCTTCTCCACAGGGCTGTTCTCAATGTGTTCTTCTCTCAGTCTGTACTCATGTTTGGGATTGCCCCAGCCCAAGTGCAGCACTTTACACTTGGCCTTGTTGACCCTCTTTTGGTTAACGTGGGCCCTCTTTTCGAGCCTGCCCATGTCCCTTTGAATGTCATCCCTTCCTTCTATTACGTCAGCTGCACCAGTCAGCTTGGTGTCGTGAGACTTGCTGACGTTACTCTTGATCCCATCATCTATATCATTGATAAAGATATTGAAGAATATCAGTCTGAAGACAGACCCTTTGGGACACCACTCACGACTGGTCTCTACCTGAACACAGATCCACTGACCACAACCCTCTGGCTGCAACCGTCCAACCAATTCTTTATCCACCAATTAATTCACTCTTCAAATCCTTATTTCTCCGATTTAGTAGTAAGGATGTAGTGCAGGACCATGTCAAAGGCCTTGATGAAACCCACGTAGACAACATCAGTTGCTCTTTGTCCATCTATGCCATCACTCCATCATGGAAGGCCAGCAGATTGATTAGGCACAATCCGCCCTTGGTGAAGCCATGCTGACTGTCTCAGATCAACTGCTTATCTTGCATGTGTCTTTAAATCTCCTCCAGGAAGATGTGCCCCATGACTTTCTCAGGCACAGAAGTGAGGTTCACTGGCCTGTAATTCCATGGGTCTTCACTTTTCCTTCTTCTTTTTTCTCTTTCTTAAAAATGGGAGTGATGTTTCCTTTTTTTCCAGTCACCAGGGACTTCACCTGACAGCCACGATCTTTCAAATACGATGGAGAGAGACTTGGCAATCAGCCAGTTCCTTCAGAGCCCAACAGACCCATATACACTCAGCCTCATGATGTGGTCTCAGACCTTCTCTGCTCTTACAGTGGGAGGGATTTTTCTTCCACAACCCATCTAAATATTCAGGGGCATGAGAGCCATTAGTATTGCTCCGAATAGCATTTCTCTTTCCCCTGCTAAGTTCTTCTCCATAATATCATTTGGAGAGAATACACTCTGAGTCCAGCAGGGTTGCATCTTCATTTTCCTTTCCATCCCCCTACTAAAAAACTACTGCTTGAATAAAAACCTTGAATAAAATAATCTATTCTGCCTGTAACTTTTGACCAGGCTTTAAAGCTGTTTATTTTCCTTTATTTTAGTGCTTGTTTAGCATGTAATTTTTTTTTCCTAGTTACAGGGAAGCTGAATTTTAATGTACATCTATGTTGTAGATATCTGACGTATTTCTTTCACATGGAACTGGAGGATGTTCTCCATCAAACCAAGAACTAACCTGGCATGTTAGCCACTAAATGGATGAAGACCTATCTGACAGCGTTCAAAATGTAACTGTAAAGAAGAACTAATATTCCAGGGGGGCAGGAACCACTCCCCATGATTGTAAGTGAATTCCCTATGAACTGAAAGAATACAGTTGCCATTGGGAAGAAATCAAACAGTATGTGGCACTTTCATCTAGTAGGAAGAGAGAAAAGGAGCTTCCATAGCTAGAAGTGAAACCGGAGAAATTCAATCTTTAAACGATGTGCCCATTTTCATCCGTGATGATACTTGATCACAAAAGATTTTTCTACCAGTTACAATGAATGATTAACCACTGGAGTTCCTTTATTTCAGACAGCCCAAAATACACCAGCTCAGGACATAGAAGCAAGGAATTCAAATAGCCCACCTTCCCTGGAAAGGCAGGTTGGTTTATCATAAAGGTCTATCTTAAACTTAGGGCAGTAGGGACCAGAAGGGAAGATGGAAGGAAAACTGTTCTGCCCCAAGGAAACATACTGCAGTGAAGCATATGAGCCTACAAGGCTTCGTGAGCCTTGTAGTAAATCTTGATTTGAGTATGCATTCATGATACAGAAATAATTGATGTGTTCTGCTTTGTTAGTCAAAAGCATTTAGGAGCTACACAGATGAACAATTGTGGGTAGCAGCTAGGCTTGCTTCTATCTTTGGTGTAACATCGTGCTATAAATCTTTCATTTCCCTTTTCATAAAGAGTTTGGTCATGCTATGGATTTGGAAAAGTGAATGTTGGAAATTTTCCTCTTCTTATATAGATATTTAGATACAGAGAGTAGATATAGATACAGGTAGATACAAATATTAGATTTTGATACAGACATATACATACATATATTTGCAACAAAGTGTTTATTGTGAATTTCTGAGATTAAAACATTGGATCTTAAAATCATAGAATTGCTCAGGTTGGAAAAGACCTTCAAGATTATCAAGTCCAACCGCAACCTAACCATACTGTCCTAACTCTAACAACCCTCCACTAAATCATGTCCCTGAGCACCACATCCAAATGGTTTTTAAACACGTCCAGGGATGGTGACTCAACCACCTCGCTGGGGAGCCTATTCCAGTGCTTAACAACCCTTTCTGTAAAGAAGTGTTCCCTAATATCCAACCTAAACTTACCCTGGCACAACTTAAAGCCATTTCTCCCCATCCTGTCACCAGTGAGAAGAGACCAACCCTGCTCTCGCTGTAAGCGTCTTTCCGATATCGGAAGAGAGCAGTAAGGTTTCCGCTCAGGCTCCTCTTCCCCAGACTAAACAGCCCTGGTTCCTTCAGTCACTCCTCATAGGGCATATTCTCCAAGCCCTTCACAAGCTTTGTTGCCCTTCTTTGGACCTGCTCCAGGACCTCAGTAACCTTTCTCTATTGAGGTGCCCAAAACTGAACACAGTACTCAAAATCTTGCCTCAAAGCACTATTTTCTCCCTTTTTGCCCATGGATAGCAAAAAAATGGCAAGCAGTAGTAGAAAACCATGTTCGGACTGGAGTGGGGAGGATCAGCTTAACTGAGGCTTTCAGAGCTTCACATGAATTGTGAAAGTTTTTGCCATGTGTAAAATTGATGGCAACCTCCCACAGAGGCAGCTCAGAAAACAGGTTTTTCAGAATAGGTGCCACCTACCATCTGTGAACAATTGAATGGAGTTGCTTCCTGCTCAAATTAGAGAAGAGACAGAGATGTGTTAAAGAAATTCTGAAACATACCCATTCAGATGTCTACTTTTCTCATTTTCACAGGGAGAATATTAGAATCATAGAATCATAGAATTACCGAGATTGGAAAAGACTAAAAATATCATCAAGTCCAAACATGACCTAACCATACATGGCTTAAGGTGAAATTACACTCATGGTCCATACATAAACATGTACTTTAATGGGAAATATATATAGAAGAGCTATCTTGTAGGACTTGGCCCTCTCACCAGTATATCTACCTAAGCTGTGCAATTTTTAGGAAATCAAAGTAAGCCTTGAGTTACTTAGCTTTTGGGAAACCTTGTCTTAGCAACTTTAGGAGGAAAGAGTGAAAGGGGGAGTGGGGTGTGCGGGGTATGGAGAGAGATCACCAGTCCTGGATCCAGCATCTGACCTGCCAGTGGGGGTATCAGGAAAGGGCCCCCCCTGGACTTGTGCACGTCCTTACCTGTAGGCCCCAGTGCCTGGACTTTTGGAGCCTTCTCTTGTCCCAGTTCCAGGACTGGTTGAGACACCTATCAAATCAAGAGAAGTGACACCAGGCACTCTCCTGTGGCTTAAGAGTCTCTTGGGGTATTGTGAGGGCTCGCAGCACAGTCACTTGGGCTTATCCCTCACTCTGAGGTGACCAATTTTTACTGGCAGTCACTGAGGGAACAAAGTTCCTCTCATCATAAAGGAAGTCTGAGGCTACCCGAGGAGCCTGGGACGCATCCCTGGTACTTGACAAGATTCATTCCAGAGTCCTCAAGGAATTGGAAGATGGAGTTGATAAGACACTATCAGCTTGGGTTGCAAAAGACCTTCAAGATCATCAAGTCCAACCGCAACCTAACCATACTGCCCTAACTCTAACAACCCTCCACTAAATCATGTCCCCGAGCACCACATCCAAATGGTTTTTAAACACGTCCAGGGATGGTGACTCAACCACCTCGCTGGGGAGCCTATTCCAGTGCTTAACAACCCCTTCTGTAAAGAAGTGTTTCCTGATATCCAACCTAAACCTCCCCTGGCACAACCTGAAGCCACTTCCCCTCATCCTCTCACCTGTCACCAGTGAGAAGAGACCAGCCCTGCTCTCGCTGCAGTCTCCTTTCAGGCATTTGAAGAGAGCAGTAAGGTCTCCCCTCAGCCTCCTCTTCCCCAGACTAAACAGCCCCAGTTCCTTCAGTCGCTCCTCACAGGGCATGTTCTCCGAGCTCTTCACAAGCCGTGTTGCCCTTCTTTGGACCTGCTCCAGCACCTCAGTGTCCTTTCTGTACTGTGGTGCCCAAAACTGAATGCAGTGCTTGAGGTGAGGCCTCACCAGTGCCAAGCAGCGGGGCAGGATTACTTCCCTAGTCCTGCTCACCACACCGTTCCAGATACAAGCCAGGATGCCATTGGCCTTCTTGGCCACCTGGGCACACTGCTGGCTCATATTCAGCTGACTGTCCATCAGTACACCAAGGTCTCTTTCTGTCAGGCAGCTTTCCAGAGCTACTCGTCCGCAAGCCTGTAGGGTTGCCTGGGGTTGTTGTTTCCAAAATGCAGGACCCGACACTCGGCCCTGCTGAAAGTCATACAGCTTGCCTTGGCCCATGGGTGCAGTTTTCTGGTCGGTGTGAAGGATGGAACTGACAGGAAGTCACAAGCGTGGTTCTCTTTACTCCCTGGCAGATCAGAGTAAGAACGTCGGTCTTCAGAAACTCTCTGATATATTTGATATTTTAGCTTCAATCCCAATTAACTCATATTTTTGCGATTATAATTAGTAAACTAAGTTTCTTTTCCTCCTCAGATCATTGCTGCTGTTATTTTTCCCTCTCATTCCCTTTTGTTCCTTCTCCGCCTTTCCCCTCCTTTTTGGGTGGTCGGGCCGGTGGGCCTGCTGACCCCATCACGGACACAGATCTAGAGATAAGAGCTTGGCAGTGCAAAACACGTGCTGCAATTAAGCAAGCCACGTGAACTGGGAACTAGCGAGCGTTCTGCCTGAGTGCACAGATAGGCTGCTATTGAAAATAACCTCTACCGGCTGGTGTGTTGGCTGCCTTCACCTGCCGCTCAGAGGATCCCACTCACAGTGGCTCTGCAGCTCACAGCCTGCACACGGCCCAGGAGAAGGGTTTAGTGGTGGCACATCCCCACCGGGTGCTGAGAGCACTGGCTCTCGTGTGGCACAGTGTTGGGCGTGGGCGTGAAGGGCGAGCGGACTGAAAAGGTGGACACTGGGAACAACACGTGCCTCTGCGTTTTTATCTTTTATTGGAAATGTGTGTATGTAAGCCCCGCTAGAGGCGCCGGGGGGGCCGCCTCTTGCAGGGCAGAGGAGCGTGCTGGGTGCTGCTGGTCCTCCTCTTCATGGGGCGCCGGGGCCCCCCAGCCGAGCGCTTCCTGCCCCGGCCGCGAGCGGAGGGGCCGCGGCTGCGGCCCTGCTCAGAGGGACCGGCTGCCTCGGGACCCGGCTCGCCAGGACCTCTGCCGAGGGCCCCGCTGGACGTGCCGGGGAGCTCCTCTGCGTCGGGACCCACGGAGCTGCTGGAGGGCGTGGCTCTGGGGGTGGTGGTATCCTGCAGGGAGGCGGCGGTACTGGACGGGGCCGCGGGGCCGTCCTCGTGCTCCTGGGCAGCGCTGGAGTCTTCGGGCCTGTTGTCGTGCTCCTGGGCAGCGCTGGGGTCTTCGAGGCCAAAGAGCCTCCGGGCCCCCTGGCCACACCGGCTCTCGATGGTTCTGACGAGGGTGTCCACGAGCGGTGCGGCGGTGGGTCCCAGGGTGTGCTCTGTGCACCACACCAGAGTGTCCCTGTCCGGCCCCACCTGGCACAGGAGTGCCAGGATCACGCTGTTTAGCCAGTTGATCTGCCACCAGCGCAGTTCCCCATTGCGGTGTAACTCCTGCTCCAGCCAGGGCAGCACGGGGTCAACGATGTCTCATCTCTCCCTGAAAAGTGCTGCCCACTCATCCAGCAGGAGGCCGCCAACCATCTTCAGCTCTTCGGCCATCGGCTCAGGGGACGGTGGTGGAAGGGGTGGAAGAAATTCCTCATCACTGTCAGGGCCTCTTCCCCAGACTAAACAGCCGCAGTCTCTCATGAGCTCATGAGATTGGGGTATCTGTAACTTCTCTGGCTTCACTTAGGAGATTTTACTTTCCAAGTGCATGAACAATTTCACACATCCTGTTCTAAAAGAAAAGGACTTCCAGAGCAGAAAGACAGTGAGATGTTCCACTCTGTTCAATAAATGAGCATGCTATATTTTCCTGTTACAGCAGCCCTGGCCGAGCTTGGTTCTGAGGACAAGAAAACTGGATGACTGAAAAGTGGCAATATAAAAGTTATGATTGGCAAAATGCTTTTTTTGTTCTTCTCCAGCCCAGGGTGTCTCCTCCCTGTGGCAGTGAAGCTATGCTGCTCTTTAGCTCTCAGGTCAGACCCTGGGTTGAAGTACTTTCAGAAGACCAGCACCATCAGTGTATCTGCTTCCCTAACAAACCGACTCCCTTTGAGCTAAGAGCCTTTTCATTTAGAAATAAAAATAAAAGGGAAACAGTACTTAAAACTATAAGATGGCTTTTTCTAACTTTTGGCTTCTCAGATGGTACTTTAGACATCTGCAGACAGATCCTGGCAATTCCATGCATCCTATAAATCTCTCAGGCTTGTTTTAAAAACCCTACAAAATAATTAAAAAACTATCAAATATGTGGAGGAAGAAAAGTGTGCATGGAAACTTCAGAGTTTTCTCTGTTGTGTGCTGAAAACCTTCCTACATTTAATGTTTTTTCATGTCAAAGAAGATGGCATGATATTTATCAGCTCACATCAGCACAGTTTCAGCATTCAGTAAAGAGTTTGCCAGGATATTCAGTCATCACTCCATCTCACCCAGTGATACGGCTGGGGGAAAGGGAGATGTAACAGCAGGCAATCGCTAGCAGGGATGAGGGAAAGGAACTTGGATTTGTTTCCTTTACTGTACTTTGCCAACTGCTTTGGAATATGAGTGCATTTAGCCTCTAAATAGAAATCCATGTTGTGTTTATCTGCCGCAGTGGTTTATTGTGCTATCTGATTTTCAGGCGAGTGGGTGAATAGCAGAAGGAAAATGAAGTTCTTTCTGTATCACATACTTCCAGTAACGTCACAACTCATATGTGGAAGACCTGTTGCTCCAAAAATATAAAAGGATCATGGTACTTTCAGAGTGACTCACAGTCCAATCTGTTCCTCTCTGCAGAGAAACAGCTTACAGAGTTGTGGCTCATCATAGTGTAAATCACTGCTTCCTCCTACTGATACAGAACACTCCTAATTTTCAGACCTTCTTTCTACTAAGTGAACTACTTAATGCTTCTGCTCTCATCCCTATACATGAGGACTGAGGTTCACACTGAGTCCTTCACTGAGGCTCAGCACAAGGATTAAATAGGACTTAAATGGGGCATAAACGTGGGGATTTCCAGTCAGACTTGCAATGCAAGACACAGTTTGGTTTTTCACCTCTGGAACGAATCACTGATCAAAGTCTTAAAGCTTCCAGTGTTGTGTTAAATTTCATGTAGCGTGTGGGGATGTAGTATTCAGCAATGACAGCTTAGCTTATCAGTTCTGGGAGAATGTTTTTCCTGCTGCATTTGTGTTAAAGCTTGTACCATATGAAGTGAAA
Source organism: Pavo muticus (assembly GCA_016647715.1). Lineage (NCBI taxonomy): Eukaryota > Metazoa > Chordata > Aves > Galliformes > Phasianidae > Pavo > Pavo muticus. The sequence continues at coordinate 60,049 of JACDJE010000241.1, forward strand.
AAGAAAATCAGAAGTCAAGCACCCACTGACCTATATGTCACACTGCGTGCTCTGTGTAGAGTGTACTCTCAGTCCTCATGACACCTACCTTCTCATCCTCAAAGGCATATGACAAGAAATGATAGCTTTGATTGTAAAACAGAAACTTCTACAAGTGTAGGGTGCGATCCATCGGCTTCTTCATCTGGACTATCTAATGTCGCCTTGGCAGTCCTGTTCAGGAGCAGAAATTGGACCAGTGCATCATTTAATGAGAGCAAAGGTATATGCTAGTTAATGAGAAAGATTTCACTGTCTTGCAGAAACACCCTCCAACTTCAACACTGATTTAAGAAACACCCTTGAATAAACAATTTTTTGCAGTGGAGAAATATTAACATAAATGCAAGCAAGGGGAAATACCTGAGAAATATAACTGCCTGTATTGTGCGTTGTTGATATTCATAGCTGTGGTACAGCTATCACTAGTACATCCATGCACAATTAACAACACTGTTTGCAAAAGCAGTGTTAGTATGCTAAGCTGCAGAACTGAACACAACATGAAACACAGATTTCTAAGGAGAGTTTCAATTCCTGGCACAGCCAGTATTCAGAGGTTTTGTTTGGCATTTATTCTCTTTCACCTAAGAAATCTAAACTAGAGTCAAAGGTCAGGCAACAGCTGTCTTGCAATGCCAAGCTCATACTCAATCCTACAACTAACAAAAATCCTCTTTATGAAAAATGCTGGTGCTGTTCTCAAATGCTACATGTTACTGGGCTTCCCAGTTTGGAGGTATGGGTTATCGTATATCATATATTGTACTGTGATTCTGTGATATATCATGCTGCTCTCAAAATAACCAACTTTTTGCACCTCAGTAAACCACTTGGACCACCAACTTGCCAGACTTATGAATTGGACTTGGAGGCTTTGTCACAGGAAAAAAAAATCCTGTAAATGTTACATGCAGCAATGAGCCTTTTCTCTGATAACACGTGGCCAGTGAGTTGTGCCTCCAAATTTATGTCTCTGCTCTCAGGTACAGAATAATGGGACAGCTGTGGAAAGAGACGAGTTTTGCCTCACCAGTGATGCTGGAATAAATGGCCTAGGCCTCAGTCTAAGAAAGGGTAGCAACTTCTAGCAACTTTTATGGTGGTCTGTGCAAACCACCATCGTACAGCCAGATACTGGCATCCTAAGGATTTTGCTGTGACCAGTTCATGTATTACATAAGCTTTCCAATCTAAAGCGAAGAGAGGATGAGAAGGGAGCCCTGTGAACAACTTAGTGATCTGTGTCTCTTCCTCTGGAGAGATATGTTTCCTTTTATAGTCCTTTTTTTTTCTTCTGGTGAAATAAAAATAAGAGAAATCTGAACCTATCCTGGCATGAGAGTGAAGAATACAAATGGTCTAAAAGAAAAAGAAAAAAAAAAACCCTGAAAAAAAACCAGTATTGATGCTTCAGCCTAGAAGTCCTAATGAGATTTAAAAGGCCAGGAAATTTCATACAAAGAGGGATTAATTCCTGTTGAAAACTATCAAGATTATCATAGCCATGGGAAGTGCAAACCACTTTTAGACACATACTCATTCTTTCTTGTGTACAGTCTTTTCTTCTCTAATCCTAATTACATTAAGACTTACAGAATAACTTCTGTGTATGCTAGGTTACATCTTTGGGCTAGCTTCTTTTTGCCTGCAATTTAAAGACACGCAGTAGTTTTGCATCAGTACATGATATGGACTCCTCCTTTCTGGATTTTTTGTCACATTTCCTGCTAAAGAGCCACGAGTGAATATATATTCTCTGCTGAATGTTCCAATACTTAGTTGCCTGGACAACGTGTTGATCACAGCAAGAAGACCTGGCTTCTCTGCAGACGTGATCAGGTCTGCAGAAACCTATTCCTCTTTCTTGTCACCAGATGGTGCTCCAGTGCTGGACAAGTACCACTTCAGGTACCTGCTGAAACATCTTGTCTCCTGAAGCCTTGGACTTCATGCCCTCCTGCCAGATCAGCTTCATTAACCAGCCCTGCACTTCTGTTTCCTTTTGGCTCAAGCCCCTCTTTGGCAAGGTGAAATGATCCCAGGAGCAATTCTCTCTTTGAGTTGGTTAGCTCCTTTGGACTTGAGCAGAGCTGTGGATGGTGTAGCTGTCACTTCCTGTATTGCTCCGACAGTAACAGGCATTTCCATTTGGGTATGGACAGGACTCAGGTGTCTTCTGCTTATCTCTTTTCTGAGCATGACATGGTTCTATCGTGATTGTCCAATGTTTTTTCATCAAAGATACCAAAACTTCTACCTGTGTTGGAGTTTAGTTCAAGCACCTCCTGCTGGACAGAAAAATGGTTGTGTAGACAACATGTCTAGCACACTTGAAGTAACTGTCTTCAGGTTGCTTTTGTTTCTGCTTGAACGTGTTGAGTATGGTAAACTGGGCAATCTCATCATAGTCAGTCTCTGCACAGCATAATAAGTCCACGGAATTCTGACTAACTCAGGTATGATAATGGATGTCTCAGCACTGGGAAATCAATTTTTCCTGGTGCCTTGGTTTTACTCTCAACCCCATCACGTATATTCTGAGTTGGGGGATTTATTTATTTACTTACTTATTCATTTGTTTATGTATTTATGTATTTATTTTGTCAGAGTGTAAAAGGTTCTTCAGTGTTCCCTGGCTTGTAGCACAGAATACTGCAATTTATTTTCCTGAGAAAAAGCAGTTGAAGAGATCTCTAGAGAATCTGCTTCCTAATCCCAACAGCTTTCCAGTGCAGCAATGGCCTGTTCCTTAGGATAATACGGATTATTTCCCAAGGGCTTAGGTATGGGTGTGCCATAAGACAGAAAATGATCATCTGGAGCCCTTGTTATAATCTTATTATAGAGAATGCTTTCTGGTTTTTTTGACAGTTTATATGTTGGATGTCAGAAATAGATTTCCTGACCAGATGGATTATTAGGGATATGTTAGGGAATTTCTTTCTATCTGGTTGGGTTGAGCTCAGGATCTGATGACAGCTGCCTGGACATTCATGTTCTTTGCCCAGGAAAAAAGTTCCATTGAACTGAATGTGTCATTTTCACGGAAGAGATTCACCTGCCCCTGACTTAAAATATATGGATAGGAGGGGCTTCTGTGCAGTCTTGCTGTGCTCAGAAGGGGATACTGTCTCACACGATGCCTCTTGGAAAATGTGTGTTTTCTTTCTGAACATAAATTTCTCTTTCTGGATAGGGTTCAAGTAAGGGACTTAAAGAATATAGTATGGACTACGTGGTGACTATCTCACTGTGAAATAGGCAGTGTTCTGCTGATTGCCCAATGTTATACATCGTGAACAAGGAGGGTGTTGCCTTTCAGGGTATGAAGGGCTTTTATCTGGGTTCTCCCTGTCAGGCAGACCAATTTCTTTCTCAAATGAATGGCTCACAGTATTTAGCGAAGACACTTTAGGATTTGGCTGGTTGGCTGGCTGAGTGCTGAAACTGGGACACCAGCATTTTCTCTTGTGAGGGGAATTGCTTTCAGGAGAGAAGATGCCTTTTTTGTGACTGCTCTTACTGTCTCTGTGAGATGGCAAATTTTCCCTCTGGCCATGAGGAAAAGGGCGCTGTCTGTTTGGCTTGATGGCTTCTCCTCTCACTGCATAAATCTCCCTTCCCACCCAAACAGGCCATAACTGCTGTGAGAAGACAAGTAGATGATGCTTCCACTCAGGTGGCTTCTTCCTGGGGTGGATGGATGGACAGAATTTTTTCCATACCTGACAGATTTATGATACACTGAGCTTAGTGGGTACCCTAAGAGGTTGCTTTCCTTTTCTGTAGTCACAGAACTACTCACTATGATTGGACACATAATGACTGTAGGTTTTTGTCCTTGCCAGGAAGCTGTGAGCAGCTTAATGTCCTGATCTGTTGCTGCAGAACCAGTTTGGCCAGGGTCACAGCCTTGTCAGTTTCCCTTGGATGAAGATGGTAGCGGTGGGGTTGGAGGCTCTCATAGCAGGATCCACCAGAGGGATTTCTGCAGCTGGCACCTTTCTCAGACTTGGGTTTGTAACATTCAACTCTGAATAGTGTGGGGGCTTGCCACCAAGTCTTTGAAAGATACATCCAAAATAAGCATTCTGATGAGGGAAAAGAAAAACAAAGCATTTGCAGACTGAGACCACAGATATGCCTATTCCCATTGCTCCTTTTGCATTCATGTTTTAAACATGTTTTAGATACTTAGGACTGTGACTTCTCTGGGCAGAAGTTCTTCATAGCCACGATCCTTGGCAAAGGGCTTTGGGGGAAACTCTGCACAACATTGCAGTGAAAAAAATCAGAAGGCAACTGCAAGCACAGCAAGAGGCAGAGATAATCAAGTACTGCAGGGAGATGAAGGTGCACTGATGCTAGGAAGACTAGTGCTGGCAAGTAAAGTAGGCAGGTTGTTTGTCTACAGAACACTTTGTGCCGAATAAACTACCTGAGGCTGCAAGCATGATGTGATGTCAAAGATACAGCCTTTAAAACCAGAGCCTCTACTTTCACAGCAAAGCTGTTTGAGGCCCCAGAGAAAATCTTGGTAAACTACTAGGCTATGCCCCATAGGCATACTAGCTCATTGACAGCACACTGATGGAGCCTGCAGTTTGATCAGGGTGGTTGAAACCCATTGCCTCTCACTAAAGAACAATAGAAAATCACTCCACCCAGTCCGGGAACAGTAAAGAAATCTCCACATCCCACCCCTGTTGTGTACAAGGAAAATCTCCCCAGTGTATGCTGAGAACAATGGGAGCAGCCTAGTCCCAAAGATGTTTGGGAAACCTGCCTCTTAAACTCAAATATCTTGGCAAATGGCATAATAAAATCTCTGGAAATTGGATTTGCCTCCCATGCTCTTCCTGTCTCACTGCCTGAGAGTCAGCATTGAACTAGCTGGCCAGGTCATAATGAAAACTGAAAATAAAATGTACCTCTCTATTGTGTCCCTCTATGTTTCCAAGACTGTTCTATCTTTGGTATGAAAGGCAGAACTGAATCAATGTTCTGCTGCAATTAAATGAGGGTTGAAGAAGATGGCCTCCAAGGTCTGAAGTCACACAGTATCATCCAGCCAATAAAATACTTGCTTCATAAACAGTTTAAATTCCATGATATTGATAAACTATGGGGATTTTCTCTGCGGAAAATCGGGTGCATTGAAAAGTGGAGATCGTTCACAGAAGCTGAAATTTCTCGTACTTGCCTGAGGAATTACAAGAAATAGGGATTTTGCAGAACAGCTCCTTTCAGAACTTACACGGTAAAACTGATCACTGGCAACACTGCAGAGACTGTGGATTGACACACAGAGCAAATGATGAATGTAGATCATGTGTAGGGCAGTTGGAGATGTCAGGAGGAAATCTCCGTGGATGCGGAACTCCACCAGGGTGCAGGGGATCTGAGCTCAGCCACCCAAAATTGCTCCAAAATGAGATCTTCTTTGCTTCTTTAGGGTCGGAGGCTACCAAAACACTGCTGTTCCCAACATAGAGGAAGCCATCATACAGACTGAAGGGAGAGAAGGGTAAGGCTTTCACTAGGGGAAAGAGAAAGGAGATGTTCTGAGGACACTAGCACTATCAAAGTCTATCAAAGGCCCTATTCAACAAACAAGTAATAGGTTTCTACCAAATGAAAGGAAAGACCTGTTTTGTATGTCTTCCTCTGTCTAGGAAACAAATGGCTAAGGAGCATTCAGCAAACCTCCTTCCAAATTCTGCAGCCAGTACTGCACAGGCAACTTGCACTTAGAAAACTTGAGAAGTTTGCTTCTAGAATGATATTAAGTGATATCTGAACTCCAAGATGCCATGTGAAGGAGAGCACAGAGCTGATGCACAGCCTCTACACAACTGCTACAGCTCTGTGTAATAGCATGAGATGCCTTAATTCAAGACTGACTCATAAGCAGATGAAAGAGCCTATCCAGGAGCTCAGGTTGGGCACTTTGACCTCAATACCTCAAAAAGCTGAGAGTGATGTTTATTCCTTCACAGCAAAGGTGACGGGAAGTGCATGGAAGGTAGCTCTTTCAGGACCCAAACCAGACTTCTCAGAGATCTCTATGTCTTTCAAGACTACAAGATCTACTGGAGGGCTGGAGGAAAGATCTTGCATCTCTTCTGTCTTCGGAAATCCAAATTCAACAACAACATGGAGCATAGTGGATCCGAAGAAGGATGCACCAGGAATAATTCTGTGAATCCAAGCAGTGTCAGGAAGGGAGCTCTGAGACAACTCTTTGTCTGGGGAAACCACTCAGGACAATCAATTAGAAAGACACCTACCTCAAGGTGAGGTTGTCAGAGATCTAACTCATCACTTGACAGCTTTTTGGCAGGCTTTGCAAGAGGACCTGGCAGCTGTGTGCCAATATCCTTGTATCACCACCTGTATCACCAGAAGCCTCTTTCTCATACAGCCAAGTACACAAGCTGGATGACTCAGGGGTCATAGACAGTAAATTAGCCTCTAAACGATTTGGCTTTAAATTCAGACTGTTTTCATCACAAATAGAATTGCCTTTAAGAGAAAGCCTTTTACACCTTGGAACATGTTCAGCTGTGGCCAGAAGCCTCTGGGTTGTGAATCTGCGCACACACAAAAAAATGGACAAAGCATATGCATGAAATATCATTGTTGGGCAAACAGCAGGGACTTTGCTTGTACCCCAACCTCAATGTACAAAGGCAAGCTAGCCCCTGCCATGGGAGCACTGGCTATTAGAGTCATTACCCCCTTTTCTCCACACCTTCTGTGCTCCTACAGAAAGTATCATGGCTACTGCTGAAATGGGATTTGCGCGTTGTCATGTGGAACATACATCTGTAATAGAGAGGAGGCCACATGATGCCAACGATTTTATTCTGTATCAAAATGGAGTAAGAGCTGGCACAAACAAGGGAGGAACACCTATAAACCCATCTTGCTTGAATGAGATTTGAGGAGAAGCCAGTCATCCTCACTGTGTGCTGACGTAGGTCCTTACCTTATAGGATGTGTCCCATCATGGAGTTCCTGGGCAGACTGCTGCTTAATTAAAATGTTGAATTGGTCTTTGTTCTTCTTGTTGCTGGTGAGGTTATTCATAATCAGGTTGGAAAAGGGAGTAGCTTCAGCAAAATTTTCCATTAACTACAAAGAACTTCTTTTTCCCTTCTGGGACAATGTGAACACTGCAAACTGACATGCCGAACCTGAGCCATGGTCTAGTCAGCTGGACCACACATCTGCAGGGAAACTGCCACCCATCTTATGCTAGAGGGAAGCCATGTCTAGAGGTAACAAGCCCAATTCTGGGCCCACCAGTCTGCATCAGGCCTGGAGCAGGAGCAATGTCCTGCAGGGATGGAAAGACCTGGCCCTACATGGCCATGGGAAAAGGATAAAGATGTCAGTGATAACCTGACCAACATCAACCATCTGCAAATGCAAGGGGATACCAAATCTCTGAAGAGATCATTTCCATCCCTGCCTTCAAACTGAATGAGAGCAGCAAAGGGATTTTCCTTCTCACTAGCCTTCCCCTAAATGTTGGGGACTTTACCTGCTGCTGGATTGCTGGACCATTTGGGTTAGGCTATGTTGGGGCTGTATCCTGTGGGCTGCATTGGCTTTTGCTGTTACTACTGGTTGTTTTGCTCTTGTGTCATCACAGCTGCTTTAAGATCTGGGGGAAGTTTAATCCTCGCTGTAGATGGTAGCCAACTAGAAAATCCTTTGAAAATATCGTTTTGTTTAATATTTTGCAACCATTACACAAGCAAGTTCATCTTGTTCCAAATCTAGTGATATGATTATAGGAAAGTATGGAGTGGCTTTTCTGACCGATACTCTTACATTTCAAAATATGCATCTTCAAACATCTCCCACACTGGGATTAAATCATGATTTGTGTAGTTCTTCATGGAAAGAATTCTAACTTCAGGTGGTTGGTGCCCAGTTATCTCGAAAGCATGATAGTTTGCTTCAAATTTCTCAGACTGTGTTAAAATAAACAAAAGTTTGAAACAAGTATTTCAGCTTCTCAGAAAATTTGCCCATGGAACAAGAATTCACTTCAGAACTAAGATATATTTCAAACAGAAGTTTTTGTTTTGTTTGTTGGGTCTGAGGTGGGAGAGGATGGATGGCAGTATTTTTTTTGGTGATGGGGTTTTGCTTTGTTATGTTGTGCTTTGTTTTTTGTTGGTTTTTGCTTGTTTGTTTGTTTTGTGAACCTTGGCAAGTTTGCCATGAAATTCTTGAATTCTTGAATTCTTGACCAGCCCTATTCATGCATCCTACTTGCTCCAAACTAGTAGATCTGGTAACAAAGCCCATCCCTTTACAGAGATGTAGGTCATATCCCTAAAAGCAAGCATCAAGGAGAATTTATTAAGAGCATCTTATTTTAACATTTCAGGGAAGAAAAAATATGCAGCCTTTGTTAGCCTCTTCTAGGACTTTGTCCCAGGCCTCACTATTCAACAGATTTGTTACTCCATTCTAGCCGTCTTAGATCATGCAGCAAGATGTGGACCCTGGAAAAGAGCAGCTTGTTTTTAACCAGAGTGATACACCACTCAGCTCCTCTGCAAAAGACCCACAAGGCTCATGGTGTCCGTATGCATGGGCAAATAGCTGTGGTCTCTCTCAAGAGGCAGCATTTCTAGCTAGCAAGTGTATTCTAACAGGATCAGCTAATTATCTCAAATCCCATATTGATTTAATAATTGAATTTTCTTGGCAATTAGTGCATGTACTCTGTTATGGGAATTATGGCTAGAATAAAAATTTCTAGATGTTGAAGTGAGTTCTGGGACATGGTGCCCTGCATAGGCAGTAGAGATATCAAGGCTTGACTGCTGTGGTGAAAGGTCAGAAAAGAGAATTAACAAAGCTGTGTCATAGACCGTTGTTGTTCCCTGAGTAGCTAAGATTTCTGTGTGTTAATTATCAAACAGCTCCAGTCTAAAATCCACAGATCATGCTGTTGCAATGATGTTTTTTTGTCTTCTTAAACATCATGCTGTGAACACTATTTCTTTCTCTGTCTTATCTGTATAGGTGGTCTAGACTGTGTCTAGAGTCCTGCTTCTAATTTCTAAAGTGGCATAAGGACAGAAATGAGAATACTGTGGTACTACAATTGCATTACACTTTTAACTGCTGTGCTTGGATTATAAATTAATGTCAAAATGTCTGCCTCTGTCTGCATGCAGCCTGAAAACATAGCTGATTTCAGTGAGAACTACCCTGTTTATCTTAAAGTTGTGCTAAGTGTTCTATCCATTTTTGTCACTTCCTATTAATCCAAGACTAATGAGAGTGAGCTGAGGGAGTTAAATGCGATCATATTTGTCCATCCGCATGATGACAAATCTAGTTAAAACTCAGAAATGGGTACAGAACAAGTACCTTCCTTATTCCACTTTGTCTTCTAATTCAACACGTGAGATATAGGGTATGCTTAAGCAGGGGTAATTGTCAACTATATAAGACAGCATTTATATCAAAATATATCACATATGCAGTACATGTTTTAGTCTGAATGCCTTTCCTCTCTGTGCATCTAAATCAAAGCTTGCTGATGACTGTGGAAAGAGTATTGCAAACACAACCTAAAAAATTAATTAAAACTTAAGAAAAAGATGAAGATTTCCTTACCTCCTCAATTTTCCTTGCAAGTACAGCTTTGTAGGCTTGGCAGAGCTAAGAAAAAGGTAATTATAATAAAAAGGACAGTTCACATTCAACAAATCAATAATTGTAACTGTTATACCATCAGAAAATGCAAATGAGTGTCTGTCTTCATTCCATTTTCTGTATTTTTTGTAATGCATTTCTTGTCAGAATACTGTTTTGTTTCTGTGCAATAAAATTGTATTCACCATATTTTTGTCTACTTCTTCCTGAAGAAAGGAGAATATAAGGAAGATGAAAACTAAATATAACAAAATGAAAGAAGGGCCAGAATTTGAATTTAGACGAACTATCTGGGATGAGTTTTCCTAGAGAAAAGAGATATATTATGAGAAATACGGCTATTGTGATGAACATTTTACAACTAGTTAAAACGTAAACATTTTCTAATAGATTTTGGAGTTTTTTTAACTTTATTCTTGTATTAGTAGAAGAGTAAGAACAGTCAAAACTTACAGAGTATTCAGAGGAAGAGGAGGTTTTTTATCAGTCCTCTCCTGCACCTGAGAAGAAAACAAGACCAATGCATTATTACTCACCAGAATATCATGCCTGCTCTGAGTTCTAAATGAAGACCTGGCTTATAAAATCTTGCTAATGGAGCATCTCTTTGATCATAGAATCACAGGATCACAGAATGGCTTAGGTCAGAAAGAACCTCAAAGCCCACCCAGCCCCAATCCCGTGCCACGGGCAGGGTTGCCCCTACCAGCTCAGGCTGCCCAAGGCCTGGCCTGGCCTGCCTCCAGGGATGGGGCACCACAGCTTCTCTGAGCAGCTGTGCCAGGGCCTCACCACCCTCTGAGCAACATATTTACTCCCAACATCTAACCTAAATCTCTCCTCTTTTAATTTAAAGCCATTCCCCATTGTCCCATCACTATCAGACTCTGTAAAAAGTTGGTCCCCCTTCCTGCTTATAAGCTCTGTTTAGGTACTGGAAGGCCACAAGGAAGTGTCCTCACAGCCTTCTCTTCTCCAGGCCAAACATGCCCAACTCCCTCAGCCTTTCTTCATAGGAGAGGTGCTCCAGTCCTCTAAGCATCTTTGTGACCTTCTCTGGACCCACTCCAACTGCTCCCATCTAATCTGTCCTATCACTTCCTTTAAGAGGAACCTGAGTAAGCTTTTTGATCTAATTTCAGAAAACTTACCTAGAGAAGTAGCAGGAAATATAGACCAAACCCGCCAGCACAAAATGTCAGATGTTCGCCTGAAGACCTCAGTCTTCTTGGATATCCTTTGAAATCATTGAAGGAAGATGGGCATTTTGAGACAGACCCAGGCTCTGGGTCCACACTGAGAAGAGTCTCTTACCACTGAAAAGAGAGTGATTTAGAAATATATGTCACTCTGGAGATACTCAGAATGTCTGAGACAAACTTGAACAGTCTTTCAGGTGCTTGCCAGCTGACATAGCTATGCCAAGCTGTTGCTGAGGACTGCTTTTCGAGCAGCTTGAGCAGACTGCTCTTTGAGACCTTCAGATCCAAAAAAATCTTAGCATACTCCTAGGTGGAAAAGAAGTTAGTTTTGCAATCTGCATTTTGCAGTCTTTTGTGGGTGAAGGCCCCCTACGTTTTGTGTAACACAGGGGCATAGGGCACAGATAATAAGCATACAGCTCACCCAAAGTTAAAAATGGGTATTTATCAAGCAAACAAACAAAAACTCACTAGGAATTTACAAGTGTTTTTTAAGGATCTACTCTGTCGAGCTTTTTTTTTTATCTCAGAATCACCTTAAGACTTTAAAATCTTGTGTAATACATAGCTAAAGACAAAATTTATTTAAAGGCAGAAAACAAATGGGAAATATCACCTGACTGGGCAAATCTCAGCTTGAAATCTGGCTGTACTCTCAAGTTTAACGAGGCACCCTAGCACAGAGGTTGAATGAACAAAAACTCTTTTTCTACACTTAAAATTGTCATCTTTCAGTTTGATCTCAAATTCCATTTTTATGCTGAAATTTTGATTTCTATTCCAGTTGACCCAACCATCATCTCTCCAATTACAAGCTGTTGTAAAGTCTAGCACTACTCTCAAAAAATAATATACATGAAAACAGATTTTTTCCTAAAGAACTGTGTAGATACAGCAGAGCATTCAATTTGCAAATAATCATGGCTTTGACATTGGCACATATCTCTGTCAGAGGCAAGCCCTCCTTGGTGATGACACTCAATCTAGATTCAAGTTTTCCATTAAATTTGGAGTTGGCTGGGATATTGACCACTCCTGATTACAGAAGATTTCTCACACAGCAAGTTCTTTCAATAAGCCTGACTACACTGAGGACCTTGCAGGACTGAGCTCCTGGAAAATGGAAGCACAGCAGATCTCTATATTCACTCTAAAATTTCCCATAATGTTTGTTTCTTCCTCTCTCTGGAAATGGATTAAACAGATGAAGACAGACTACACAGCCTTTGATACCGGCACCTAAGTTCTATGCATCACTCTTATTCCATAATTCAGAGGCACATACCACAGAGAAAAGGGCCCTGAATTACCTTGAGATATATGACATGAGAGAGTCAGTAGAGCCTTGAAAAATGGAGACCTTGAGATAGACATGTTTACTGAGAAAGCAAAATCTTTCTCCCGTGTCTAACTGAGGTCACTAGGATCCACAACACTCCCACAGTTTTCTTCCAGCAGCATGCCAGTCAGCTGCTGTCAGTCCCTGGGACTTACAGACATTCTCCTGAAAATGTACCTCCTATCTGTGGCTTTTCCTTTGCAGAAATGCTTTAACACTCCACATCTTCTCATTTTTCATGAAGAGGTGTGTTGGATATCACAGATTACAACTCATGCCAGCAATACTCCTGAAATGGTTGTCTCTCTCTGTGCACTTAAAGCTGTGGCAGAAGTTTTGTCTTGCACAGTGTGCCCTCACAAATATCTGCCCTGGGCACTGTGTTTTTATGGTTTATAGCTGTGCTGCTCTGCTCTTAAGCTGAACACACCTCTGGAAAACTGGAGTTCAAAATCTGGGGTAGATCTATTTGGTTGAAGACTATGTTGAAGATTTCCCTGTATGTTTTCTAAAGCAAAGGCAGACTTTTCTGGATATCTGGAATCACATCTCATACCTTCCATGTACTGCTTTCACATTCAGAAGCTGGTGTGTTTTCTTTCTTTTTCAAAAAGCAGCAAGCTTTAGTAAGCCTTTACTATTTAAGAAATACCTAGTTCTCAGTTGGTACCATACCTCACCCTGGAAAGATACATTCTTTTAGTACTAGATGTCACAAAAGCATGTCATTTCAAATCATTTTTGCTGCACAGTTAAGAGAAAATGTTGAGTACATACTATCCTATAAATGTAGTCTCCAAGTGGCTGAAAACATAGCAACACAGAGAATTTACAGTGATTCACAGTACTAAAAAGAAGGCATATATTCGTCATCCTTTTTCCCTCTCCTAAAAGATGCAGACAGGAAAACCTTCACACTAGTGTTTCAAGAGTTGCATACATTGGTTCGTATAATTAATACCATATTGCATGGTCTAGACAAACACATTACTAAATCTGCTTTGCCAGTGCATCATGCAGAAAAAGCATATGGCATAGCTTAAAGGAGGATCTGCTCCATGATCTTCTCAGGCGCAATGGTTACTGGCCTATAGTTCCCTAGGTCTTCTTTTCTCCCTTTCTTAAAAGTGATACTGATGTTTCCCTATTTCCAGTCACTGGGGACTTCATCTGACAGCCATGACTTTTTGAGTATGATAGAGAGTGGCTTGGCAACCGCATTAGTGAGTTCCTTCAGAACCCTGGGATGCACATCACCCAGCCCCATAGAGCTGTACACATTCAACTTTATGAGGTGGTCTCAGACTTTCTCTGCTCTTACAGTGGGAGAGATTTTGCTCTCCTGACCTCTGTCTAGAGGTTCAGGAACATGAGGAACATGGGAAGCCTGACAGCCATTGAAGACTGAGGCAAAGAGCAACTTAATACCTCAGCCTTCCCCATGTCTATTGTTGCCAGTTCTCCCATCATTTTTCGGCGTGGGTACACTCTTCTCAACCTCTCTCTTTTGACAAATGTACCTGCATAATCCCTTCTTGCTAATTTTCTCATCCCTCGGTAAGTTCAGTTCCACCTGCACCTTGGCTTTCCTGATCTCACTTCTGCGTGTCCAGATGGCATCCCTGTATTCTACCCGGGCCACATGTCCCTGCTTCCATTTTTTTTCCTTAACTCTCAGTCTGATCAGCAGGACCTTGCTCAACCGTGTCAATTTCCTGCCTCCTCTGCTTGATCTCTTATGCTGGAGAAAGGTCAGCTCTTCTGCTCTCAGAATAGTGTCCTTAAAAAACTGCCAGCTCTGTTCTGTTCCTATGTCCTTGAGGGCAATTTCCCAGCAGATCTCATCCAACCATTCCTTAAACAGCCAGAAGTTTACTCTTCTGAACTTCAGAGTCATGCCCCTGCTCTTTGCCAGCCTCGTGTTCCTCAAGATCATGAACCTGACTTAAGCATGATTACTGCAGCGCAATCTGCTTCCAATCTTAACCTCTTTAATGATTTTCTCTTCACTGCACCAGGTCCAGTAATCCTTCATGTCTGGATGGTTTATCTAATACCTCAACCAAGAAGTTTTCTTCAGTGCACCCCAGGAATTTCAATTGCTTACAGCTCACCACATTGCTTTCTCAGCAGACATCCACATGGTTGAAATCCCCCATAAGGACGAGATCCTGTTAGTGCCATACTTCTTGTAGCTGAAATAAGAGGGCCTCACAAACAGGCTACTCTGGGAAGCCCAGTGTTCATTCTGCCCTGGTAGTGGTGGAAGATTCTCCACAGATCCCCAGATCACATTCATCTCCTGGCAGAAACATAGCAAAGACGTATCTGCCTACATCCTTCCTGTAGGTGTGGCTGAAAACAGCAATTAGGTTCTTGGGGATAATACATTGCTTGACTTTTCAAAAAGATTTTTACACATATACATAAACTATAGAATCATAGAAGCATAGAATGGTTTCAGTTAGAAGGGATCTTAAACATCAGTTGTTTTTACCCGTCCTGCCATGGGCAGGAAAAACTTGTGGAGAGGAGCTCTGCAGAGAGGGACCTGGGTGTCCTGGTGGATGACAGGTTGGCCATGAGCCAGCAGTGTGCCCTTGTGGCCAAAAAGGCCAATGGCATTCTGGGGTGCATTAAAAAGAGCGTGGTCAGCAGGTCGAGGGAGGTGATCCTCCCCTCTACTCTGCCCTGGTAAGGCCTCATCTGGAGTCCTGTGTCCAGTTATGGGCTCCCCAGTACAAAAAAGACAGGGATCTCTTGGAAAGAGTCCAGTGGAGGGCCACAAAGATGGTGAAGGTTCTGGAGCATCTCCACTATGAAAAAAGGCTAAGGGAAGTGGTCTGTTTAGCCTTGAGAAAAGAAGACTGAGAGGGGACCTGATCCAGGTCTATAAATATCTAAGGTGTGGGGGGCAAAGTGGCGAGGCCAGGCTCTTTTCAGCAGTGTGTGGAGACAGGACAAGGGGAAAGGCCAGAAACTGGAGCATAGGAAGTTCTGCACAAATGTGTGTAAGAACTTCTTTACGGTGAGGGTGACAGAGCACTGGAACAGGCTGCCCAGGGAGGTTGTGGAGTCTCCTCCTCTGGAGATATTCAACACCCGCCTGGACACCCACCTGTGCGACCTGGTGTAGGGAACCTGCTTTGGCAGGGGGGTTGGACTCGATGATCTCTGGAGGTCCCTTCCAACCCCTACAATTCTGTGATTCTGTGATTTTACTGGACCAGGTTACCCAAAACCCCATCCAAACTGTCACTGAACACTTCTAGGGAAGAGTATACTTAACTTCTCTGGGCAACCTGTTCCAGTGCCTCTCCACCCCTAGAGCAAATGATTTCTTCTGTTAAAAGGGATGCTCTGAAAGTAATGCCTCCTATTTAATTATGTTGGTCACCCCAACGTCAGAGGTGGACATTGGTGGTACGGCAGTAGAGGCTGAACCCTTCCCGCCAGTAGCCCATTATATTTTTTTGCTGTGTGACAGATGGCAGCAGAGCAGCAGTCTGACAGAACGGCATCTGACAATGAGGCACCACAAAATGAAGAACCCCTCAATCAGCTCATCTGTGCCAATCAGTGGATTACAAACAGGGAACTGTGTATGGAGCTGACTATCAGCTTCAATGCATTGGAAGGAATATCACAAAGTTTGCGTCAGGTGGGTCCTAGTGATGCTCGCATAGGAATAGAAAGAAGACATGAAGAATACTGTATGCAAGTTTGTCAGAACCTATCGAACCAATACAAAGCTGAAGGTAACAGTTTCCTGGATTGCATAATTGTGGTTTTACCGCTACGAGACAGAGTCAAAATGGCAGTCCATGCAGTGATGACACTTGAATTCCTCATTGAAATAAAAGTTCAAGACACAGCCCTCAGTGGATAAAGTGATGTTCACTGTCTTTTGGGATAGGAAAGGGGTGATTTTCCCGGATTTTCTGGAATCTGGATTAACCATCAACACTTATAGCTACGTAGCAACTAAACTAAAGGCTAAGAATTAGGTCAGAGAAGACAACAACCTTTCTCTTGCAACGTTATAACATCACGCCCTGTACCAATTTGAAGACCATGAAAGACATCACTAACCTTGACTGGACCTATTGCACCCACCATATAGTCTGGATTTAGTGCCTTCTGACTTCCATCTGTTCAGGCCAGTGAAAGATGGCAACGTTTTCCTAGCAATTACACTTTCATACCAGCTGTGAAACAGTGGGTCACCTCTGCCAGTGCAGATTTTTATGAGCACAGCATGCAGGCTTTTGTGCATAACTAACAGCGGTGACTATGCTGAAAAAGAGGGTTTTGTAGCTGAGAATTTGCTCTGTCAAATAGTGTTCTTGTGCTCTTAGAATTGGTTGCAGTTTCCATGGAAATAAATAAGAGATACTACTTCAAAGCAACCTACTTATCTAATCTAAACCTGATCTCTTTTAGTTTAAAACTGTTACCTCTAAGGTCTTCCTAGAACCTTCTCTTCTCTAGGCTAAATAACCTCAATTCTCTCCGCTTGTCTTCATAAGAGAGATTTTCCAGCCCTCCAGTCATCCTCGTGGCCCTCTTCTGAGATAGAAACCTTGGTGAAGAGGCAGCTGGGCCTGCAGGGCTTGGTAGCGGTGCTTTATTGTGATGGGATGGGACTGCAGTGTAGGATTCAGCACAGGGTTTTGTGCTTGTAACTTGGATTCCGAGGGTTAAAATGATGTCTTCTGGGATGGCAGCCTAAGAGGATAGACAGGCATTGCGTGTTCATACATTAGGGAAAAGAAACAAGACCGTTATTAAAATGTGTTAAAAAAGAGATAGTCTTTCTGCTGCAAAAATGATAGCAATATTGTCCCAGAGTGAAAAATGATAGATAAGGAAAGTAATCTACCCTGTCCTGCCTAAGATGATTCTAATACCACCACTTGAATTTCTCACAGTGCCCAGATATCACACATAAATTTGTCTTTTCTTTCCACGATCTTTACAAATTTCCTTTTACAAACAGATCCAGTTCTGCAGCATCTTTTGCAGAGTACTTGGGGTACTGCTTTGACATGTCAGATGAACGGTGTATGGTAGCCACAGCCTCACAAATCTTGCCTCAACTCCAGGATCAAGACTGTTTAGTCAGTAAGACTTCCAATTTGACAGCAACAAATTACTTCCCTGCCTGTCCCTTCCCTTTGCCCTTGAGAGTGGAAATGCTAAGGATCCTCATCATAGTTCTTCTCAAGTTATAGTGCATAACTTCATGTTTTAGTGTTTCTTTAAAATTGTAGGCTATCATTCATAACAAAAGTAATCTGTTCACACACAGCATTTATCTGGGGAAAGCATTTAGCTCTCGTTTTCAAACATACTTTCAAAATACATTTTTGTCTTCACACTCTTATTTCTATAATAAAGCACAGAAGTTATTTTCTAACTGGAAGGCACCACTACCCTAGGTTGACTGTTTTTTAGATGCCTCAGTGTTTTTTTATTCTGTAATATTGTAAAACTCTCCCAGTCCATCAGATATCTCTTAACACCTCTGGGAAGATGGACAATGCCTTATTTCCACTATGTACAGGGAACAGAAGCACATAGAAGAGATGTACACCCTCTCCTATTCTTCTGTAGGCATCTCATACTAGAGGCCTCAGTAATGTCCATGTGGGAGACACAAACCTTTAGCAAGTTGACAGGCAAGAGACAAGCTTAGGAGCCCTGACAGCCTCTTTACTGTAGACATAGCCTGCGCTCCATGCCAGAATAATGTTCTCTCTCCTAAAGAGACAGTTCATTTTACGATGATAAATATCTGGCAGAGCAGCAATTTGATCCTCAATATCAGGACTCTCCTGCCAGGCCACCATTTTTCCAACATCATTTTCAGTAATACTCAAATCAACCTTCTGCTCGTTTCAGAGTATTTTGCCAACTGGCTTCTATAGACTCTTTGAACATTTTCATTATTCAGCTGTACCCTAGAGAAGAGACATTAGATGACCTGACAGCATGCACTGGAAGATATAATTCTCCATATGAGAGCAGAGGGATCGACTCTTGGGTCAGCAGCCTTGCCTCCACTTCTGACTGACCTCTGACTTCTTTCCTGAGGCACGGGTGACTCATGAGGCACAGCTGGAATGGCAGGAAGACAACAGGCAGCTTACCTTTTGGGTCTCGTATTTCAGTGCCCTCTGTCTTGGCCAGCAATAGGAAGAATGTGGTGACAGGAATCCATAACACTAAATGATGTTAGATGGTTCCCCTTATTCATAGAAGCCATGGTACAGTAATGGACAAAAGAGGAACATTCATTTTCAGTTAGCACTGTACATCTTTCAATGATATTAACATGATAGCAGCAGAACGCCCCATGAAAGACTTTCAGAAAGTTAGTCTCTGTAACATCCAAATACGAAGGCAGAGATAATCTGCTTTTTCGAAGGTAACTGAAGTGATGCTAAGTGGGTTGGTCATGTTCACAGAGCTTCAATTATCTGAATCACAGTTCAGACCTTTAAATACAAGTAGATTTTTATTAAAGCATTTGACCACTTAAAGCTTGCTGTGTACAACAGCGATCTGATACAGGTTTTATATTGTTGGGTTTTTTTAGATACCTAAAGATGTTATATACTTAACTCTCTCAGGACATAGTAAGGTATATTGCATGGCATTCTGTTTTCAATAATAATGTATGACCACCTACAGCATTAACCAGGAGTCACTGCATATTCTGCTAAGCATAATTAGAATGTAAAGCTAGCACTTCCAAAGAGAAAGATTACTTCTTTAATATATATGCTAATGAAAACAAAAAAAAGAAAATAAAGCTCAAAATAGTACTTTGAATCCCCAGACCTCTTTCTTATGTAAATATGCATGTACAAAAAATAATATATTGTTTGAAAACATGGGAATAGTTACCAGTGGAAGCAAGTTTTATGCCATCTTCTATATTTTCTCATCTGAAAAACAAAGAAAAATTATTAGAAATTGCTCATTTCTGTCATACTTTACCCTCATTTCATTACTGTAGCAACTTCACTATTCATCTAAATGGTAATGGTCTCTACCTGTTTTTAGCTCTGCTTGTCAACCAAAAAAATCTAATGTTGAGGATTTTTCAAATGTCTCTGTCTGAATTGTTGTCTTATACTATTCAACATAATACAAATAATATTGGAAACCTCTCATGCAGTAGATTATGAAGTCTTATATTATGAGACTTGGTGAGAGGGAAGTTTTGCCTTAAGAGCAAGGAGAAAATATCCATCTTGACGTAGGTAGTCAATAGGAAGGACTGTTTAAGAAAAGCTCTGCCTGAAACATTTTTTAATGAAGGTTGAGATCTGAACATGTGTAGTCTTGCAGGAAAAAAAGTTAGTCATGACTTTATCTTTCCACCATTTTTGATCAGTGTTATCGCTGATTTCATTTGGGCAGTTTATAGATCATGGCCTAAACAAACGTGCTTGTGATTACTCCCAATGTTTACCTTCTAAACAAATCAAATTAAATTATTCTGAGACTTTTGAAAGGGTTTGATATGATTTCTCTTACGTATACAACATTGGAGAATCAGTCAGTCATACTGAGTACATTTAGTCTATTTGGGGTATTTTTGTGTCAATGAGGAGTTCCTTCCTTGTGTGGCTGCTGTTTTCAGCAGTCTGGCTGAAACCATTGGAGCCCCCATTGAAGTGAGTAGGAACGATGCTAGAAATTTGCTTTAGTTTAGGAATATATCATAATAGCTCTACAGCACATATGCTTGCACTAATGGAAACGGAGCTGACATTGACATAAAAACGGCAGCCAAATGTACTCCTGCAAGAAAATAAAGAATGGATCTCACACCCCACTTTACACAATTACCATCTGTTAAGACCAGGAGATCTTGAAAATAGAACGTTGTTGGTAAACTCTTTGTATCTCACTATTATCATTGTCATCTTTCATGTTAACTGAGCAAGTGGGGAAGTTAAGGTAAAAAGATCAAGCTATCTCTCAAAAACAATTTATTTTTGGTTTGCTTTACTGAAAATTTTAATTACCAAGTACTTTTCTATTGACTTTTTTTCCTTCTTGTGCCTTTGCATGCCATGGTTTTGTAAAATGTATTGGGTGAAGGTGTGTGTCAGTGTCACATTGTTAACATACCTCTCTGAAGTGTACAGATCACAGCAAGGCCTGG
Source organism: Pavo muticus (assembly GCA_016647715.1). Lineage (NCBI taxonomy): Eukaryota > Metazoa > Chordata > Aves > Galliformes > Phasianidae > Pavo > Pavo muticus. The sequence continues at coordinate 80,504 of JACDJE010000241.1, forward strand.
CGGGCAAACACAAACGTTATTTTTATGAGCTAGAAGCTTGAGTTTTTTCTAAAGGATTGCTGGGCAATTCAGCTAGAAGCAGGCAGACTGTTCTGACACCAGAAACTGTTAGTGGATAACTTGAGTAGATGTCATAAGAGAACAGAAAATGACAGAAAAAAAAATTCACACTGGGGAAAGGTAAATAAATGTAACCTTTCTTCAAATTTCAAAGTTACACTTCAGTCTATAAATTCTTCAGTCCTAAAAGGAATCACATTTTAAATTATTACACGTATTTTTCAGAGTAAATTATTGTCCTGCTTTTCTACACTCATTTTTCTGACAATTACAGGAATTACGGAATGTTCATATAGCTGTAAAAATTTTGGCTGGAGTTACTGCTGAGTTTCTGCTGTGTAATTTAGGGTCCATATTCTCTAGGCACACGAAAGGACAGAGATGGCAAGTCACAGTAGGGGGGGGATACTATCTGCTATAGTGCTTACCTTTTTTCACATTTGCAGCTGCGACCTTGTTATTCAAGCAGTGATCATGCATAGCTGCAAGGGGAGAATGCATAACTAGAGACTTATACTGGTCACTACCTGTGACCTGTGATATTGAGGGTATATCTGCAACCAGACAGAACAGATACAAGCAGCGATGATACTCACATATGTATAAACACAACAGGCTGGAGGAAGCCCAGGACATGGTACAGCCTACAGTTATCGTATGATCTCATATGCTACCAACTTCAATATATATTCACCTGTTCTCTGCATTGTGTTTACTGATCACATCTGTCTACACTGCTCTGAGACACTGAAGGTGTGAATAGTCCCTCTTGCTGTCACGACACAAAGCCTGATGCTTGAATTTCTTAGAGTTTGTCAGGTCACAGGTTCCACAGCAAATCTTTCCCTTTCCTTTCCCTTTCCCTTTCCCTTTCCCTTTCCCTTTCCCTTTCCCTTTCCCTTTCCCTTTCCCTTTCCCTTTCCCTTTCCTTTTCCCTTTCCCTTTCCCTTTCCATTTCCTCTTCCATTTCCATCTCTTCTTCCTTTTCCATTTCCTCTTCCTTTCTCTTTCCCTTTCTCTTACCTCCCTTACCTCTTCCTCTTCCTTTTCCCTTTCTCTTTCCTCTTCCTCCTCCTCTTTTTTTTTTTTTTTTAATTGGCTGATCTAGAGAGTACAAAGACAGTTTATCTTCTCCAGGATCAGTGGCTTGTGAAGGAAAAATAGATTCATTGCTCATTTACAAAATAATCTGGACATTTATTTCAGTTCAGTGTTGAAACATGCACAGAACCCAAGCAGCTAGGTAGATTGCTACGTATCTTAAGTAAGCAAGCAACTTAAACTGTGATCCACATGGATATAACTTAATGACAGAGAAACACTTATGCCAAGGAGACATGAAATACACATAGAGTCATGCTTATTTCCAAGAGCTTCCTGGAATAAAACCATGTTGTGAGAAGTCTGAGATTAGTGTCAGCTTTAGAAAATTTGGATAAGTGCATCAGTAGTAACAGCAGTTCTTTGGGAATAATCCTGCATGTTTTTAGTCATGTAGAAGTATGTGGAGTACCAACTGTCCACAATATACATTTTCTAATATTAATGGGAATGTAATCCACCTTCTGTAGGAACAACATTTAAATTTAGGGGAGCTATAAAAAAGGAGACAGACTCTTTTGCAGGATCTGTTGTGACTGGACAAGGCACAATGGTTTCAAATTAGAAGAGGGGAGATTTAGTCTGGATATAAGGAAGAAGTTTTTTACAGTAAGAGTGATGAGGCACAGGAGGAGTTGCCTAGACAGGCGGTGGATGCCCCATCCCTGCAAACATTCAAGGTCAGTCTGGATGGGGCTCTGAGCATCTGATGTAGCTGTAGGTCCCTGTTCATTGCAGGGCAGTTGGACTAAATGACCCTTAAGGGTATCTTCCAAGTCAAACTATTCTATGATTCTATGCTTTAATTACTGAGAAAAATACAACATTTTATAAGTATACAGAAGGAAATTTACCTGTGATTTTATTGTGATCAATAAATAAAATCAATATTAAATTATTTTGTGTAAGTATGTATTTTATCATTGGCATGTAATTATTTTGGAATACACAAGCTACATAATTTGCCTATCCCCTCTTTTTTTGAGCGACCTGTTATCTGAAGAAGACAGACAGCTATTCACCTTCATAACGATTCAATGCACAAAGAGAGCTTTCAAAAATGAAAATTATGCGTAAGTACAAACACAAATCCATCTGGTGTATGCCACCTTCATGCTTAATTTCCAAAACAACGGGAATTTATTGATGTGTTGCCGTAAAATGGTAGACCAGTGGAAAAAGTAAATTCTGACTGCTTGATGTATAAAATGGTAAAACTACCAAAATTCTACACTTACCTGCGTCACATGAGACTATGTTACCTATACTGCCATATCAACCTGTTCTTCCAGAATATGGAAGCAAAATACTTTCCCAACAGATAGATTTTAGGGGAAAGAGAGTACTGTTGCAGTTATTTCTATGCTACTTTGTTTGTCACTAAGCAAGCATCTTATTCACATGACTAACTAACCAATCCTGCCAAGAAGGGATACAAGGGAACAGCCTACTAGTTCCCATTCTTCTATTACATACAAAGTCATAAACTTCTTTTTTCATTATTTTTAATTTCATGTTCAAGCCTGCATTTGATAGAAAATGTTTCTGGCAAACTTACATCACATCAGTGAATTTCACTGTAGTAAATGGGCTGCTCTATAAGGATTTGTTTGATTAAATTTAGTATTTCACATACCATTGATTCTGATATATGAATTGTCTGACAGATTAATGCAACAGTTATTTTACAACTGCTTTCAGTAGCGGAGAAGAATGACAGCAAGTATCTAGAACAAGCACTGCCCACTCTACTCAGCAGCCCATCAACAGTAATTTATGTAAAGAGGTCATTTTGGAAATGCCCTTACCTGACCTACCAACAGTTTGCTTACAGCACAACCTCATGTGGACCTTATACTTGTAGTTCTAGCAGAAATCCTCATTCTACATTCCATTTCCATGCAATCCCTGGATGATGCAGATATATATAATGAGTTTCAGTTGCAGTACAGAAGACTAAGCTAAGATATCGATAATGATTATTCAGCCATGTAGACAGCCATCACCACAGCAGGATGCCAGGAAGAAGATGTTATTTTCTGCAGTGGTAGCTTCTGAAAAACTCTGCCAGGAAAGGCTTATATACAGCTGGTCCCAACCCCAGTCAAGAGGCTGGGCTAGACATCCTCTTGATCTCTCTTACAGATATTTATTCTGTTTTTGTTTGTTTGTTTGTTTGTTTGTTTTTATGGGACGTCAGAGCATTAAGACATGAGCGTTCACTTTGAGGTAAGAGTTCATGCCTTGTAAGAACAGCATTATGGGACTCCTACTTCCCTGGAATATAGTGCTGCACTCATTCCATAAGTACAAGACAATTTCGTGGAGGACAGTAAATGTGGCTGCCTTTTAACTGAATTTCTGCTGTTTTCTGTCGCCTTATGGGCTATATAATAATGCCGAACTAAAAGTAAGTGTAGTTTTTTGCCTATTAAGCAATGACTACATCAAGAATAATTTGATACTGCTCTGTCACCATTTCTTCCCTGCAGACATCCACAAAGATATGTGTTAATGGGAGTCTCTTTTTTCATCTTAGCTGCTAGCAGTTCTGTGAGTATGTCTAGACCATACATACATGCAGATCTAGTTTTGGTCTACCATATTGAAACAATGCTCCCATAAAGCCACTGTCCAGCTAATGCAGCAATAAAACAGTTTCTTTGCTGGAGTTTCTTTTGAATGCAGATCTCATGCCCATAACAACTTTGTTTTTGTATTCTGAGGATGTAAGTTTGGTTCCCACAACTGAAAAATACAAAGTTTTACATATATTTTCCAGTTTCCACCTGATATCCTACCATTATGTTTTCTTTCAAGATACCACTCCTCTCTACCAGGGCTGGTGTGCATCCCTCAAGAGTGATTCCTTGCCTGCTGCAGTTTACTCTTGGTTGGAAGCCTTGACTGAGATTCACTGGTTTCAAACTCAAGACAAAAGACAATTGTTAGAGTGTTTGCCTACACAGGAGTGCTTACAAAAATGATTACAAACAAAGCAGAAGTATGATTTTGAAGTGTAGTGATCAGACAACATTCAATACTTCTGCAGATTCTTCCACCAGAGAGAAGGAAGCCTCATTTTGGCCTAATTCTGGAAAGGAGTCTAATTTGAAGAATAGAGTTTAAAAATTCATTCATAATAATTTCCTCAATTCTTCCATGAAAAGTAAATTCATCTAACAGTATTTTCCTTTCCTCCAAGAGAATTATATCCAAAAGAGGGAAAGAGGTTCCTCCATCCACAGGAGGAACTCTCCAATGTCTCTTATCTCATCTGAGGACAATACATATAATAAGGAAAGGCCTATTGTTATTATCTGCTTCGAAGCTGAACTGGTTGAAAACAGTGTCTTTCAGTTCTTCTTGGTTTTAGGTAGATGTGAAATACAAAAGAGGCATGTCTGGGAATAAACGGTTTTTCGTCATTTTTGATTCTGCCCCAGCTAAAGAGGGAACTGATAACATTCACGAGTATGAAATGAATAAATAAATACCAGGTAAATAATTATTTCCACACCCAGAGCAAACATTCAATGAGGAAGAAATCTAGCCCTGAGCTAGTTCATACCTCATCAGATTCTTTTCACCTCACAGTAATATTTTTCTTCACTCTTGCAAGAGGAAAACATAAGAATTATTTCAAACATGGATTAGAAAACCTGGAGGGACTCTGGAACACTGTGATAATCTCACGGGGTATGTCTTTAATCTGGAAAAGAACAGTTACTCCGTTTTCATTAAAGGAGATTTTTTTTTAATTAAGATTTAATTAAAAGAAAAATAAAGCTTATGTGTGGCTTCCAGCTCAAGTAATGTACTGTAACTGCTTCAGCTTGGCAAGCATTACAAATTCAGTATTAGTAAGGAGAGCATCAATATTTGCTTGTTCTCCCAAAGCAATAACATAGAGAAAGACATTATGCCTTGATTTGTTTTCAGCAACAGCTCAATGGGGAAGCATGAGACTTACTGTTACCAATGCTTAAAATAATTTAATAAGCAAAGCATACATCTGAGATAGAAAATAAAAACACAAGTGTGAAATTGCTTGTAACTGTTGGCAAATGCCTCGTGGAAACAAATGAGTCTGATTTTTGTTTAGAATGAGAAATATCTGTGTCTGAAATCCAGCTGCCCAGATGGAGCCCAGTCAATAAGCAGAGTGATAGAAACAGCCTTTGCTATCTGCAGTTAATGGCATGAGGCCGTTTTTCCTTTTTTTTTTTTTTTTTTTTTTTTTTCTGTGCATGCCCTGGGAGACAGAAGGGCTGTGGAGAGGAGGAAGAGGATAAACGTGTGTCTTGAAACATCGGTCATCTCATTGCCTGGAATGGAACTGCAAGCCCAAATTTGACTCTGTGAGCATGCAGAGTTAAATACTTGTCCTTTAAACAAGGGGCAAATCCCACACTTCTTCATGATTCCATTGCCTTGTACCACTCACTGGGACCTTTGCTCTCTCACCTTCAGCTCAGAAAGAGAGCCAAGCTCCACACTAATTACAGTAGAAGGGAAGGATCACTTCCTTGAACTGCTAGGAATGCTATTCCTAATGCAATCAATTTAACTAAGAGTTAAAGCACTGATGCAAGACCACCAGATCAGCATTTGGACACAACCTGTGGAGATGTTAATTTTCTCTCCTTGTGCTCCTCCCAAGGATCTTTATCCAAATATGCCTTGGCATGGGTGAACACCACTGTGCTGCTCCAGCTTCAGAGTGAATTCTCTTCCTAGTTGAAGGTGCCACAATTCCATGAGAAAGTCTTGCCATCTCCCTGAGCTCTCCATACTGGAGCTACAACTTCAAGTGGCAGGGGGACAGGATACAGAAGGACAGAAATAGAACTAGCCAAACAATTACAGGTATGTTCTGTGCTAAGGACTCTTGTCCTATACTGGACAAATTCTGTCTTCCCAAAAAACAAACTAAAGTAACTGTACTCCTATTCATTCTTGAGAAAGTGATTAAGAGTCCAGTTGTGAACTTGGTCAGCCCCTACTATTCTACTATTGGCATTTTACCGAAGTCCCTTCAATATGCACAACTTTTATTTTATTTTATTTTATTCTGAGATGGCACATAATTCTACTTTCAACTTTTGGCTCATTCTCGAATACCTTTAAGGAAATGTTGATCTACTTGCAGACAGCACAAGTAGACCTTATCCAAAGGAGAGAATGGAATGCCAGAAACATTTATCTACCCAAAGTGAAATTGGGTCCATACTTTCACACTAGTATTATTAAGAAGAAAATTGCAAATGCTATAGCTGCCTCTTGAAGAACTTTATGTGGAGGTTAACATGATTTTCTCTGCTATTCTGTGTTTGTCTGCATAGGGCTGCTCATGCCTGTATGTGTGTATTTGCCTCCTTAGTGGAGAGATTTGAAAAAGATGAACAAGGGGGCCTAAGGTTGTTTATGTTGGATAAAAAGAGTTTGTAACAGTTTCTGCTTACATAGCTCAGCAGCTAGCAGCAAAGAAAAGATAAATTCCCAGCTCCCTTAAAATCACCTATTCTTGCAGGCAAGACACCTTTGTGGAACCAGAGCTAAATCCAATAATCAGAGCATAAGATTGCGTTGTCAGGTTCTGATCATATTTTACTATAAAGCTCATAGGACTGTACAGTTTGGCCAAGAATTGTAAGTGTCTTTAATGTGCCTAAATCTCAGCAATCTGAAAGTAACAGTGTATTTAAATACTTTACAATATCTGAACCTTGGACACGCACCAGTTTCAATAATGTTGCGTTATTACATTGTGCAGAGAAAAAATGGCTGCATTTCTGTGAATCGTGTTCAGAGAGAGACATGCAAGACCTGTTGTACCCATTTCACAATTAATTACAATGAGCTCTTTTTCTATTGACAAACTTCATGTTCCATTTAATTCTGTAAATCAAAGATTTACTTGTAGCGTGAGATTGATTGGACATCATTTGCACAGTCCTTGAAGGTATCAGTTTGAGTTTCTTGTTGTGTATAGGAGGAAGATCTAACTACAGCAGTTACTGGCAGTAGCTTAACATGTTCAGTCTTTCTCTTAAGCATTTCAACAAGCACTGAGAATTGCATAACCTTCGGCCCCTAGGGAGAAGTATTATGGCCTCTCCTTATTCTAAGAGACAGGACATACATTTCTGACAGCAAGAAATGACTGTTCCCTCTCAAAGTGTCAGTTTGAGTTCTGTTCTGGGGGGTTCTAAAAGAGCTCACCATTCCTGCCCCACATGGAGGAGAAGCTGGTGGTGCACAACCATCAGCTGAAAACAGAGGCATGAAAAGAGGAGGTTCAGCATAAGCAATATACATTAAAAAGTAAGAACTGTACCAACGAGCTCTTCAGTGATGCCATTCCCATTCTGCCAGCAGTCTGGATGCTGTCAGGAAGGGTTGGATCAATAGTGCCATCAGTATTTCAGAGGTGCTTCCCTTGGCCTGCTGGCAGTAGACCATCGTCATGATCCAGGAAGAGCCTAGTTTGACCCTGCAAGAGTGATGTTCCTTGCAATCCAATTACAGTCATTCTAGCAAGTATCTGTGAATCTAGTTGATAGAAACAGCCACAATGGCTAGGTGGAGGGTCTGGGATCATGCAAAGCTATATAGCTGCAGTTCAGCAAGTTGTATGCCATCTGAACTGTGAGAAACAAACTGTGTGCATTCTTAGTTTGTGTGAAAGGGAGATAGGATAAATCAAATGGCAGTATGTTTATTGGAGGTTAAGAAGACATGTCCACTCCTTCAGTAGCCATCACCTCTAGTTGTGGCTCAATCGTCTAGTTGTAGAGGGTCATAGAGAAACCCTCTAGCTGTAACACAGTCAGTGAAACAAAAGCAAGCCACCAGATCATACAAGGGGAAGCTCTTGTACCAGTAAGGTGAAGAAAAATACCTAAGTCAAGACCAATATGAGTACTGTAGGTTTCAGTGGTTGTAAGCACTTCCTTAAAATAAATAAATAAATAAAACCAACAAAGGTAACAGCATCAAAACTGCCAGGAAATGGAGGCACGTATCCGTACAAAGCCAATCTCCAACACACTAATTTGTTTGTATTTGAAGAAACTTCTCTAAGTCAAAGGGATAACTGCAAGAAAAAATCAACAAGGGACAGGCTATCAGAATCAGACAATTTGTGGCTAAAGGAAGGCAGATTGCAATATTCTCTTGTTCATCTTCTTTGACAGTAAGGAACTGGAATGCTTTCAACAAGAGAGGCAATTTGTTTGAAAGTGATAGAAAATAAATATCTTCCAACACTGCACTTTATTAATCTCTGGCATTGGGTATTGCAGGGCTGGGCAGCAAGACAGATTAAAGAAGATTACAAAAAAAAAAAAATCTGAAATATTTATACTTCTAAGGGAGAAAACATAATTACATGAGAGAGGACAAATATTATGTATGTAGACTGGAAGAAGAACTCATTGGGAGTAGCGCTGTGAGGAGGACTTGCGGATTACTGTCGCCTCAAGTAGAGGAAGAAAGGTAGAGAGTCGAAAGGTCAAAGAACACTTATGAAATTTTAAAGTAAGGATTTTAGGCTCAGTGCCTGTAGGAAAAGTTGCAGTGAATTTGGTCTTGCTATATCTATGCCAGCTGCTAATGTCCTTGCAATTGCTTTCATTTGAACTTAGTTCACTAAAGAAACAGGTTAGATCAATATGATCACAAACACAACTGTAAATCGCTTTGGGTAATATACAGATATTAACAGCTGCCAAGCTGTTTCTCCGCAGCTGGAGTGAGTCAGCCAACCACACACACGGTCTTCAAGTCTTGTCATTTGAAATAACAAGTCAGTTTACATTACATCCATAATCTATTTCAATCTCAAAGTAAAAAGTGTATGATTCAACCAAAATATCAGCTCAGGGTTTCAAGTTTCAAAGCTGTTTCTTTCCATATGTCCAAACTATGCCTAGCAGGTGAATAAAGCTCTCGTATGATAACAAAAAAAGTAATTCACAGATAAGATAAGATAGTCATGAATGTTTTCTTCCCTTAGAAATACAGGATTACAGAAACGTCTCCTAACTATCTTCTTGTTGAGGCAGCCTGGGGAATGCTTTGCCCTCCTTGCTGCAAAGGCACACTGCTGTTTCACTTCCAGCTTGCTGTCTACCAAGTCAGTGCACATGACAATTCAGTCAGATCAATCATAAGAAGGGATAAATTGATGTTTTAATGTTTAGAAGCAGATTTGCACAAATTTGAATGAATATATACTACTTTTTACCTACATTTTATGTAAGGAAGGGGAAAGCCAGCTGCTTTCTACTATCTTAGTGCAACCACTGAGGAGAAAAGTAATACTATCACCTCTTTCCAGGCCTGGCTGCAAAGGATCCCTGCTTAAAATGTGGGCACCAACACTTGTTTGCACAATAGTCCTAATTCATCTCACAGTGTTAGCACAGTTGATGAATGTAACTCTTTTTTCCCCTTCATTAACCACTTTGCAACAATTCATCTTTTTTTAAAGTGGCAGAACTGCAAAGTAGAAAGTAAAAATGAGAAGAGAAAAAAGAAGGAGAAAGGAACCTATTAGCAGTGTCTGTCTGCAATGGTGATACTTGCATCAATGGGAAAGCTGAAAGCCAGGAAGATTAGTAAAATGGAGAGATTGGTGAAGGCATGATGATTCTAAGACAGATGCCTTAAGATAAGTTATTCCCATTTTCAGTCCATTTTATGTCAGACAAAGTGCACTAAGGACAGCTCAGGACACAGATGAAAAAGTAAGAACCTTCCCTTCCTGAAAAGTCAGAATATCACTGTCACAGCGCATCAGTAGGACTACTCACTGGATGAAGTAAGTAAATTTCTCTAAGAGGTTCAGAGAACAGAATAAAGTAATAGATCAATAAGAAAAGCTATCTGGAGCATTTTGAACATAAAACTTTGAGCAATTGTATTGGAAATTTAAGACTGAAAAGGCTGAACTACTGTGTCTTCCTCACAAAAACAGCTGTCTTGGTAGACAGCTGATAACGTTAAGGCATAGGAAAGTCCATTCAAGACATTCAGCTAGGACTGCAGAAGAGACATAAACCTGTAGGAGATATGGACCTCTGGAGTGGCAGCTGAAGGAACAGACTATAATGTCTCTTGTCACCTATATGCAGGCAACTGAATCATATTGCAAATGACTAGCTTAACATCCTTCTCTCTTAATTTCAGCTTTAGAGTGCATATTAAATGAAAGTAGGAAGAGCCCTAAGGAACATCCTGTCCCATTGCTCCCACACCATTCCTTGGGGAAACACAGTAGTCAGATATTAAATAATGTACTACTTTGGATGTCGTCTCTTTCCCCATGTGACTCATCTGCTGATCTTGCTGCTGCACCAGCAGTGCTCCAATAAGGAAGCAGCTGGGCAGGAGACAAGCTGTGCCCACAGCTTATCTGTTGCTATGACAAGAAAAAATATTGTATGCGTGTGATGAAAAAAATATGTATTTCATATTTTTTCACTTTTTTTTCTATAATTTTGTTGGAAAAAAACTGAAGGATCTTGATTTTTAAGTTATATACTCTTTCTTCCTAAAATACATTTGGTGCTTCCTATGCTTTGTTCTTCAATAATCAATGAACACAGAAAATAAGCCAGGACTTCATTGGCTTAAGGTCAGCCATAATTTGAAGAAAAAAGGCTATTTGAAGAAAAATAAATAAATAAATAAACCTTCAAATTAGACAAGAAATTGGGACATAAGAGAACAAAGTCATGTTGCTTTAATCTCTCACAGATTTCACATGTGGTCACATTAGATTTGACCACTTTTCTTTATGTCCATTAAAGTTGCTTTATGTCCATCCTGTTAGCTTCTCCATAGGCAGCACAAACATACCTGGTTTTTACCTAGCCTACATTCAAATATTTTTTTCTTTCTTTTTTTGAAACCAAATCAGAAAAGCTCATGAGAAATGTCTGGAGCATCTTGTTTGCTGTTCTTACGTTACTGGTTTATATTCCCAGCCAGCTCTACTCTGTTTCTGACTGTAAAATGAATGTGAAAGGAATTCTCATACCTTGAAATGTTTAGCTATTCAGCTCAGGAGCTATATCTTGGTTTTGCCATTCATTGCTATGGAATGGATACCTTCTCTGGAGAAGATGGCATAGTACCTTCTCCTGAGCAGCTATTGTATTAATATCTTCATGTTATATTATTATGATAATAAGTAACTATTTATACTTCTATAATTATAATTAATAATATGAGCTAACAATAGTTGTTACTAACAGCTGCTTAACAAGCTGCTCTGCTTTGGATTTGCATGGAAAGGAGATGTGAACCCCCATCTAATCCAGGATTGATTCTGGCACGATAAGCCATTGTTTGCAAGATGTCAGCTCCTTGGCTGCCAAGTGAGAAACTGAACCAGTGTTTACAGTGTTAGAAATATGTGCTATGATTGTGAGAAGAGTAACACCATTCACTTACATCAGAGTAGACAGAGCTTTAGGAGTGTAGAAGTAATTAGTGGACTTTGTGGGACAATTATCACATCTTGTGGAGGATGACTTGTTATCTGCTGCTTCTAAACTACAGTCAACTAAGGGCTCCCACAATCCTAAATTAAATCTCAGTCTAAAAAACCTACTCACCTTTCCTGTCTCTGCTGGGCCATATTTTGCAAAATACCGCTCATCCACAGCAGCTGTAAACCTTGAATGCCAAAGCAGGTATTTTCAAGTCCATCTGCTTTATATGTTCTTCATAAATGGGGGAGAAAATGCAACACAAAGCACTTTGAAACAGTCTGGTATTTTTAGACAATCAAGTTTTCCCTTCAGGTTCAATTGGAATTCTACTCCTGTGTACCATTACAGCAGCTTTTTTTATGACATTTCTGTTAAAATCCTAAGATAGCTCCTTTACAAGTATAATTTCAGCTTCTGAGTTACAGGGCATTTTCTCTACACAGCAGAGCAATGAAGCAAAGTATTTAAGTGGAGACTGCTGTAATATTTCACAGTCCTTCTGTAGACAGAAATGCCGTAGCAGAATTGCAAACAGTCCTTTTTCCTTGCAGTCCTGTCAAAATCCATGGAAGTGCTTGTATCTTTCCTTAATATTGAAGCTGATAAAATGTACCTCAAACGTATATCTAAGGTGTACATAACAACTATTTGCAGGAGCAGAGTTTTACTTTAAGCAAGTGTGGGTACTTGAGCAGATTTCTTGAGCACCATGGTTAAACAAACAAAATATTGCAGATTTTCTGTTGAAATGGTCTTCAGATTTCAGTGTTTGAGGGGGAAAAGTGGAATTTTAATTTATTGATTTTTTTTCCCACTGATTTTTTTTAATTTATCCAGACAACCTCTAGCAATACCAGGCTATATTGAAGCTGAGAAACAGCAAGAGTTTCCAGATATCTGAGACACTTTCTAAACTGCAATTTATCACCCATTTTTTTCCCTCTCTTTTTTTATTAAATGAGCTGCCCTAGGCAATTAGCTGAACTGGAGTCTTCACAGGATGCTTTTTCAAATATTCTCAAGAGTACAGATAATGTACTCTTGATAATGCAAGATTTTTATCCTGGAAATGAAAACTAATACTGATTGATTGCACAGTCCTGGAAGGAATATGACTGAGCACTTTAACTGATAGGATTACAGACTGTCAGAAGAAAGTGTTTTTGATGTCAGACTCTTGAAATTCAACAAGAGGGTCCTGTACCTGAGAAGGAATAACTGCTTGCATCACTAAGGCCGGGGGCTGACCTGCTGGGAAGGAGGACCTGGGGGTCCTGATAGAAAACAGGTTGGCCATGAGCCAGCAGTGTGCCCTGTTGGCCAAGAAGGCCAATGGGATCCTGGGGTGCATGAAAAGGAGTGTGGCAAGCAGGTTGAGGCTGAGATGATCCTCCCCCCCTACTCTGCCTTGGTCAGGTCACATCTGGAGTACTATGTCCAGTTCTGGGCTCCCCGGCTTAAGAAAGACATGGAGCTCCTGGAGCAAGTCCAGCAAAGGGCTAATCAGATGAGGGATAGGAGCATCTCCCATATGAGGAAAAGCTTAGAGAGCTGGGCCTGTTCAGACTGGAGAAAGCTCACTGGGTATCTGATCAGTATCAAGAAAGTGGGATCACTCTTTTCAGTGATGCCCAGCAATAGGATGAGAGGCGATGGGTGAAAACTGAAATACCAGAAATTCCAAATGAATATAAGGAAAAACTTCTGAAATGTGCAGGTGACTGAACACTAGCACAGATTGCCCAGAGAGGTTGTAAAGTCTCCTTTCCTTGTTTAAAATCTATCTGGAGACAGTCTGGGAATGTGCTCTATGGGACCTTACTTGAGCAAGGAAGTTGGGCCAGATGACTTCCAGAGATCCCTTCCAACCCCAACCTCAACCAACCTCAAAAAGCTAAAGTTTTTTTGCTGCTGTTGTTAAATCTTTGATGCTACTTGCAAAAAGGACTCCTCCAGTTTGACTCACCTATGATAGAAACAAATCTCAGTGTAACAGAACATGATTTGATTCAACTCTTCTAGCCTACCTAACTTTAAATGTATAATAATTAGACATCTAGGCATCTCTAAGCTAATTACTTCAGACAAGATGGAAGGATGTCAGTGCAAGGCAGGTATCCATCCCACATCTCTGAGAACAGAGTGATTTGTCACCTGAAAATAACTAAGGCTATGGTTTTCAATGATTAGAGTACGGTCAGCAGACTCCCTTTACAATCTTACTTCAAATTTAACATGGAAACCTATTTAGTTTTGTACTAAAGAGCATTGATCTTATCTAGCGTCAAAAAGTGTCAGAAAACCAGAGTCACACACTTTATCTTTTAAAGGCAGTCAACAGTAAGTCTGAGAAAAAGGATGAAATCATTTCTCAGAAAGAGTCTTCTTATGTTAGAGTAAGGATACTAGCTGCAAAGCTGTAATTTGATGTCTGCAGCAGAAGAGCATCCAGGGATTTGAAGAGAAACACACAGCATCAGCAAAACAGTCCTGACTTCATTAGTTTCCACTGACTTATAAAACCAAAGGGATTGCAGTGCTTTCTTATGACTGTAATAGTAATCCCCACAACTGTGTCACATCCAACAAGTAAAGAAATCAGAATCCCTTCTGTACAAGTCATGCATTACACATGATAAATAATCTTTTTTCTTGAGCCAAAGGGTAAGAAAAAATATAGCTCCTGTGGCAGTAAGTAGTAAAGGGAGGAAAACCACAAGCTTCACATGACTCTCTAGGTGCAGATCAGCCTCTCCTGTGCTTCCTTGACCAGAATTAATTTGTTCTGTCTTTGATTTCAGACAAGTATAACCACTGCTGTGCAGGTGAGACTGAGTATTCCTGTGCACTCCTACTTGTCTCTGACTGAACTCACAGGGTAAGACCAAACCTTCTCTTGGAGAAGCAGCTAGTTTAGCTTAGCTACCCTGAGCATAAATCAAAAGCCTCATCCAAAACCCACCAAAGCCACCTTCCATGCATGGAGCTGCGAACTGTTTTATTCATACTTTGGACCTGAGACAGAAGGCAGTCTTTCATATGCTAAGCACGCGCTTTTGAACAAAGCAACCCCCACCAATGCAAGCCTGAGCAAAAGCAAAAGGAGGCTGACACAGAGCAGAAAATGAGGAACTATACATACATAGGGCCAAGGCAGACAGCAGGAGGAGCACAAAAATACCCTGCAAAGGTGAAGTGTCTCACTGACTTCTGTGGCAAACAGGATAAGGTGTAGATAGGAAAGTCATTTCTTATCACAATGCACTGCTGAGAGCGGCTGACTCACCAGAGGGTTGTGCTGCTGTACAGTAGGATCTTCATAGGCTAAAGAGATGAGAAGACAAGAACATTATGACATTCAACAAGGAGAAGTGTAAAGTTCTGCACTTGAGAAGGAACAACAGCAGACACCAGGACCTGCTGGGGGCCACTCAGGCAGAAAGCATCTTTGTCCAGAAAGATCTGGGTGTCCTAGTGGACACCAAGTTGAACTTGAGTAAGCCATGTGCTCTACCTGCTAAGAAGGCTGACAGTATCTTGGTTGAATTAGGCAAAGTATCACCAACAGATCAAGAGAAGTGATCCTTCCCCTCTACTCAGGTGCTGATGAGGCCAGATCTGGAGTGATGTGCCCAGTTATGGGCCCGCCAGTACAAAAGACACGTTGATATACTGGAAAGAGTCCAACATAGGATTGCCAAGATGGTCAAAGGACTGAAGCACCTCTTCTGTGAGGAAAGGCTAAGAGAAATGAGACTGCTCAACCTGGAGAAGAGAGAGCTTAGAGAGGATCTTACTGAGATGTATGAATATCTGAAAGAAGGATGTAAAGAAGGCAGAGCCAAGCTCTCTTCAGTGGCGTCCAGTGATCGTTCAAGAGGCAATGGGCACAAACTTGAGCACAGAAGGTTCCCTCTGAACATGAGGGAGCGCTTCTGTACTGTGCAGGTGACAGAGCACTGGCATGGGTTGCTCAGAGAAACTGTGAAGCCTCCTCCTTGGAGATCTTCAAAAGCTGCCTGGATACAGGCCTGGGCAAACTGTTCTATGTGTCCCTACTTGAGCAGGAGTGTTAGACCAGATCACCACAAGAGGTTCCTTCCAACTTCAGTCAATTCTGTGATTCTGTGATTTTGTGGTACTATGAGGTCTGGACTTAAAACATCTAAAAGAAGAATAAGTTCTGGACAATCAAAAATTGACTAGGAGATGATCACACCAGTCTTTACAAAAATCTGCTGTAAAGAGACTCAAGATCATATTTGAAAATGAACATGCCAGTTCAGTACAGTTGAGGTGGACTGATTGTTTCCAGTGACATGA
Organism: Pavo muticus; assembly: GCA_016647715.1. Taxonomy (NCBI): domain Eukaryota; kingdom Metazoa; phylum Chordata; class Aves; order Galliformes; family Phasianidae; genus Pavo; species Pavo muticus. The sequence goes on from JACDJE010000241.1 coordinate 96,493, forward strand.
TTATAGGGGCAACATTCCTTTGCATTCTTTTTCCAATCCCTTTCAGCAGAACTAAGCCAATGCTAGGGATTTCTAGCCCATGGATTGAGTACAGTACAGAGGTACCTGAGGCAGAGGTCTAGCTACACCATTTTCAGCACGGTCTCATGCTCACTTGGCTCCAGTCTTTGCGATTGGAGAACTCAGGCAGTTGCAAGTTAGTGGGTCAGCATTATGTTTGTCTGTCATGAATAATGATGAAGAAACATTGTATAGGCATCTGGCTGTGCTCAGGAAATACATCTCCGCCAAGAGATCACCTCTTAGCACAGCAAATACAAGAACACATTGAGTGATTGTGATTTTACACTGGATTCACTCTGTAGGACATGCCTTCTTCTTTCTTCATGTTCAGATTCATTTTACAATTGCCTTTATGTAAGTGCAGTCTGCAGCCTTGGCCAGGACACTTTGTTTGGTAAAACAGAATCAGATTTTTTTTCCTGTGTTGTAATGCGATCTATCTATCTCACCTCTGCAAAAATCCCTGTTCATGCTAGGAGCATGGATTTGTACCCCTCCCTGTGGACAGTGCTGGGCACTGCACTTAATTTTACAGGACAATAGTCTATTTGTGGACAACAGTAACAAAAAGTATTCTATCCATCTGTTCATCAGTTTTTAAAACCCATCAGTCTGTTAAGAGAGCTAAATGAAATATCTGTGTGGTGTACACCACAAGAGATTTTAAGCTTAGAGGAGAACAGAGTTTAATTTAATTTTCCAGAAAATAAAAAATCATTGCAATGTGAAAGTTTACCAGATCTCTCAATCATCTTTTTCCTGGTCTTTGAGTCTTCATGCACTGACCTGGCCTCCTCTTATTCTCTTTCCTCTATGCCAGGAGCTGTGTAGAGCCATGGAAATGGGCTGAAGAATGCAACACAGTCCTTAGGTTTTTGAACCCTCAAAGCATGAAGGAAGGACATTATGCAAGCTTCTTAGTCTCTGCAGCGTGTGTATGCCAAGAAAACAATCAAGACCCATGGGAATAACTAAAGGAACTGGAACAGTTTGGCCCAGTTTCAGTATTAAGTGTGTGAATGCTTTACCCCAGGAGTAAAAAGTGTAAGACAATAAATCTCTAGGGCAGCTATGACAATTCTCTGCAAGAACATGAATGTCTGAACATTGTAGTTGCAACTGAAAAGCTTAAAAACAGAAAACTGCTAGATGTCCCCACTAATGGTGCAGGATCTCTTGACAGCTACAGGTCTGCTGTGAGTAAGATAAAGTAAGGCAGAGTGCTTTTGATTCACCAGATGAACCATTTACCCAGAAGCACTAGGAAAATGTAATACCTGACACAGAAGAGTCCTCCTGCAAATGCAGGATGAAGACATAAGGACTCTCTGCTGTTGCAGGTGTAAAATCTGTGAGTGCAACCAGTGCATGCAGTCTCTATAAAAGGGAGAGGATCTACAGCTGAGATGAGGTATGGGGTTCTTAATACCTCCAAAAAATCTTGCCTCTACTAAAGAAAGGAGCAGGGAAATACATCTCAGGTAGCCCAGCTGGTGGTCTGCCCAAGTGGACAACATTTCACTCTCTCTAAACAAGCTTTGATGCTAACAGCTATCCAGATACAAGACTCCCACCATGAATGTAGATATTCAATCCTTTAGAACCCTCAGGAGATCACCTGGCTTTACTCAGCCTTGCTTACCTTCTTCCTGAGCCCTTGGGATGCTATCTCATATGTTCTTTACCATGACCCTGGCTTTCAAGTCTGGAACACCAAACATTGTGAAATCAGAGCTGGCCTGGGAACATGAGTTAAGCTACACTAACATGCACTTTTTCTAAGTTTTATTCTCCGCTGATTGACATTATTCACGTTTCCCTGGCATTTTGCAAACATATACAGACTGTGACTGCTGTTTCCACTCAGCTTATAGGCTTTCTCTTCCCTGGAGCACCACCATGTGAGAACTGAATTGCTCCAAGTAATGGCCCAAGACAACTCCTCTTCACTCAGTGCAGGCCAGGCAAGCCAAAAGGTTGGACGCCTATGCTTTAGAGTTTCTAGATGTTCCACGGAATTCCCGTTTTTCTCTAGGATACTCCAGTTTTGAGAAAATCAAACACATCAGAAAGATTTCTCTTGACCCCTGGCAAAAAACATAGCTTGTTCGGGGATGCATGCGAAAGCAAGTTGAAAATGTCTTGGCTTCATAACTATCACAAAACAGACTTGTTGAATAAAATCTGGTCTGCTTCTTCACAGTATCCCCTGCTCAAAAAGTTGATTGTTCCACAGTCACTTTAAGCCCATGGAAATATGTATCTCCCTCTGGCAAGTCAGTTATACTGTCCTTGTGCTAGCTGAAGAATGCATAAAATTTCACAGCATCTCAAGTCTGACAGTTTTAAAGTGTGTTTTTACAGGTATTTTTTCAGCTGATTAGTTCTCAAACCTGGCTGACTGTCGCATGAGCCTTCACGCCAGTTCAGGGGGAGGGGTGAAAACTGGAATGTCAGAGTGGGGAGATGTGGGATGTTCCCTTTGAGAATCAATGGGGGCATAGAAAAGTTCAAGGTAACAGGAAAACCACAGATTTTCTGTGGGGACCAGTACCTAGAAAAGAAAACAGCTTGTTGATACATAACCTTGAACATCAGACTGTGTCCCCAAGGTTTCTAAGCTCTTCAGAAAACCACTTCCCTTTTCCTTCCCTTTCTCATCCCTCTAATAAGCATAATAATATAACAAAGCAAAATAAAAGTTGGGTCTTTGACAGTTAGACAATGTTACAGGACAGAACTGAACAACTGAATAAATAAGAGCTTTGCATTCTCTAGGCTGTGATCCTTGTTTGTGGCTTAAGCATGTGGCTGGCAGCTGGATGCCAGTTTTATGAGGACTTTAAAGATGAAAGCTGAAGCACAGCAAAAAGGCAAAAACTGCAGCAAGGAAGAGCTGTAATAAGAGAAAGTTTAGTGAAAGATATTTTCAGGAGTTTGCATAATTTGGAAAATGCACTCCTAGCCCTCCTGAAAATATGTGTATCTAAGTAGACAATTACTCTGCACGAGTGTCTGTCACAGACCTCCAGGATAAGGAGGTTGGTATGTGCATGCCTTAGGGAAATAAATTGTACTGAAAATCTTTATTTGTCCTTTGGCTAATTGCACATTGTGACCCTTTCCTGTATCATGCTAACATGAATTTGCAAATCTCCCAGAGACTTAGACAAGAATTTGAATACATTATTATACACGTTTCCTTGTTCAGCAGAGCATCTGAACAGATATTGCTGGCAGTGGAGCCTGTGTATTCCCGGTGAAGAGCTCATGTAGCACTTATTTGGATAGGGATAGATTAATTGACTGAGCCTCCAAAGCTGAGCACCGACAAGAAAGTCTCTGCATTTAGAAAAATCCTTCTTTGAAACAAGTATGTATTCTCTCTCCCAGATTTCCCTTATCTTCTTTCCCAGCTTTCCCTTTGGGATGCAGGTGAATTGATAATATACACCGGTGTCTGTCATTTACCTCTTCCCTTTAAATCTCAGCTTAACTTCTCCCAGAGTATCAGAATAGTACAGCTTTTCAAAAAAGCTTAAACTGACACAGAATCCCAGAGCAACCCTTTACTCCTCAGGGGTGACAACTCCCTGTCTATTTATCAGTATAGGGTTACAGTCCGTTCCTTAATTGAAGAGGTGTTTAATACAGTCAGAAAACATTAGAAATGGCCAAAAGCACTCATTTCTGGAATGATGTAGAGAATACTTAATGCATCTGCAGATCTTCCTTCACTCTTCGTTGCTGGTTCTTTATAAGGCCTATAGTATATGTTTTATCACAAGGGTATAAGCCACCTGCGCTCCGCAGTTTTTGTGGAGATGATTATTTCCCAGGCCTCACCATGTCACCATTTTATCTAATGCACATGATCTAGACTATTCAGAGCCAGTGAAGAGCAACAGCCTTTCATGCACCAAACCCTACCAGCAGGCAGCTTGGGATCACCACCTTCAGTCACATCCTTGGTGTAATACTTGACTAATTGAGATTACTGCTGACACAAAAATCTCCAGCTCAATGACAGCTTCTGCCAGAACAATATAGAATCAGAGAATGGCCTGGGTTGTAAAAGACCACAATGATCATCTAGTTTCAACTCCCCTGCCGTGGGTAGGGTTGCCAACCACTAGACCAGGCTGCCCAGAGCCACATCCAGCCTTGAATGCCTCCAGGGATGGGGCATCCACAACCTCCTTGGGCAGTAGGCCACCCTCTGTGTGAAAAACTTCCTCCTAGTACCTAACCTAAACCTCTCCTGTCTTAGTTTAAGACCATTCTGCCTTGTCCTATCACTATCCACCCATGTAAACAGTCGTATATAAATATCAGCAACTTGCATTGTCCATAGGGCTTTCCTTAGCCAGCCTTTAAAGTGGCTCAGCAATCCAGGAGAAGCTGAGATTCACCAACAGATTTAGAAATTTCTCTCCACTATGAAATGGAAAAAAACCCATACTTATCCAAAAATTGCACTCATCTCTTCAAGATGCTTCTGAATCCATGCAATTGAGTTCTCCTGCTCTTGCACTTGTGTACAGATGTGCAGAAATGACAAGTTTTCCATCACTTTTAATTGTCAGATTTTCATTAAGGTATTCTGTAATTTTGGTATTAGAAGCAGACATGCTCTGAATGTTGACAGACTGATGCTGAAAGCAACAGTTGCTATGAGGTTAAAGGTAATATAGTTTTCCTCCCCTGTGATCATATCCCTTTCTTGAAGAAAACAGTTCAAAGACTGTCATATAAAGCTCAATAGTCATACTGGATGAGACCAAAGGCCTATTTAGTCTCATATCTCAGCAACACCAAAACTAGACAGCTAAGAATGCATCTAAGGTCAGAACAGACCTGCAATGATACTACCAAAGAATTTTGTCACAGACACTAAGTTTTGCGGCTGGAAACTTCAAAAGGCATAAGCACATGCAACTTTATCCATACTGATCAACTTCCAACTACTTTTCTTCCCTGAATTTGTCCTGTCTCTTTTTTAAGCCATGCAAAGTCAGCCCCAAAACATTTTGGAGCTAGGGGTCTATAGCTCAACTACATATTATGTTAATAGCCCTGTCCTTTCCCTTGTTTTGAACACACTACATTACGCATCGTTTTAAGTACCTTATTTATTTTGCTATGAGAAACAGTGAGTTCCCTATTTCTTTCTCCATTCCTCTATCCTATTCCCCTCAGTCAGCTCTTTGCCAGCCTACAGCATCTTCATCTGCTCTAGGAATTCCTGCTTTGCTCCACTACCTGCAATATGTAGATACAAAGCAACACAGAGTCCTGTACGCAGTTGGACACCCTAAAAGCTACTGTGGGGGATATGAGTAGGAAAAGCGCAAAATCACAAATGACATTGTTCAAAAATGATTAGAAAATTAGTTGGAGGGAACAAAAGCTAGCAGATTCTCCAATTCTATAGCCTTCCTTTCAGGGTAAGGAAAAAGTTGCAGCAGTTTCCCTTTGCATTTCAGTCAGGCTTGTTCATACAGAAGTGTGTGGGCAGGAGTGCAAATCAAAGAAGACACTGCATTTTGCTGCTTTATCAAAAGTTCTGGTCATGTGGCAAGAAATAACCTGTGTGCAGCTGAGCATCAGAACAATTTTCTATCCAAAGCCTTAACTGTCCCACTCTTCCTTCCAGAAAACAGTGACTATGACAACTGAGAAGCCCCAGACCCAGCAAAAAAAGTTAATTTCATTAATCATAAAATCCTCTCATAACTGCTCTGACAGCTACTGCGATAAATGTCTGCTCTGATTGATACAGACACATAGAAGAAAATTGTAATGGAAAAGCTGCTTCACCCATAACTAGAAAACCATGAGCTGGATGCAATAATTGGCCCTACAAGCAGAAAATAATGTCATCATTATTCTTACTAGTTGTCACTTCAAATCATGGTTATTAGATGATGGCTCTGAGGTGTTCATTGATAAAAAAAATCTGGCTTCTGTCCATGTGAAGGCACTAGTCCCCCTCTGTTTGAAGTAGAGGCTGCAAACACTGACTCTGTTGACCACTACGTGTAGTGCACCTTCAGTTCAGGAAATTGACTTGCTTTGAATTGGGCTATGCTTACTCTGAAAAATCCTGCAACAAGGATTTTTGTGCCTTGTGAGCTTTCGAGCTATAAATGGATGATGACCTTCATATTCCAGTTAGATTTTTATCTACTGAAAACAGGCCCTACTGAGTGGAAGAAAAGAAAATCTGCTACCCACTCATACCAATTTTCTTTATACACAAGCAGTACTGGAAATTGGTTAGATTTCTTCATCTAAATAAGCAAAAGGAAAAGTGAAGAAATGTTTCGATCAAAGTGTGTTAACACCTCCAGGATTTCTGACATCTGAAGGCTCCCTGTTGCATCTGACCTGCTCCTGTCCCTGTAAACTGAAAATATGTCACATTAGACATAAATTCCAGTTTCTTAAAGGGAAGAAGTCACTCAAACAGGAAGGATACAGAATACAGTTCATGCTGAGGTATGAAAGCAAGTTGTGTTTCTAACCTATTTTCTAATTTCATTAGAAGATGCAGATGTAATATAGGAATCGCTGAATTAACTCACGAGGTCTGTTTGGACTAGCATTGATAAAATATGATCATATATATCCTCTTCCCTATCACTGTATGCTTTGATTAGGTGCAGCAAAGACTTCAGAATAAGTACAAAACACCAGAAAATGTCTACTTTTGGCGTATGTACAGGGTAAATGGCAAGAACTCCAGGATCCGCATTATTTGCCTCATCAAAAAAAGCTATAAGCTCCCGATAATAGCCAAGAATTTGGCTACAGAAGCCACACAGATGTCGGCTCATAACACAACACTGGACTTTGAGCTGATATGATCCTCGCTTTGAAACAAACATTTCTGAACTGTCACGTGCATGCCCCTCAAAATAGTATAGTTTTTCCTTTGGTGGAGCCTCTCCTTAAACTGAATCTTAACAACCTATTCAAATACAACTGTTGTTCTTCAGAAGAATCAACAAGCACAGATGGTCACAGGATACATCTGGATTTGTCTGAAAAAAAAAAACATAATGTGAGTTCACAGTGTAATCTGAGCAGGACTGAGAGGTAATAAATGGCATACACTGCATGTGGCCCTGGCAATATCTTCTAGCAAATGGTTGTTGTGATGCTTTAATAAAACTTAGTTGTCCACTGAGTACCGGCTCTGTATCCCTGTCCCTCACACCACCTCTTGTTTGGCCTGGCCCAAATGGCTTGGATTTGCATTTTTATTACTTATTTATTTATTTATTTTTATTTTCTAAGCCATTTCCAGTCCTGCAGGTGCTGGAGGACTTCAGAAGTAGGCATAATCTGTGACCAAGTTGGATACACCTATCATCTGCCTTAGGCGTCTAATGTCAGCGATCTGAACCACAGTGCTTTCCCTGGGAGTGCCAGGTGCAGAGGAGATGGTGTGCACCGAACTTTTTCCCTTGAACAACCTGCAGGAAATTTTCTTTCCGTGATGTTGGAGAACATTTCCACATTCTGTATTGCTATGATAATAAATTAATACAATAATGCCTTCCATACTCACTTGATAATGTAACTTCTCTTTCCTGACAAGCAATCATGCCCATTTTCATCAACTGATCTATTTCTTGACAACCTACGCTCATAAGAACAGATGAGATTTTCCTGCCTCCTGAACTAGGCCATACAGGACCTGTCTGCAAACCGAGCATTGCCTTTTTGAACAGTGGAACAGCCAAAATCCAGGCAGCTCTGTGCTTAAAGAACTAAGAATATATTATTAAAGTAGGTGAGAGGATTTAAAAGCAGTCACTATCACGGCTGCAAATGAGTGACTTACTTTAACATCTAAGTGTACAGCATGAAAGAAGGGAAACCAAAATGGCATTTGTTAAACCTCCTTAATTTTTTATTTTAATGTTTTTCCTCACAGAAAAAAAGAAAAAGAGAGAGAGAGAGAAAGAGAAAGAGACCAAAGCGATGAAATGTAATTAATTACATAAGTAATAAGCGTCAGTTCACAATCTAGCAAGTTATCTCGTCGGTACAAAGTACCACAGAAAAGCAAATAATTCTAATTAGCATTGAAGAGAATTTCATTAAAATCAAAGAGGGAGCTGGTTTATGCTGTGCAAGAGACATAATTTCCAAGCATAACTGTGGGCTAGCCAACAGCCAACATGGTTAAAAGGTCTTTGCAGGAAGAAAGAGAAAATGCTATTGACCAAAATAATAGTCAAAGCAAGATAATGGGACAGTGTGAGGACAGGCAGCATCACAGTATTTCTGTCTGCTCTAAATCATGACTTGTCTCAGACATCTTTCAAATGAGAGGCTTAAATCAGAGTTACATCTTGTAACTCTGATACCTGGAGAAGACATGGTTGAGATGCAATAATTTGTTCATTTGGCTCTGACATAAGGCACACCGAGAGAGATGAGTGACACTTGTAATTTAGGGCTGAGGAAAGATACTGGATCTAAGAACAGGAATAATTCCTCTTGTTAACCAACAAATAAAACTGGTGTGTAGTCCCAGAAAACACAAAAAAGATATTAAGAAATTCAAGTTTTGATTGTGTTTCTTCATATCTGAAAGTCACTACTGCGCATCACACACAATCTAAATTAGATCTGCAACTGCACAGTATTTCTTTCAGTCTTGGAAGAATTTGTGGTATGGTACAGAGGGGAGAGCTGGAGCACCCAATTCCCTTACCATCCTTTGGAAGCCAGGACTGTTATACGTGATCACTGAAGAAACTCCTTGCTATCTGCCTAATCAAAAAAAGAATCAACTACATTATTTCTGAGTGTCTTAGAACTGAACGGTGCATTGATATGAACCGGCAAAATAAATTCTCTTCTCACATGAAAGACATTCTCAAATACCTTCCTGGAAGCATATTTTTCAGCCAAAGTACAAAGATGTTGTGAATCAGAGAAGAAAACAGAACTGGGAGGTCCAATCCTTGAAAATATAGTCCATAAGATAAAGAACTAAGGAAAACGCCTAATACAAACCTTTCTCAGCATCCTGATAATGCAGTCAACCTGGAGACAAATTGTTCATGAGGACCTTAGGCATAACATGAGGAAATGAGAACAAAGGCCCACCCCATAAGTTAAACAGCCATGGATGTATTGCTCCATTTCAGCATCGGGGGTTCTCTCTGTAACCCTTGGTGCTTGTTTCTCTCATCAACAAACGTCTTTCCTCAGGTGATAAAAATCACAACAATCCTGTTTCTTGGGTGATTTGAACAAAATTTTCCACGACATGGAACCACACCAACTGTAGAAGCCTGCTCAAAGTTATCATTTAGAGTGGACTTTTTGAAAAAATTGTAATTTCTAAGGGTTTTTCTTTCTGTTTTGATATTCATGGCCTCAATTTATTTTTTTTTCTGAGAGATACATTGGAAAGCCTCTTTCCACAAAACAGTGTAATGAAACAAATACTAAAAATCTTATCTCACAGCTGAAAATGTGAGGGCACAGATCATGCAAATGATTTGCTCAGGGTCACAAGGACAGTCAAGGAAACTGAAGGAAAGTTTCCTGAAACAATGGACTGGTCCTTAGTTTGCTTTCTGAACCCTCTTTTTAGTATTCACCTTGTGCTCCACTTTTCTGAGTTGCACTGTTTCTTGAAATTGTATCTCAAAACCAGACTAGATGGGGTAGAAGCCAGCACCACTCTCATGTCTCTGAACACACAGATTATTTATCACAACTTAACTCTCTAAGCCACAATACATGAGAGACATCAGGTTTGCACTGTGTTTAACAAAACAACTAGCATGCAGACTGTTGTGGCTCTCATACTGATTACTGTTTTACTTGCCTTGAAGCAGTATCTAAATGTTCTTTCACAAACACTTTGAAAGGTCATTTGGATCGTGATGATGTCTGCATCTTTTGTTTACTGACTGTCTTAACCTCTTCAAGCCATTTGCCTCTATTAATTGTTGCATAAATAAAAAAATATGGGAGGAAGATAGTCAATATATTTATGACACATATATGCATACATGCGTGTATGCATATCTGATATACACCATAGTATCGTAAGACACTCCTGAAAATTTTCATTACATTTCTTGTAATGGCTTACATTTTCCACTTTTTCACCACTTTCTAAGCATGCATTAAAAATAAGCAGAATGTGATCTGCATCCTGCTGCAGTTAAATTCTTTGACTTTGGACCTTTACCCTGAATAGGTTCATGTGCTCAGGTCGCATCTGAGTCAATTTGCCCACAATCTCTCTGTTGCTCTTCCATGGGGGTTTTGCCTGGATACAGAGAGCTGTTTGCCTTACGAGTGTAGGCATTTGCTTTGTGTGCTCTCTCTTTATGTGTAAAATGACAGCAGCAATTCCTCACTCCTATTTTTTGAAAGAATCTCATTCTTTCAAAATGGGATGAAAACCACCACATGAATGCAAGTGGATATTACACTTGAATCCAGCTCTGGAGAAGGCCAAAGCATGACAGGCTTTTATGCAGCTGGAAGCTTCAAATGACAATTATACAGGAGCTGTGTACCTTTCCCCTCTGGATGCTTTTGATGGGCCCAGGCTATAGAGCTATGTGCAAATCAGTTTCTTGTAACACAAAATCCTTCTGAGAATCTCTCTTCTCTCCCCAGCTAAGCATTTACTGTCCCCTTTCCTAATGCAAGTGAGCTGGTCTTTACTGCCTTCATACATGTTTACTACAGACGGGAGACAGCTTAACTCCATGGCTTTTCCCACTGAGATTTCTGAACAGTTACTGCTAAGACAAGAAATGTAATTCTCCACAGTTTGTGAATCAGTCTGTGTGCTTTCACAGTGTTTCTGTTGTGCACAGAGTTCCAAGTAAAAGGAGCAAATAAAGCTGACTCTAATAGCAGACCTGCGTCAAAAGTAATGCCTCCTATTTTATTATGTTCCCTCACAACACCAGAGGCAAATGGTGGTGGTATGGCAGTAGAGGTTGAACTTCACAGAATCATAGAGTCATAGAATCATAGAATCCTTACAGCTGGAAGGGACCTTTAAAGGTTATGTAGTCCAACTCCTTTGCAATGAAGAAGAACATGCACAGTGAGATGAGGTTGCCCAGGGCCTGATCTAGCCACACCTTGAAAGTCTCAGGGAATGGGTTATCCACCACCTCTCTGGGCAACCCATTCCAATACCTCACCACCCTCACTGTAAAAGACCTTTTCCTTATATCCAACCTAAATCTCCCTTCTTTAAGCTTGAAGCCATTTCCCCTTGTTCAGTCACCACAGACCCTCCTAAAGAGTCTGTCCCCTTCTTTCCTGTAGCTCCCCTTTAGCTATCAAAAGTCCACCTTTCGATATCAGGTCATCTTGGAGCCTCCTCTTCTCCAGACTGTACAGCCCCAGCTCTTCCCACCAATATCCCATTACATTTTGTTGCCATGTGACAGATGGCAACAGTGGGGCAGTCTGACAGGATGGCATCTGACACAGAATTGCAGATGGAGCAGAGGTGTGGAATTGAATTCCTCTGTGCGGAAGAAATGGCACCCACTGACATTCATCAAGTTTGCTGAAAGTTTCTGGAGACCAAACAGTGGATGTGAGCCACAGTGAGGTGATGAGTGGTGTGTTTCAGCAGTGGTAACAGTGACAGTGGGTCACCTCAGCTGGTGAAGATTGTTATGAGCATAGTATGCAGGTTCATCTCTGATGAAAATACACTGCTGGTGGTGGTGGACAAGTTGTAATACAACCTTTTGAAGCAGACAATTTGCTCTATCAAATAGTGTTACTGTACTCTTTGCATCTGTTGTTGTTTCCATGGAAATAAATAGGAGGCATTACTTTTGGAGTGACCTACCTATTTAGTATCTTGCAGCCTTTCCATAATAATGCATACCTCTTTAAAAGAAAAGACTACACAATAATCAGAGAATATGGAACGAAAACACTTCTGAAACTGAGTTCTAGCAAAATATCAATAAAAAATAGTGGCTAACAAAACACGGAGACAAAATGAATTCATGTGAATGAATTCTGATAATAGCAGTGATCCCTGTGACCTTGACAACATCTTAATCCAACTGCTGTGCCTTGATTTTCTTTTTTTCTTTCCTTTTTAAAGGGCATCATGAACCCTGTGAGAGATTCTGAGTTGCCTCAATAATAGTTGCTTCTTCCTTTCTAGAGGATGGATTGTGTTTGGATTAAGCTACAAACTCTGGTTTTATCTCTTTTGTCTCTGGCATTTCTTGGAAAGTCCTGATGCCTTTTCACTGTATTACTGAATCTATTTCTTTTTCTCATATGTTTGTGGTGGGTTTCACTTGTGGATTTATCCCACTGTCAGTCTACACCTGCAGAGAAAACAGAGCCCTCGCTCTAGCAGAATATGGAGAGATGTGTAGATTATTGCTTTATTCCTCTAGAGGGAACTCTTACTGTGTTTTAAATCTCTCCACGTTCTGTAAGTGCCACAGGGTAGCCGAGATGAGAAAAGAGCTACAATCTATTTTCCTGGAATGAAACCTGGCAGAATTCCACTTGGAGCAGTTGTCTTCAGGTGGCAGTGACCTCCAGCTCTGCCAGAGCTCCTCTCTTAGCTTGGCCTGGCATTTCCACCTCTAAGAAATGTGCAGATCACTGTCCTAAGTAGCCCACAGAGGCCTGGACTTAGACCTTCAGTAGTACTGCCGTTGTCTGTGTTACATTGGAGCTCCAAGCTGACAAATCAAACTTGAATTCTGCTTTGTGTATTGGCAAAGGGCAGTGGACAGCTTTGTCCTGAGGGTATAATCCTGCAGGGCAGGAGGTGTGGTCTGGGGAGAAGTGTGGAGAATGGCAACTGTACTGCAACACTTCTAACCTGTGCTGTCCCTCCACTGAGCTACCTTGCTAGCCGCAATAGCAGGAGCCCTTTTCCCTGCAGATCTTCCATCTGTTCCCACAAGCCTATGGGTGACGGGAAGTGTTAACCCAGAAGGGTCACAGTCAGGCCTGAGTAGGTCTCAAGGTCTGTGGGCGGCAAGTAGAGAGGAATGGACTTCTCTGTGGGAGGGGCAACTTCTGCATTCAGAGGAATGTGGATATCCTCTGTGGTTATCATGGGGTCTCTGTTCCAGGCTGTGCTGGTCACAGGGGTGGGTGTAGCTCTATCACAGGACCTCAGGGAAGTGAATGGGGGACAGGGCAGGCTCCTTCCCACCCCCATCTCCAGTTCTGTTCTGAAGAGCAATGCCAATCTGCCAGCTCCTCTGATTGCCCTTATATGGAAAAGCAATAAATCATCACTTCTGTTCATACTGCCTTGGTTCAGTGCCAGCCTCCCTACACTCCACAGAAATCTTTATAGGGAACAAGACATGACAAGGTGCAGCTGCAAAACCACTGGTGCAACCTTTGGCTAGCTTACTGCTGGGCAAAGGGACAACCATTAATGGAGTGCTCTGATCTGAGTCAGCATCCTAACTAGGAGCAGGCCAGAAATGATAATAAAAATGGAGAAAGAGTGGATAGCTAAGCTTGTTGATATTGCACACCTTGTCTGTATTTCACAGAAATCTTCAGTCCATCAGCTTGGCCCAATGCAGTGAACTGCTTCCAAAAATACTCCAAGAAACAATGTGCATTCCTGCCTATAAATGAAGTTATGAGCAGTCTGAGGCCATCCCACCCAGCTGGACAGGTCGAGTGGCACAGAAGTTCTGTGTGTGCAAGAATCAGAAACACAAGCAATAACAAAGCCACTGTTTTTTTCTTCTAAAAGTTTTTGAAGCTGATCACAGATATGCTATATGCAGGAATTACCAGCTATCCCCCATAAGTGAAAGGCATTGAAACCAATCACCAGACAAGACAAATATGGTTTTTCAAAGAGACATTAAATGCATTCTTTGTTTGTAGGCAGCTGTATAGGAGGACTGCCTCATTTGCATGTTGCCAGGAGGTCCGAGATTGTCACAGATTGAACTGATCAAAAGTGATCACAGAAACTAGTCTGACTCCACAAATCTTCTGCAGGGTAACTTAAGTCATCAAGCAGCAGGTATGGGCTATGTGTTCACTCAATACCTGTAAACCCAAATCTTCCCCCTCCTGATTCCCAGCTTCTGTCTTTTGTTTCTGCCATATGGCACCCCTGAAGAACCTGTACCTGTAGTACAGGGTACTTAATTTTGTTTTTTTCTTAACCTAACAGTTCTCTGCTCTGCTCTGTGCATGTATGTGCTGGAAGAGAACACTACTCTCAAGGAGTAAGAAAACCTCTTGTCCAAGGGAGAAGCTGCTTTGGCTGCCTCATTTGTTTTTCTGCCTTAAACGGGGTCTGTTCATACTGCCTTGCAAACGAGGGTAGTGCATGGGCACAGAACTCCTTCCTAAATGTTGCAACCTGGGTTGATTTTCATGTGGAATTGTTTCATCCACACTTTGTTACCCAGGCATAACAAGCAATTGATTTTTATTTTTATCTGTACTTGTTTTGAGGGAGGCGCTCCTTCTGTGCAGAGAAGGTCAGTGTTGCAGATTATCAGCTAGGTATGTGCACTGAAATATGTGTGTTGAGGGCACCAGAAAGGGTTGGAGCATGGAAGTGCTGCTGAGACAAAGCTGAGGGACTCTGTGTAAGTGCACTACTATACAACAGAAGTCCAGACAGTTGGCCAGCCTGGAGCTAATTGTGCTCACTGCTACCTTTCCAGAGGGAAGCCTGAGTGACACATAGCTTGAGCAACCTAGACAACCAGAGGGCTCAAACCTAGAAGTAAAATGTGAAATAAACCATCTGGGCAGATACAAGTGCACTGTAGCATGCATTTCCTTTGGTATGCCAGAGGGAAAAGTATATTTGAGTATACTTTTTTCAATTGCAATTGCAATTTCTCTGGAAAGTCTTGCCAAAGCTGGTAGCATTTTCAGGTATGTTTTGTAGCAGTGCACTCAGCAGTCAAACAGGCCACTTCTGGTTTGGTGCAATCTTCTCAAGCATTCTACACATGCTTGAACTGATGTGCTCTCTTCAAGCTCACAGTCCACCTCTGTTCACAGTCTTTCATTGAGGGCTGCTAAGCATGGGTGGTTCTGTTCCTTGCAGAGGGTGGAAAGTCCCAGCACTCTGCAGTGTAGGCAATCCCTTCACATAACTCACATCATGAGGAGAATTCACGATCTCAGATCATCTTTTTCTCAGGCACCACATCACATCCATCATGATAACTCCTTCCTCTTGTAGAACAGGGAATGAAGTAAAACACAGAATAATCTGTGGAAGCAAAGGAAAATAGGCAAACACAGACTTCTGAATCTCAAGTTGTCATGCAACCCACTACTGGTCTTCAGTAGTTCCATACTATTCTTATTTTTTTCCACACTTTCACAGTGCCCAGTAACTCTGCCTGGTGGTGCTAGAGGGGAAGAGGGAGTCCTTCCCTTGTTGATGTCTATTATTTGGCACTGAGAACAATTTAGATGTACAGGTTTTGGAACATGATGACACTAGACTCCCACAAATAACTTGTATTTGCCCGAGGAATGATCTTCTCTCAGCATGGAATACATGAGATATGCCTTCTCATGAGTTGAAAAACCATTAAGCCCAAACCCACCAACTGTGAAGACATTCCTAAACTGTTAATTAGCCTCTGTCTGTCACCTCGCTGTCCCAAGATCTGGGATCCTTTTAATATTTGTTTAGTCAGTGGGACACTCAGCAGTGTCTATACTGTGAGACAGAGCAGGTCTTAAGGCAGGACTACTGTTACACTAGCAGTAGGGTTTGGCCTTTCGGACCTAAGGGAGCCACACTGAAACCCCTTTGCAATGATGGAGTAGCACGGGATCAGAAGTGGTAAAGATGCCTGGCTGACACCAGGATGTTGCTTTGTTTCCTTTTCTTTCCTAGAACTCAACTTGCTCTTAAAATTGATCTTAAAATATTTTTCTGGTGTTTTTTTTTCCTGTAGTTCTCATAGTTTCTGACTTAAAACATGTTTGAATCTAAGGAGACTGAAAAAATCTTTTCTACTCTTAATTAGGTTCAAAGTGCTTGGCAGGAAAGAGACTGATGAAAAAAAATTTATGAGCACTGGGAGACTTGCCTTCAGTTGCTGAACCATCCATAGTCTCTGTAGATGAGTCACTTAATCAGTCATACTATCTCTGTTATGTATTTTTTTAATAGCCTCTAATGAGAATAGAACTCATTAATGATTGTTGGACAGGGAGGCAGCAGGAAGGTGTTGGCCCACAAATGCATAGATAACAGGGTAGAGGAAAAAAAGAAATAATATGCTTCAAACCCATGCTCACCAGCAGTGCCTTCGGGGGGGGGGGAAGGGGAGGGGAAAGAAAAAAAAACAGTCCTGAAGCTCTAAGGTTGTTCTTCAGAGTGCCTGCATTATGTGTTCATAGTGGAAGCAATCCTCCTAGACAAGTTATTCCTAAAGCCATAAGCCCCAAATAGGCCTGCATCTTCCCTCAGCATCAAACCTGGTGCGCACCCCTGCACAAGCAGCAGTCACATGCAAATAGTCATCTCGCCGCTTCGGCAGGAATTTGCCCGAAAGTAACCTTTCTCCCCCCTCAAAGCAGTGGCAGTGTTTAATTCCCTTCTCATGTTAGTCTCATGGTGGGCTGCTTCACTGTGGCTGTCAGGCAGCAGCTATCCAAGTGAAAAGTGAAGAAGGAAAAGGAGCCCGGAGGAGTCAGTATGCAAATAAATATATATATAATCCCTCTATAAATATATACATATTTAGGTATATGTTGAGATTTTAGAGAGGAGTGGTGCTGGAGGCTGCTGATCTCAGAGAGTTTAAGCTTTGCTTTCCCCTGGAGGAAGGGGAAAGCTTAATTTCTATGGTGGTACTACCCAGAATGGAAATCTGTCATGTATTTTTACACTTTTCTCCTCTCTGATTTCCCCCATGCATCTAATTCTGAGAAGGCTTCTGCAGAAACTGAACAGCCTGAAGATGTAAGGGGTCACACTGTGGCCCATGAGCCACACAAGAGAGAGTGAGGTCAGGAAAGGGTCTAGAAAGAGCTGTGCCCTTGAACATCTGGAGGCTGGAGGCAGGGGATAAATTATATTTGGGAGAAGGCGAGTAATGTGACAAGGATGCAGTGAGTAACTTCTCGCTGCCCACTCATGCCATTTGCATGCCATTTCTTCCTAGTCCGTATTGTTTCCAGATTGTTTCCTCTTCTACAGCAACTGGTTCCCCTCTCTGTCTGCTGGTGTTACCTGCTCCATGCCCACCCACAGCAGAAGAGGAAGGGCATATCCACAAAGACTGTGGCTTTCCTAGAATATGTTGGGGTACAGCTCATCATGACCCCTGCTGAAGAGAGCAAATGCCTCATTAGCTCCTCCTACCACTCTCAAACGTCTCCCTGTCCTTCAGTCGAGATTCCCTTGTTTCTAACTGAGCCTTCTGCTCCTCTTGCTGACTTATCTCTCTACCAAGGGGCCTCTGAAGGAGACAAACAAGTATCTCAGGAACTGATAATATGTAAGAGCCATTTTCAGTGTGCAGTAAGAGGGACACACAAAGCCTACTCACAGCTCTGTGTGAATATCCCAGACTCAAGGCCCCGTTCTCTTTGTGAAACATGTAAGCAGGACATGTTTTTCAGTGAGCACTCAAGGATATGTCACTCCAGAAGATGCAGAGGTTCCTAAACATCTCCATTTGACTCAGCCTTGTACCAGGAGAGCACAACAGAGCATTTGAGCCAATCCACTTGCTGTTCCATACACACCATGTAAGCTCACACACAGCTGCTGGAAATTTTCTTCAGCCAGAGCTGGCAGAAAATTAGAAAATGTGTGTGTGTGTGCTCTGTAAAGGTTTTATAGTACATTGAGCATAAAAATAATAGACGAGTTTAGAAAAGGAGCCTTGCAATCCATTCTTCTCCTTTCAGCAGGACTCAAACATCCATGGCGAGGGTAAAATGCCAGACAGCTGTCCCTCCTGCAAGAGAGTCCTCACGAACACATTCCTCAGAGCATACTTGGTAGCTTTGTAAAAGGCCATTCTCACCTCCATCTTTATTCTGAGGCATTTTTCAGTCAAAGCTGAAAAACATCTGAGCCTGTAAACACTACTTGTCAGTTGTAATTTGTGAACACAAAAGAGAGGAAAGGATGAGATTCCTGAGCTTACTGTTGTATCACCCACACCATTAAGGAGAAAGGGTTGCTTTCATGCTACCCAGAGAGAGAACAGGAAGATCTGCGACCACTGACAATCCAAGACGACATGTTTGGCAAAGGATGCCGTGGGAAATTGAGGATATCAGACCAAGATTTGACTGAGTAAGAAGGACCAAGCCAGCTAACCACCGCAGTTTTACAGGGTGGGAGGTTGAGCATAGCTGGTATCCTCGTTCTGCATGACTGTGACTAGCTTATCTTCAGCACTCAGTCTTCAAAGTATTGAGTTACTAGGAAAGCTTCTTTTTCTCCTCTCTCTCTCCCTCACTGGTTTTTAACTTCAACAAATGTGAAAGGTGCTGATAAATACTGCAAGTGAGTGATACAGTATTTACTCACTCATGCTCCCCGTTTGTGAAATCATTTGTCTCAGTATTGTATGGTAAGGATCCTTGGATCCTTCTTATATTACCCCATCCTTCACACGGCAATGGCTGAGGCCTGAACAGTGACCGGTTTCTTCTCCTCTCCATCAGTCCCTTCTGCTTCCAGCTGCTTGGGGTGCTATACTGGACCTTTCTGTCCTTTGGGAAAAGTTATTCTCAGAGTTTCTCCCAAATGCTCACTTTTTCCTCGTACCATCTATTTTCCACATGGCATCTGTAACTATCTCACATGCAAGACCCAAGTGCTGCCCAGGTCTTCCTTTTCCTTTTCTTCCTACAGAGGTAACTAATGATAACTTCATCAGTCTCTGCATTCATGGAATGCTTCTCCCAGTCACTGTACACCTTTTGTTCCTGGCTCGACCAAGGTCATATATTGTTGCTTTTTTTTTTTTTTTTGATGGATGGCTTAGTAGGCCCTCATCTTTGGCACTAGTACAGGATAGTGTCTCAGCTTTGTAAACCTTATAAGTAACTTTTGTTTCTACTCTGTTGTCAAACTTAGCAGAGGTGGGAGGAAGGCATACAACTATGCTTCTTGTTATCCTGCTTGTACAAAGGTGCTGTGTTCCTGGCTACTCCTCTTCATAGTACTTCAGATCTCTGTTTATGATGCCCATGGTACTGACAGGATTTATTTTTAATGAAAGAAGATGCTGCAGAATCAAATAGTGTCCACAATGAACATACTTCCATAAAGACAACAGAAATATTTTCTGACAGAAAGTGCTATGTGATATGATCTCCTGTAACAGTCCTTAACCAAAAGATCTATTTTACTTTTGGTCCCGGATCCTATTGGAATGTTCCTCTTCTCCATGTTTCGTATCCATTTTCTCCTTTCTGGCTCAGCTTCTGTCACATCACAGATGACTTTCCTTCATGCAGAAAGCTATGTATCACCTTTTCCAAAGTTGCGACATCTTGAGTGCCAATAACAGTAATATAGGTTTTCCCACAGGTTAAACAGGTCACTTGTTCACATTTGCAGCGTGATGAGAGCTGGGGCTCTTTCCTGCTTTGGTGTGATGGTCCTTCAATGCTTTTTACTCACTAAAGTTTTGTTAGGACCAAGCGCACCATAGACCAAGTTTGGTCTGTAGGGAGCAGGCTGTTAGTCCTCTTCTCTGGCAGTCAGACTGTTTCTTATATGCTTATGGATCTTTCTCAGATCCTTTTTCTAACTCTTGAAGCATGTCTTCCACAAACTACTGAATTCCATTCACCATTGGTTTATATAATATTACAAATCCTGGTCTGGCACAATGCTAGGGAACACCTGAACTCGATGCAGTTTTTGCTCTGCAAACAGATTTTCTGTCAATCACATACAGATAGCGCTTCTTACATCAATGATTAAAATGTTTGTCTTCAAGGATTTAATATGTTTTATCTTATTTCTAGAAATATTCAACATAGTACTCATACTCAAGTATGTAAAATATGTATGTCCTGGGATTTTCACCTATCTAGCCAAGCATGTAAGAGTCAATCCCCCTCGCAACATGCATACAACACCACATAGAAATAAATGTGCTCCTTCTTAACAACATTGCGTGTACATCAACAATTAATGGTTTAGAAACAAGACATGGAGCAGAGAGGATATCCTCTATGGGATATAGAGTCCATAGTCCTCAAAATGCACAAAGTCCAAATGAGAGACTACTGCTACTTCTTTAAACAAACTTACAGTGCAATTGACAGAGATGGTTTCACAGATAGGTACTCCTATTCTGTTACATCACGTGGCCAACTCACAGACAACCTGGAAACACCTATCTTATTATCTCAGTACAGTGTTTTCCTCTGCCTATCTGTGTTGGCTTAAGCCAGAAGCTGGAGGTAAAAAACATGTAAGCAAGGTAGGTAAGGAGGTAAAGGCAAAAGAGTGTTGCAGAGACCTTGTTAAAGGATTAGCTGATGTAGGCTTATCTCCCAGCTGACTGGAGGTAGGTAGTCTTGCAGAGAATAATAGACAAGTTCACTGGGCTCCTAAGAGGCTGATACAGTGAGAACAGAGGTGCTGGTATCAAGGCAGGATGCTGAATTCAGCAAACTTGGTCAGAAGAGAAATGAAAGAAGAAATGGAGAACAAGATTCAGCATCCACCTATTGCAAGTTTAGGGAGAAGGTCAGAGACACTTAGTCATTGTTGCTTTCTGGAACTCTTCAGCAACTTGGCTGTACTTTGTTTGGAAGAAAACATAACAGCAGTTATTGCTACCCTTAAGATGCCCAAGGAAAAATTGTGTCTTAAACACAATTGTCCTATTATATTACCAGCTAACAAGATGTCACCATGGGAATTCTGTCAAAGAATGGCTGAAAACAAAAAAAAAATTGTGGCGAATCCCGCAGGCGAGTAATGTAAATGACTCAGTGAGGGCTGCTTAACTAGGAACACTGGAAAAGGTGCCCCAGACAAGTCATATGCAGAAGGGACTGACTCTCTTTTGATGCCTCCTCAAGCATATTCAAAATGATGATTCCAAATGCAGGAGAGAAATGGCAACCAACTTTAAGTGCAACTATATGCCTAAATTTCGATTAAAAAATATCCAGCCAGAAAAACACCATTGTTTTTTGATTAAGGGAGTAAAGTTACTGTCAAAAGAATGTTCCTCAGCATTTCCCTGATTTCTGCCCAGAGTTTCTAAATTCACTGATGTTAAAGGAAAAGCAAAGAACTACAGCAAGACATACAAACAGAGCTCTATAAAGAAAAAGGGGGTGAAAAAACAGAAAGCAACTTGCAGGTCTTGAATCAGCCATTGTGTTTGTATTTGCTTGGAGATGACTTCCTCCATCATTGTGATGGATCCCCAAGTGATCCCCAAGTGATGTACTGTGATCCCCAAGTGAAGAGAGGACTGATACTGGAAGCAGTATTTCTGTTGCACTAAGTCTGTTCTGTGTCTCCTGTTTAAGGCCTCAGAATCAGAGAGATTAAAATCTACTTTTTACCCTTGTACTGAAAACCTTTCTAAGCAAAGGGCAAAATTTTGCAAAGATAAACAAGAAATTTTGGCTTAATTTTGTGTCTGGGTTATAAATACATTAAAAAAGGGAGAAAATTAGTCATATATAAATAATAGCTCAATTACATTTGAGAATATGTGGGTGGGTGTTCTGGGTGGAATAATTTGCTAAGGCAGAACTTTACTTTTCCTCTTCCTCTTAATTTATTCCTCTTCCTTAGTAACTAACCAGCTGAATATGTACTTCTACTTTTCAACCTTTATTTATATCTTGCTCTTTGTTCTATAATCTGGGTATTTTTCTGTTACGGGTCTTGATGTATCATTATCACCCTTCTTTAGGATTTATTTTTATGGACTAAATGTTTTTAACAGAGATCAACACAATAAAGCACAGTAAAGCACCTAATTGTGTACTTAACCTCAGGTGCACACTTCTATTTTCTTGATGTCAGGAGAATGTGTATTTAAAATCTATGGTATGCTGAACAGCTTTGCTGTACTAGCTTTAGCATGGCTGATTTCACCACATAACAGTACAGTGCAGTACAGTACAGCCTGCTGCAACACCAAAGATTGCCTCTCTCTTGCCTCTTCTTGGGTACTTTCGGTCTTCTTTTTTTCTGTTTTTTTTTTTTTTTGTGTGTGTGTTATTATTTTTTTTTTCCTTCTGTCATTACTCTCAAAATGGGCACTGTCATATAAGACAATGCTCCAAAATTTAGACTTCAGACAAGCCACCTGGCAGGTTCAGATCAGGAAACCACTTGCTCCAGCTATAATATATCCTATTCTGCAGCTTGACAGCAGTAAGGAATTTAAAAATCACTGTAACCATGCCTGGGAACACAGAGCAGAGAGCTGGAGTGAAACAACAGCATCCCTGAGAAGGCTTCTGTTGCTCACAGCAATATCTGGCTTGCCAGCAAGGAGGTCAAGGCAAATTGTGGGGTTTCTTGGGATCTTCTAAGTCTCTCGTGCCCTTCTACAAGAGCTCCTAGATGTTAAGTGGGGTATTATGTAAGAGTTTTTTTTCTCACTCTCATCTATTTATTTATTTATTTACCAATTGAGTGCTACTTGCAGCACTGCAATTATGCTGTTTTGTTCGGGTAACCCATTAATTTTCAAGTCTGTATAGACCAAGAGATGCTGAAAATATCTGTGGGAAGTCAACCAGAGCTGGTATTTAACTTATCACTGGAGCAGAGCATGGCCCAACATTACGTACACTCATTTTGGTAGCCACCTTGCGAGGACAAAAGGCAGGAAAATTTGAGCTGCTATTTCATTTTAAAACTAGGGTATCACGCCAGGTGTTAAACATGCACTCAAGAGCCCATGGATTCAAGTTCTTTAGTGTGAGAGTGGTAAGGTGCTGGAACAGGCTGCCCAGAGAGGTTATGAATGCCCTGTCCCTAGAGGTGTTCAAGGCCAGGTTGAATGGGGCCCTGGGCAGCCTGGTCTAGTATTAAATGTGGAAGTTGGTGTCCCTGCCTGTAGCGAGGGGGTTGGAGATTCATGATCCTTGAGGTCCCTTCCAACCTGGGCCATTCTGTGATTCTGTGTCTGATTCTGAGTCAGAAAAAAGACTTTTCTCAGCCTGAGGGAGCTGGATCAGGCTTCACACTGTAAGGACAGTCAGCATCTTCATCAGAAGCACAGAGGTGGTAGCCCTCTCTTCACATCCAGCATCAACCATGGGAGAGACTTTTAATCCCAAGGATTAAGGGAGCCTTGCGTGGCAGCAGCCCTCCAGGCCACAGGAAGAAGCACCAGAACATGCTATGCTATGGGAAGGAAGCAAGGGCTTCAACAAAGCCCAAGTATCTGACAGCAGCGACAAGGAAACATTATTTCTTTTTAATCTTTTTTTTCCTAATGCTTCCTTTGAAAAAAGTGTGGCTATTTTTAGCCTTCTTTCAACCTGTTCTAGCATGGGAATCTGTTCCTGCTGCTCCTGAATTCCACAAAGTGCTTCTACATATGAAGAAGCAAGGCTGACACTGGCAGTACTCTCTGTTTGGGAATGTCCTTGTTTCACTACTTGGAGTATTCTAGGTTTAAACCTAATTATGCATTAAAAAAAGCCTCTGGTAGGTGGAGCAACAGAAGACTTGTCCTCACTTCCTGGCGCTTTTGAGGACAGACACATGGCCAGCCAGCCTATCTCACCGCTCACCAAGTGCTTCGGCAATGTGGGGTGATGAACAACAACAGAAATTCCCTACAGTCATTGGCAAGAACCAAGTCAAATGATATCAGGTTACTTCCCACGGGAAGGCCCTGCAATGAAGAACACTGTGTTTATCTGACATAAATGGCTGGGAGATTACATCATTGGACATACACAGCACCCACATGCTAACACCTGCTACACCCAAAGTGGGCCCTGTTTAGCATCTGCTTTTCTGATGTTGATGCATTGTTCTGGCTGAGCTAGCTTGAAATGATTTAGGAAAGCACCCTGAGCATTGCTGAGCAGAGATAGCACCACATACGGATGTAGAGGCATTGTTGAGTCAAGCTCTACATGGGATGTTCTGCCAAATGGTTCCCTTCCCTTCCGCTTCTCATTTCCTTGTTCTCCTTCACCGGAGAATGCTAATCCCTTTATTTGTTTATGCGCAAACTAGTGACTTTCCAGACCCGCTATAAATGACATCTGGCCATTAGGCTTTTCTGGAAAGGGACAGCAAGAGAAACTGGTAATTGACTTCCTGCATGGTGACTTGATGGCAGTTTGATTGGTCCCCTTGGGCATGTAGATTTTGATTTTGCTGTGTTTGTCCAGAATATGGGCAGCACTGCACTAACAGCTGCCTTATGGCTAGCAAAAAGGAAAATACTACAGCTACTTTAATTCTTCTCTTTTATTGAAAATTTGATTTCAATGCCTATTTCTGTTCTACTTCAACTCTAGGAACAACACACTTGCAATGTCTTGCTCATCCAAAGCAGCAAGCTTCTGATGTTTCATTCACAACACAGAAAAAAAAAGCAGCCACATGACTGTCTGGAAGGAGAACAGTGTATTTCGTAGCTAGTCATTACAGTTTGTGATGGATAAAAAATATGTGTTGGTCATTTACACAGGTCTCCATGATGTCAAAGCTCATAGAAATCCAGGATCAACCATGCCTTTCATAAATGTGGAAATAGGAGTAGCTTTCTCTCTGAGGGATTAGTTGAGTGCTCTCTCAGCATTTATAGAGGAGCTCTTCTCGGACTTAGGAGTTCGGGTGGATGAAAAGCCATGCATGAGCTAGCAGTGTGTGCTTGCAGCCCAAAAGGCCAACAGTATCCTGATGCACTGCATCGACAGAGGGGTAGAAGCAGGGAGAAGGAAGAGATTGTCCCTCTCTGCTCTGCCTTCATGAGGCCTCACCTGGAGTACTGCCTCCAGGTCTGGGCTGTCAGCACAAGAAGTAATTGGAGCTGTTGGATTGGGTCCAGAGGAGGCCATGAAGATGCTCAGAGGGCTGAAGGACCTCTCCTATGAAGAAAGGCTGAGGGAGCTGGGTTTGTTCAGCCTGGAAAAGAGAAGGCTCCAGGAAGACCTCACTACAGCCTACCAGTACCTAAACAGAGCTCATCAGCAGGAGGGAGACCAACATTTTACACAGTATGATTGAAGTAGGAAAACCGCTTTAAACTAAAAGAGCGGAGATTTAGGTTAGATGTTAGGAAATTCTTTACCCAGAGGGTGGTGAGGCCCTGGCACAGCCGCCCAGGGAAGCTGTGGTGCCCCACTGCTGCAGGCGGTCAAGGCCAGGTTGGATGGGGCCCTGGGCAGCCTGAGCTGGTGCAGGGCATCCCTGCACACATCAGGGGATTGGGACTGAGAGAACTTTAAGGGCCCAGCCAATCCAAGCCATTCTGTGATGATTCTATGACTTGAGATGGTAAGCTGCAATTCAGGAAGCCTTACACCCTGCAATCTATTTTTTGAACTGTGTACTCATTGATGTGAAAGCACATGCACACTTCAGACACCGCTGAAGAGGGTGGTGCTTTGGCACAGGAGAAAAAGCAGCTATCTACCACACTGCTAACTAAGCATGGAGACACCTACAGACAGCACTTCCATTGTTGGATTCCAAAAATTCCTCAAAATTAAGTATGTAGGAGTAAATTCTAGGCTTTAGTCAGGATATCCTTGCCTTGTAGGTGCATTAACTGAAATTTTTTTGGTCACAGTTTCTTTCCAGCCTAGTACAGCTTTTCCTGCCTGTTCATGGCACTAACTGGTGAGATGAATTAGTTAGAGATGGTGCTCATCTGTCCCACATAACCCTCTCCAAAGGCTGTACTCACTGCCATGAGCAGCAATAACCTCAAAGACCATCACCTTCCCTGATGCAACTGGGCATCACAGAGCAGAATACTAGAGTTATACAGCCAAGTACAGGTGCAAGCATCCAGGAGGTTCCTGCGTTCTTGTTCCTCCATGGAAAAAAATTCTCTGCTTTACTCATTAATGTGTTTAGTAATGTTACTGTGGGCTTTAAAAGAATACTACCATAATGTTATTACTGCAGGTGAAACAGTATGTATGTATATTATATACAACCTGTCTTATAAAGAGTCTTTTCAGTCCCTTAACCTAGCATCTGACACATGGGAGCTAGTGTCCTTAAAGTACTCCCATTCATTCACCTACTGCATTTGGGTTCCTCCCTTGCCTGTCTTCCCTCTGTCATTCATTTCCCTGGGGTACTTCTGTATTCCCACTTCCCTTTTCCCCTTCATCCTTTGCCTTTGTACCCATCCCTTTTCCCTGACATACTTACCCCCCACTTGCACTATGAGAAAAATCCTACTCCATTGGTGAAGAGCTGTTTGAAACCAAGTTGGGGCTCTCTAATTACTTTTAATAACTTCCCACACATGCAGGTTGCTATGACTCCCCACAGTTCTACTGCTCCCCTTCAAAGAGCCTTGCTACAGCCCCACTTTGCATCACAGGGTAATTGTGGTTGCTGGAGCCCACACAAGTAAAATTGCTCTGGTGACAACCAGTCCTGAGTTTAGCTGGGCACATGAGTGTGTGCCAAAATGATTTTTCACTGCTATTCTCTCTGGAAAGTGGTGGTGTCAGGCATCACTTTCCCCAGTAGAGGAAGGACGTGGAGCTCTTGGTGTGGGTCCAGAGGAGGGCCACTAAGATGATCAGAGGGCTGGAGCACCTCTCCTATGAGGAAAGGTTGAGGGAACTGGGATTGTTCAGCTTGGAGAAGAGAAGGCTGCAGGGAGACCTCATTCCTGCCTTCCAAGACTTGAAGGGAGCATATAAACAGGAAGGAGAACGGCTGTTTACTAGGGTGGATAGTGACAGGACAAGGAGGAACAGTTTTAAACTGAGACAAGAGAGGCTTAGGTTAGATATCAGGAGGAAGTTTTTCACACAGAGGGTGGTGACACACTGGAACAGGTTTTGCCCAAGGAGGTTGTGGAAGCCCCATCCCTGAAGGTATTCAAGGCCAGGCTGGATGTGGCTCTGGGCAGCCTGGTCTAGTGGTTGGCAACCCTGCACATAGCAGGGGGGTTGAAACTAGATGATCATTGTGGTTCTTTTCAACCCAGGCCATTCTATGATTAGCGCTGCCTTCTGTACACACAGGGTCAGAAGCATGAAAAGCAGAGCACATTTCCATTCAGGTACAGGAAAGTGCAGAAGCATAGTTCTGCTATTTGTTTCCACATAAAAATATAAAAATTAAAAAAAAAGAGTAAAGGCTGTTCTAGAATGGCATGAAACTTGGAAACCTCAAACTCCAGCTGTCTCACTGCTTCGCTTGTGAGCAATACCCACAGGCATGTGGAGATTCTTCAGTATCTTGACTTGTGACATTTCCCAAGAGGTAATGTGAATATAAAAATGCAAAAAAAAAAAAAAAAAAAAAAAAAGATCTGAACTAGTATTAAAAAAATTATCCCCATCTTCTTATCTCAGAATCCAAGTAAAAGGGTATGGACTTCACATATGGACATACAGTAGACTGTTTCATCAAAATGAAACTAGTGAGTTTGGCATCAGTTTGAGAGTTTTATTAAAACCACAGGTCTCCATTGTGTACAAAACTGAGGAGCTTTCTTTTTTAAAAAACTTATTAACCACACCGGAAATAATGCAGTGTAAATGGTTTGTTGTTAAAATCTCTCTAAGCTATATACAGGATGAATACCACACAACTGTATAAAGACTCTCGGCAACTTTAGCAATATATACAAACTACCTTTAAACACATAAATATGGTATTTACAGCTAATAAATAACATTCAAGGCTAAATCATGTGTCCCCATGTAAAAGAACCTTCATTATTTTGAACCCAAGTTCCATATGTGTTTGTATTAGATTCCTGTATTAAAAGCACACACATTTTATTTCCAGAGAACTTTCACTCTTTAAGAGAAAACTGCAACAATATGTGAAGTCTATAGGGAATATATCATTGTATTTATTTTTAGAGGCCTCAAAAGCAGTGGCTCAATACTCAGCCCCACCCTCAGTGACTCATCCTATCTCTGCCATAGTGAGGAAATCAAATGTAAGCAATTTTGGAGTTATTAATATTCCAATGTATTGCACTGTTTAAAACTTTTATCCCCATATATACTAGCACCCATGGCTAGGAAAAAAACAAACTGTGCACATACATGTATTTCTGTTGGTTTTGCATCAAAGATAGGATGATCTTGGAGGATCACCACCTCCACATTTTGTTTTGCACATGTGGGAAAAGACTGAAAACCAGCACCAGTAGCTTACATTACACTTCTCCAAATGCCTACCTTCAAACCCTTCTGCCTCCCCAGTATTTTGTTTATTGCCTAGAAAGCTAAAGGCTATTGATTTTTTTTCCACACATAAGAAAAACTACACATTACTTAAAGAAAGGAAAAGCAAAAAGCCTTCAATACATCTATTTTTGGCAACTCACAGCATGTCTAATTCAAGTGTTTTTCAGAGCATTCATTTTTGTGCATCACAAAATCAGGCTCCTTTAAGTGTCACAGCTCCTGTTCCCTGCTGAATTCCACCTCAGATCAGAAAACCAAGCAACTCCTAGTATCTACCATTCTATCACAGCCAAGCAGCAGAGGCTGGTCACTGGAAGTCACAATTCCAGCACAGGGAAGCAGGAGTATATTTGACCTGGCAACTGGTTTCAGTTGCACCAAAGACTGGATACAGCTGCCACTCAGCTGAGTGATTGACATTCACTTTTAAACAGACTGATGCTCTTAGTTTTGGTATCTTGGATGCAAGTGGTTAAAAAAAAAAAAATCCATTCTCTGCAGTTTTTTGTGGCTTAATTCCATTGCAGTTTCTTACTCAGTGATGGAAGTTAGATGACTCCATTCTTGAGGGATGAAAGCATGAATGAAAAGTTGAATGTCTGCATAGGACACTGGTATTGCTGTCTTCTCCTATTGCTATTTATTCCAGGATAAGCTGCACAGGATTACATATCTTAACAGATTATAACTATTGCTAAGAAGCACTGGCATCTACACCCAGTAAAGCACATTCATAACCACAACCAAGAATATTCATCCCCATACTGAGCTAGTCCCTGACATCTCTCAGTTATAGCCTTACACACATGGGTATTTTTTCCATGAGAAAACTACTCACTTGCCAAACACACGCTTGAAGACAACAAACTCTAGCCGCTGAACTGCCTGAAAATTCAGTTAGCAAGGCCAGGAGAAAAACAACAAAAACAAAAAGATCTGTGCAGTTCCAGAAGATTTCTTAAAAAATAAAGATTGGAAACAAAAAACACTAAAAAGAGACCAGGTACAGAACTTTGTGTCTTTTCAATAAATACTACAAAACTGCTGAAGAGGAACTGAGGTCAAGAAACTGTCACAAGGCACCACAATTAAGCAAAATTACTTACTCCTTCCTAACACTCAGGCCTTTGGCAAGTTGTTGCAGGGGTTTCTTTGTTTTTAACTATTCAGATAATGTAACTTCATGGTTAGTAACTTTGTATACTGAGACTTCCTTACAAGAAGCCTCCTAATATAGCTAGGTATAGCAGGCAAAAAAGCCAGCAGCAGATAAATATTTCTATATATTCGGTTCTGAACATCCAGTTCACAGGGATGAACAGACTCCTTCCTCCTCCCCAGTGTGGAAATTCTCATTCTTGCCACTTTTTAAGCAGACTCGTGTGCAGAATTTTCTTTAGAGGCTTTCTTGGCACTGTGGAAAGAAAAAAATAAAATACAGATTTGTTAAAGTGAAGTACATGGAGGTGCCTGTTCCATTTGTCTCATTGAGACTTAGGTGCACTTAAAACTACTACTTAGAAGGAGAGTTATGTGTTTGGGCTTTTCTTGGCCACTGCTGGATTTTACAAGTGTGTGATAAAGACACACCTCTCTAAAGGGCTCACCAGGTCATTGCCCTGGAGCGAAGATCCACACATGTGCTTCAGATCTCAGTCTACAAACGTCCCCACAAGACCTTTCACTTACAGCAACTGCACTAAAATAAATATAACCACTTCTCAGTTCAGACTTTAGTGGATAAAGTCCAAATAAATTGGCCTCAAAGCTGAAAGTTTAATCTAGGTCAGAAAAGTTACTAATCAAAAAAGATGCACTTGCATATACCTGCTTTGCTTCTGTACCAGCCTCCAGATCTGCAACTGGCTTGTGAGATGAAAGGGCTTAATACTGAGTGCAGATGCCTGCATTAGAGGTGAATCTCAGACATCTTCAGACATAGGAAAGCTTTCCTCTATCTTAGTACTTGGTCTGTAAATCCCCCTTGACTGCTGTGAGTGTGAGAGATAGCAACTTGCACTTGCTTTTCAGACGTGCTAACAGCCACACAAGGAGATGGTCAGTAGAGAATGACAGCTGGAGGTTTTAAGCTGCCCAAAGCTGCCTCAGGTTAGATTGAGTTGTGATGCTTCTGAATTTTTCAGATGAGTGCAGAAATCGGCCAAATCTTGAAAGTTGTATGAGACCCTCCCACTGCCTTAAGACAATGCTCACTCTTACCCTCCCCTCTTCCTGCTGACAGGCTGCTCCAGGCACTTCACAAATATTGCTGCCTCTTCTCCTTTACCAAGACGTGAGCTGCCATCTCGAGAACAGAATACCACCCTGTGAACAAAACATCGGACATTCAGATCATCCTATTTTAATTGTAGAAACAGTACACCAAGAAGCAGCATTCACACTACCGTGTGGTTACTTCTTTACCAGCCTGTGAGAATCACTGGCAGAAAATTGTTAGAAAAGAATTCTCAAAGAATCTCAGCGTAAGAACTGGGAAAACGCATCAGATACAGACCTCAAATTGCAGCCTAAGCTTTATTATTTCTGCATAAAAAAACCTTCAGGCTAAGAGACCAGAGGCTCTACCACAACCTTCTGGATCTTTTTTATTTACTACAGTCATATGACTTTTTCTCCAGGTTAATGATCTTGGAAGAAAGCCTTGCTCCCTTGAATGTTTGCACACAGAGTAGGTTGCCAATTCCAGCAAACCTAAGCGGTTGCTTTTCTATTTATCAGTACTTTCCCAACCCCTATATTTGTTCAGTTCTGATAACTGCTTTTTGATAAAGGGACAGCCTTGTTTATTTAAAGGAGTAACATACCATGTTCATGACACTACACAGGATATGCATACTGTCTGTTCCAGATATATTTTTTGCTAACAGATCTCACATCCAATGAATCTAAATACTTCAAAAGATCCAGGTGAAAGCAGTACTGATTCAACTAAGCGCTGTTCTAGAATTCATGTACTAGCAACACCCTGCAATATTTATGTGTTTCAGCTCCCACCCAGCCACTCAGCTACCCCCAACTCCCAAGAAAACCCAGCTTATTATCTCCTGAGCAAATGCACTTTTTAGAAACCTTTCCAAAATCTCCATCTTTGAAAGAAAACCTGTACAAACATCCAGCAAATTAAAGGAGCAAAGGAACCGCAAACGTGATCAGAGCTGCTCGCTCATGGAGGCCCTCTCTTGCATACTGTAAGCAACCTCAGGCAAGTAAGCAGCGGGATGCAAATGAATTCTGTGGGAGTGAAATTACAGATTGCAGACCCCAGTGGAAGAAAACAGCTGAATCTGGCTGAAATAAATGCAGGTTTGGTGCTGCATGAGTCTTGACTATCAGTGCTCTACTCATTTGTAACTGTTTTCCATGTTTTGTCCTGCCCTGTGAGATACCAGGAATAAGGAAACACTGGCAAGTACAACTCAAGGCAATCAAAGCAAGTTACTTTTTCTGAGTTTCGCCTGACTTCACTCTGACTCTCTGGATGGTGAATGCAAATGGAGTCCACCAGTCTGACCAGCTGAAGAAGGTATCTTTCTCCCATTGCAGCTTTAGCATAAGCAGATCACCAATGTCCACTTCCGTGTAGATCAGGAAGGAAAAGGTCTTGTTGGAAGAGACCTCAGGCCTGTAAGGAATCAGAGAAAAAAAAAAACTATTGGAGAAGTCATAAAAGCCAGAAAGGCTAGAAGTCTTAAGCTATGGAAAAATTAGAAGGATAGTAGCTTTCTAATCTAAAGGACAGAAAACTTGAAGAGAAAATAAAACTAAGACCTCTTGTACTTCAGAGAGGGAGAAAGAAAACTGTCCACCATAATTCTGATGGATGGAACAAGATAAAGACACCTGATGATTTCACAGAAACACTAGGAAAAGTTTCTGCTGGAAGCAAGAAAAAATCCTGGGACAGACAATCACGCAAGAGATATCTTCTCCATTGCTGGTGTTTCTCAGGGGGTTGTTAGACAAGCACCAGCCAGGAACAGTTTTAGTAAAGCATTTCTTTGTCTAGAAAACACACCTTGGTGCTTCCCAGCCCCATTCCCTTCCAGCCCACATGCAGAGCGTGTAAGCACTGATTTATGCTTCTTAGCAGAGCTCTGGAAACATGTCTCCCTCAGCTTCCACCTTGAGGACATCTAACAATTAATTCCAGGTCACAGTCTAGTTTGGAAGGAGCTTTAACACAGGTGAAACATTATGAAGATTCAGAAAGGGAGATGGGGAAACAAAAAAATCTGCACTACAAAAACTTCTTACTGGTCTGACCTATTGCTGACTTTCTCACATCCATGTTTCAGACCTCTTATAAGGAATGGCTTCGACAGAGCTTAGATCCTTAGTTTTTTCAATGGATGAATGATGCTTCTACTTGATCAGTGTCAATAACAGATTCTGGGACCCTGTAAGATGGGCTTCTGTAGCTGGAGCTAGAACCCTGAGTACTTCAGCAGGGAGTTTTAACTGATTTAGGCTAGACTATGCAGCGTGTAGTTGTTTTTTGTAGCTACTCACAGCGTGAAAGCAATGTTCTCACTCTCGTCTAGAGTGCCATACAGAGAGATGAGGAACGGCTGGTCTACCTTGGTCACATTTGTCTTTCCAAAGAAATGTATCTTGACCTGATAATGGAAGACTGGAAGAACACAAAAGGCTATTATGAAAAAAAACTCTCAAGTCTCAGAGAGACTGCAAGTGACAAATACACAAAAAACCCTGCACATATCCTATGATGGTATACATAAGTATACCATCATAGGATATTAAACCAAGCTCTGAGGGTATCCAGGACAGTGCACAAGATCTGCAACCCTTGACATGAAGCGAAAGAGCTATGCCCGCCTTATACAGGAGTTCTGGTGAAGAGAAGCCTTCTGACACCACAGATTAAGACTCAAAGGCTGACAAAACACTGTTCTTGCAGATATTCTAAAACAGCAGATGTTCTAAAACATTCTAAAACAGGAATGTCCTTGTGATTGCTGCTCCATCACACAATGCACACAGCAATGAACATACCACATGGCAGAATCAAAGCTATGGAGAAAATAATTAAAAAAAAAATAAACTCCAACTAGCAGTTATTTCCCTAGCTGAAAGCCATCCAGTTCTTTCTGCAATGCCCATTGCAGGCCTACTGCTTTGGCAATGGAAGTCAAGAACTGCTGTGAGATTTTAACATGGGAGTGGTGCACCTCCAGCAAAAACACTATGAGAGTCTGACAAGTCTGATGGCTGCACATCTTTAAGTAAGTTACTCATCAGGCTGAGCTCTTCTGATTATTTTCCCAGCCACAGGAAAAATTCAACTGGATGAAAATAGTGAGAAAATTCAGAAGATTCAGTTGTTCCAAACTGAGTCACTGTCTGGGGTGCAGAGTAAATCCTCCTTTCATTCTGTCACTTTCAGAACACCCTTCATGTTGTATTGTAACTCCACCACAACACCTTGAATAAAATGACATTATTTTCTGATCCTGAACTTTAGTGTGCAGGTAAGCTAAATGCAGGCAAGCTTGACCCCTGCTCACTGTAGGCATCAATGCAGCAATACTACCCACTTGCAGCATGGTTTAGTGTGCACGGTGGTTATAAAGCGATAACGAGACTTCATGATCTTTACCAACCTTAACAATTCTATGCGCCCACCCTGATTCACAGCTGAACAAAAGCAGCAGCAGTGCTTACAAGTAAGCCAGCAGAACCTACCTTTGTAGGGCATCTGAGCACGGGTCTTCAAGTACATTTTGGTGTTTCTCTTTGTTCTCACTCTGTTGACCTTATAACCCAAGTTGTTGCAACGGTTCTTCCGGCAGCTTAGGCAGAGGCCCTTCTCAAAGGCCTCTTTTGTGTTGCAGCGGTAGGCCATGCTGGGCTTCTCTTCATAAAGGAGCGAGTCAATGAAGAGATGGATGGATCGCTCATGAGAGCACTTCACCAGCTGATCCACATCTTCAAAGAAAATAGTATATAGAATATGTACACACACAAAAAAAACTATAAGCAGTGACATAAACAAGCAAGAAACACTAAGCCCTAGCTGGGCTTTATACCAAGAGTTTTGAAAGCACTTAAAGGAGCAAACCTCAGTCATCCAAAGCAGAGGTATAGATGCAGATCTCCCTTCAGATGTTACACTGTTTGTTTCAGAGCAGCCTCACCTGAAAAGCCTTTTTCAGCAATCAGGCGGAGAGCTTCTCCCAAGTTGCAGCCTGGCTGGAAACCTCCACCATTAGGGTAGATATCAATGTGTCCAACAGGCTTCTGAATCCCAATACTGCGATCAGGAGAGCCTCGAGTGTAGGTGTGCAGAACATCCACAAAGTCAGCATCATCCGGGGAGAGGCGAATAGGGGCATCAGCATACTCAAAGGTGGGACCAGCAGGATCCAGACCTTTATTGCAAGCCACAAAGAATAACTGAGATGACCATCTGTCAAAACACTGGCAATGATAGAAAATGCCAAACTCAGGTACCACGTTGCACTGGACTAGTCATATGGCATCACTGAAGACATTACAGTGGGGTCATTTAAGTAAAATCCATGTAGGCAGGAGAACTAAATATGCTATCTCTACATGCTGTCACTATTTCAAACATAAGGTATATGTAAACACATGTAAAGAAGCACAGATAATTTCTCCACAGCTGTAGTGTTTCCAGTGGATAGAGAAATGCTAATAAATATTTTCCTCAGTGTTTTCCCCTCTTGTCGAGAAACAAAGGAACTGTTAAATTTCTATTTGAAGTGTATGAAGCATGGAAAGTGTCTTGCTGCTCTCTACTAGAGGAACTGGGAAATGTAAATGAGAGCTTCACTGTCCGCACGCCTAAGGGGAGTGACATTCCAACATAATAATGTCAAGTAATGCTGCAGCTTGACATAAAAAAAAATACAGATCAGTTCTGCCAGTGAGCAAGAACTCCCATTCATAAGGCACGCACAAACAGCTTTTGTTACAGTGCCATCTCTGGCATCCAGACAAACTACTTAGGAGATGGCTGATAGAGCTGTCCCCACAAGACATGTATTTCCTGCACCCAGCTCTGCCCACCCAGATCAGCTGAACATACTGTGAGCTGCCTCCCACTACTGTGAAAGCTTCAGGGACTACAACCCATCATTTCCTGTGCTTAAAGGCAATGCTGTTTCCTAGGAAAAAAGTCCATCCTGGACACCAAGGGACAACTGTTAGGGCATGACATATGGCCACTGGTGAGTGATTTGGCAGCCTCAGTGAAACCAAAAAACAGGAGGCTGAGGGGAAGGAAGGGTAGAGGAACTAACGCTCTGGCCACCTGATGTAATCCACTGCCTCGCGGGAATCAGTCCTTCCTGAAGCTACTGCTGCCTAGGCCAGCCTGCAGCAACCCCATGGATCTGAGATGACAGAGTGCCTTGTTGAAAAGACCCTTGATGCTAGGAAAAAGGGAGCTGGGCTCTGCCTTGAATGCGGCACTGAAGCTATCTCAGCAACAAAGAAACCAGATGAGTGATTTTCTTAGCCTCATTTGCTGATGTTGGCACTTCCTTTCTCACTGAGACTAGTGCTGAGACAACGAAGGGCTCAGCTCCCCAGGTACCGGGCTGCAAGCCAGTCATGCCACAGCACACTACCTTATCTAGTATACTATTCAGCCTCCAAAATTAAGAAAATGACTCAAACCAGACATCTAAGTATGCATGTGAGCAGGTCAAGCATAAATGTACTTCCTTACCCTTTCAAAAACTCTTCCCAATATTATTTTTGAGAAGATTATTTGATCCACCTGTTACAACTTATTTTTCAGTAATCCACAGCAGATTTCTTCAGATCATTTATCCAGTCTCCCCCTGAACCTACACAGAGATCTTGCATGTACAGCTTGCCTCAACAATGAGCTCTGCAGTATTACAACCACTGCAGGAAGATTGACCTCCTGCTCTTTCTGAACAGGATCCCAGCATCTGCAAGGGATGACCATCTGGATGAAGACAACTACCTGAAGTTCTGCTGCTGCAAGAGAGAGATCTTCCTCAAAACGTGCATTTGGGAAGCTACAATCCCATTCTCCCAAACTAGTTTCTTCATGGCCAATAAATCCACCTACTTAATCATTTCTTGCGCAGAAGCAGAGCAAGGCTTCTCACTCACTACCCTGTGTTGATCTTTTATGAACCTTTTCCAGCTCTGCTACATTCATTCAATGTAGAATGAACACAACCTAAGTACATCCAACAAGCAACAATTATTCTGGTAATAATTAAGTATGAAAGGAGGACTTTCCACTCTACAACCACAGATTTTCTTACCAGTAATTCTGTTCACCTTCTTCTTGGTTAGACTCCCAGCAATTCCAGCAGCATGAGCACCCAGACTGTACCCCAGCAAGTGGACATTGTTGAGAGGGTAATTGAACTTCTCCTGCAGAGGAGAGCTTTGTTTAAAATCTGATGTCAAACAGGACAGCATCAGATGACAAAGGAAAATATTTTATACAAACTGCAATTTCTCTTTGGGCCACAAATAACAAAAAACCACTAAATATAGTTGACATAACCTTGCTCTATATAAGCTTGCTTGAGTTTACTGTCTTAAGGTAAAAAATCTACATAGAGAAAAATGCAGAATTATGGACAGAACATAAGGCTCTGTATTATAGACAATGTTTTCAGCCATCCTTTCCCCCCAGCTTTTGGATCACCTAAATATTTCCCAAAGGCAAGTCACATTTCTAACAGTTTGCCAAGGGGCGGCTGCTATATAATATGTATGAACCTGTCTTTCATAACTACTTCTCACAGAGCCTTCAGAAACCTTCTGTGGACCAACAGGACTCCACGGACCACAAGGTGAATAAATCTCTGGGCTGTAATATAAAAGGCCTCCTTGTCAAAGGGATTTGGATTAAAGATGGGATTTCACTGGCCCAGCTGAGACACTGTCTGCCACAGCTTAACTTAGTCGACCCAAAAAGAGACAATTAACCCTTTATGTCTGCTGCATCAATGACATGAAGACAAAACTGCTGCATCATTGTTGTTGTATCCCCTGGAAGATTACACGTGAGACATACATGACTACATGTCTTACCTCCATCCAGTCAATAAACATAGCAACATCCTTTCCCACCAGCTTCGTGTAAGCAGCAGACACGGGGTAGTGCTGCTGAGCTCGAACCAGCCAGTCCACAACAATGACATTTGAATCAGGTTCCCTCTTGTACAGAGCATCCACCAGCTTTGGGACCCAGCTTTCATACATTCCCGTCACCTGTCATGTTGTGATGGTTTAAAAGACAAAAAAGGGAGACCTTGATGTTATGTGTGGCATATAGACACCAACGCATCTAACAGAGTATCAGGAGTGCAACCAAAAGAGACATGCCACCCTTTTCTTCTTACCGTCCACCCATGGATCACCACAAAGGTTTTACTGGTATGGTTGAAGTTGCACTGTGCCAAGCTGTCCATCTGTCCAGGAACCAGGTAGCAGACATCCTCATCAGGCTCTGCAGGTGTTCTTAAGGAAAACTTGCTCTCGATTCCCTCAAAATTCATCTCAGCTTCGGCTAGACAAGGTCATAATAAACACAGCAATGGTTTAGAAGTATTAGGACAAACAGAAGTCACAGTCTATGATGCTGGAGAGAGATCAGGAACAGCCAAGAAATGGAACACGCTGTTTTCATTTCCCTCAGCGGCCACTGAAGAAAGGAAGCCAAAGGGTGAAAACTGCTCATTCTCCAAAACCACTGTTAAAGCAGTGAGAATCTGGCCAGCTGTCCAATAGGCACAAATTCCTTTTAGGAGTCACAGTACATGCAGGAAAGCAGCAAGTTTCTCACCACACTATCATATATTTTGACAGCACATCTACATAACTTCATCCCAAATATCACTTGCTTATCATAGCTTCTTCTAGGACACAGTTGTCATGGCCCATTAAAAATATGAGCTGCAAAGTACAAATCTTATAAAACACAGCTATTTTACCAACATAGGAAAAACAGTAGGTATCAGATATGCTAAGGAAACTAAACCAAGAATGCAGAAGCCTGCATTCTGGAGGCAGTTATTTGTTGTTGTTGTTTTTTCTTTTAAAGAGATCATCTGATGAACAACACTTGAGGGGGAAAAAAAAAAAAAGAAGTCCTCCTTTGCCTGAAACTATTTTGAATCCATTTGGAGGCAG
The DNA here is from genome assembly GCA_016647715.1 of Pavo muticus. Lineage (NCBI taxonomy): Eukaryota > Metazoa > Chordata > Aves > Galliformes > Phasianidae > Pavo > Pavo muticus. The sequence continues at coordinate 135,145 of JACDJE010000241.1, forward strand.
AAAAAAAAATCATGTACCAGTAGTAAGAAAACATGTGGTGGTCTCAAAGGATTACATCTCAGAACTTCCTCCAGCTTCCAGAACCAAAAAATAAAAAAAAGTTATCCTTTTGTTCCTGTCAATGCAGAAAAGTGACCCTAAGCTTCCTGCTTGCTTCTTCCTCTGTCTGGGAGGAAAGGTAAATGACTCCTCCTTGTAGGTCTGATTCAACACTTACGCACCTCTATAGCCAGCTGACCCTGTCATTAACTGTGGGCTTAATACCCAATGCTTTCCTGAAACCAGGCCAAACTCTGGCAACTTGCTTTCAGCAAACATTGATGGCCTGTTTTCCAAGCGCAGCTGAACTCAGGCCAGCTCCATCCTGCTCAGTGCTGTTTCCTGGCATCATGACCACAAAGCTCTCACAAACTCCTACACAAACACACACACACAAACAAATGGTTCCAAGTCACCAGGAAACGTCCAGGAGCATGGTGAGGTCCCCAGGCTAGGCATGCAGAAGATTTCCAAAGCCCTTCTTTTGCCCACTGAAGAAAATGTTTTTCCTAAATCTGGTGCAGTCTCCATAAAGCTGTGCCAACATACAGAAAAACTGGTCATTGTTTGTAAAATTTGTTTTCTGGTCTTCTCATTCAAGCCTCAGCAGGGCACGCAGGTTCCTGCCTGACCTCACTCAGCCCTTGGGTAGCTGTACAAAGTCTGTGAGGATCCTGCTGTCCTTGGAGGGCCACAGAGGTCAAGGTCTAATCAAGCCCTGCAGCACAAGGTGCACAGACAGCACACTGGCTGGCAGCAAACGCTAATGTACAAGCCTTGGAGGGACTGCAGTCACCTGCAACCAACTGCTTAATGCTGCCTGCGTTCCTGCACACTTGATGAAAGCAAAGCGTGCACAAAGAAGCTAGCAGGAGCTGCCTGCTGAACAGAGGCAGAGCTCAGCTTTACTTTTGACCTTGGCTGTGCTAGGCTAGCCAGCTAATCCCAGATAATTACACTGTGGGCCCCTTTCCTCCTCAAGAAAGGATGCAGTTCAGGAGAAACATTTTTCTCCAAATCTGAAAACGATTCATATAGTGGTGAAGATAAGACTGCCTATAGAAAACAAGCAATCTACCAAGCTAAATGCTGGTTTTCTCAGCAGTTGTCCACTTCTACTTGTTTCTGCAGGCTCAAAACTTTATTTTCTCACCACAAAGAGATCGTAAATAATGAAAAAAAAGATGCAAAGGCTGATTGGTTAAATATCAGCTACAACTTTTCACTCAGCAGCAAACCAGTCAGACCTTGAAAGACCAGGAACAGCTTCCAAATCCAAGGCAACGAGGCAAGGACTTTCAATTATGTGTATTCCTGTTCCACACAGGAAAGCAAACAATAATAGTCCACCTGCTCTCTAGTTAATAGTGCTTCCCTTCATATTTAGAAATCATTTCCTTTCTGAATTAAACCTATCTGATAATCAACCAAAATCCAAATTAAATCCAAATCCCATTGTAGTGTTCTCAATTACAAACATATGCCAGAATCTGCACTTAAGTTCAGAATGCATCTTTTCCAGAAATAAGCTTCTATGAAAGCAAATTTGCAACACAGCATGTAACTCATCTTGCTATGTTGTATATGGAATTAGAAAGTCAGAAATTACTGCAGCATCCTTCCTGCTCAGAAGAAATATAATGGTGTGCAGCATTCACACATGTTCAAATCCCAGCAGCAAGATACCATCTGGATGAGGCAAGTGTGAGTTGTTGAGTTTGTAACTGACTTCTCAATGACACACTGATCAGAAGCCGTCCTCGAGAGCTGTCCAAGTTTGGCGCTGCAAATTCTGTTTGGGTGACAGCACGAGATCACTCTGTTCCTCATTCTGTGCTGCACACGTTGCAGCACTATCTCATTTCCCACCTGTGTGTATTGAATTTTAGAAATACAGCACAGAGGTATGTACATAATAACAGATACACACTTACTTTACATACTGACCTCAATAAATACTGAAATAATTTAAAATCATGGCTACAAAGCAGATTACTCTAGAAAGAAAACATTTGCCATTTCATTTTTTGTACTTCAAAGTACAATTCACTCATATTAAAAGACTAAGAATCAAACTGTCATACGTGGACTTTTGTCACTGACCTTGCTTTAAATCAACAAGAAAAAGTAGTCTCTTGAATCACATCCTATCTGAGTCGGTCAAGCATTGTGACAGTGGGTCTCATTCCTGCAGTCTTACACAAAGCCAAAGAAATGCAGAGACAGTCAACGCACACATACCACAGGTTAGTTAATGATGTGCTCCAACCTGAGTTTGTTAAACCAAGGAAAATCCAGAAATGGAGAGCCTTCAGCATTTTTCTGACAGGTGGACAGGAATTTAATTGAATTTGCATCAAAGTTTTACATAATGTAGATGGTAGAAGTTAAATGAAGAAATTTATGTGTATCCTTACTGAGATATTGGAGTCATTTTTGGGATGAGACTGCAACTCTATTTCTAGATGAGGCATCGATGAGGAACAGAGCTGGAGGTTAAAATTAGTAGATGAAACAAATCTATGCTTTTGCTAGAAATGACACTTTCTCAGGCTTAGTTCAGCAGGGGGTATAAAGGCAAGCACCGTGTCACAAGAATTCAAGGTGCACAGTCACAAAAACAAGCCCCCATTATGAAATGAAGCTTTCAGGTCACCTTACTGACCATAAGCCCACAGCAGTGCCCAGAAAGGGTTATTTACCTCTTTAGGGAACTGGAAAGGGAGCAGAATTAAGAATTAAGCCACCAGTTTCAGAGTGAAGCTGGCTTCTCTTACAGCCAATGCTGCCAAACTCCATTTTAACCCACTCCAATACTTTTCTTAAACTTTCACTTACAAAAATCTGTTTCCACCTTCTAAAAAAGCCACCGTCTACATCAAGGTATAGAGGATATTTTAGAACTCAGAAGTGCAGAAAAACAGCTAGTAACTAGGAAAAGTCAGTAATCTCATTTTTCTGCTTAAACCTCATTTCACTGACTTGGCCTTGCAATTTGTCAAATTCCGTTCAGTCCATGACTCCTGTCAACTCTGAAAGCATCCCACTGACTTAAACATTCTGACTCCATATAAACACAGGTTTACTCACTGATAAGAGATCCAAACTCAAATTTCTTTCATGAGAAGCCAACGGCAGCCTGGCAATTGTTTTGAACAAAGGAAACCATCACTGGTCAGATGGGTGGACATAATGAATTTTGAAGAAATGACGGCATCTGGAATATGAATCAAAAACTCAAATGGCTAGCATCAGGTGCAGGATGCCAAATACAGTAACACTACATGTGCAAGAATCAGTGCACCTCCAATACAGCTTAAACAGGAATCTTTGGTAAACAATAGCCTGGCATTATGTACACAGAAATTGGAATACTATTAGCCAGGTGCAAAGATCATTAGAAGTTATACTGCTAGCCTGTGCAAACGCAAGTCCACACACACAGAGGCAAACATCTGAACGTAACATTAAACATTTACATAACCTGTTGGAGTTAAACAGAATAACTCATCCTCCCACTGATAACCAGCATTAGGACAAAACATCCACCAGTTACACTGAACTCCTAAATGAGCTCTGAGGCAAACTGATGGTCAGCTGTAATTAAGAGGCTATACAACAGGAACCATGATTGCTTCACTTGATCTACACTATCAGCTGAAAGCAGACTATCTCGTAATCTGACAAAACCTTTCCCTTCAGTAAGGTTACAGTTCAACCTTGCTGTGAAAGAAGTTCCAGCTTCCAGCTTTCCAGACAGCAGAGCTCTGAGGTTAAGTTCCCCCTCAATTCCCAGAGGAAGGCGCAACGCCTCTGGACTGCACAGAGCAGGTGCCGCATGTGGCTCAGCCCTGCAGCTTGGCAGGGTAAGGGCACGCTGCGACCACTGCACTGTGCACACAGGTGCTTGCAGCTCGCTGAGGAGCTCCCTGTCAAACAGTTGCTTACTCAGCTGCAGCTGGGAGGCTTGTAACTCAATCCAGCAGCAAAGCTCCTGCCATCCATCAGCTCCTCTGGGATATCTGGAATTAGCCCAGGACAATAAAACACAATCACTGCCAGACTGTACAGTAATATGGAGGAAAGAATGCATGAGAAAGCCACAGCATGCAAGTGCTTCCTGCACAAAGAAGTTCCAGTGAACTTCCTTTGGAGTTTGACTGCTCACGGTACTCCACAGCACGTGGTGATGCACAAGATCCTCAGCCCTAAGCCATCTCAGAAGGGCACTGCTTCTGCAGAGGACACGCCACAGCTGCCCTGGCAGCTCTTCCCCAAACAAGGCCATAGCAAAAGCCAACAGCTTACATCGCACAGCAGCATTAAAAAAGAAAATGGTGTGACCCCCGCCTCCTGATTTACACTGGTAAAAATAGAGATCTGCACATGCTCTGAGCAATGTATTATCCTTTCCTGGAACACCAAAGTTATCTTCACCTACAATATCTTTTTCCATGTTGTTTAGTAAATACTCTGGGTTCCTGGAGGGCTGTATCATATACTTTCCATGGTTCCTAAACATCTTTTTACCATGGTGTCAAAGAAATAGTGTCAGGCTCAAGGCTTATATAATTCTAGGACAACCACACAACCTGTTTTCATATAGTTTGTTCCTACGGAGAAATAATGCAATCATTAAGTCTATGACAAATCAGTTCCTAGAGGGATGAAAGCCTGCTCTGGGAAGAGTTATTTTAGCATACGAAACTTGGGTACTGTGATGAAAACCGCTTTTGATTGCCTTTGATGGCACAAGACTGGATTCAAAATGAGAACACATTCCTTTGGCTGTGCCCTAGCATCCCATCCTCTTTCTTGTGAGCAGTTCCCTCCAGTTTCCTCATACACCATGGAAATAAAGGCATCTGCAGTGAAAAAGCAACAGCTTCTATACTACACTTAAGCTTCACCCAGCAGCTTTGGGGAACTTTTAAATATGTGGACTTCTAAAGGTCACATCTGTCTCCCATACAATGTCTAAAAAAGTAATACCATGACACAGCATCACTAACATAAATTTGAAGAGTTGTAGTGTAATGAAATCAGTCTCATTGCTTGCTAAAGCTGTAAACATGTTATGCATTAACCAGAGAGCATTAGGAAACACCCAGCAGTCAACATGCACACGTGTTACTTTCTCCGTCCTGCAGTGCCTACACAAAAATGTAGATACTATAGGTGTGTGTCTATACATATTGGAGGCATCTACACCTCTGTTAACATCTTTTCCTAATGGATTTTGTTACATTAATGGCATTAACTGCTGCCCAAATGCATTATTATAACATTGATGACATTCGGCCTTCTCTTACACACCGCAGACTGGGAGCCCTTGCAAGCCGGGACGCAAGGCTGCCACAGGGCTGCACCTCAACACAGGGCTCCAGTCCTGCACGGAGCTCGGGGACCCTACCATGATGCTACGGCTGGGCCCGCCTGCCTCTAGCAAGGGACTCTTAGAAGCCACCTCGCTCCTGGGGAAAAAAAAACAATCAGATCCCAAACTCCCGAACCGCGAAGCCGCTCCAGGATTTCCTAGCGGGATGCAAGTCCCCCCGCTCCTTCTCCAACCACCCTCCACGAACCAGCAAGACTGGGAGCTGCACCCCCCCCGGGCTTCCCTCACCACCCATGCCCCAGAGCATCCAAGCAGGAGAGGGAGCCCCACGCGCCCCTGCCGCTCTCCGCCCCGCCCCGCGCACGCTCCGGCTCTGCCGGGGACCGCCCGCCCGCCCCCGTCCCGTGCCGCGCCGGCACTCACCGGGATCCGAGCCGACGGCCCCGCGCAGGCAGAGGCAGAGTACGGCCAGCAGCGCCGTCTTCCCCATCCCGCGTCCTCGCTCCATGCGCTGTGCCGCAGCGGAAGAGTTTCAGTGGGGGGCGTTAGGGTTAAAAGCAAACAAACAAAAAAATAGAATAACTAAGTTCTAAAAAACACGACTGTAAAGCAAAGAAAAAGCAACAAAAAAAAACCACGAAGTAGAACTGAGTCGCTCTGGGAGGAACCCGCAATAACAGCCCCCTCCAAAACCTGTAAGCAAACAACCGCCGCTCGCTCCCGGCCCCTTAAGTCCCCGCCAATATGCAAATATGCAAATGAGCCCTCACACCCATTGGCGAGCGCCACGGGGCGTGGCCACCGCTGGCCCAGGCCCGGGCGGGCGACAGGGGGAAGGGCCGGGCCGCTCCCGCCGGGCCCCGCGACCCTCGAGCCTCCGTACGGCTCCGGGTACGGCTGGGAGCCGCGAGCTGCGCCAGCGGGTGCGTCTTTCTCGCCGGCTCTGAGCCTTCGAACTGGGCGCGCTGCCCCCGCTCTTTGCCCCTCGGCGTCCCGCTGAGCCTCGCCTCGCAGCCCGCCTGCACGGCCCTTCCCCTATGTTTGCCGTCCTGGCTCCCCGAGCCTCGAACGCTAGCTTCCCTTTTTCCTGTGCTGTTGTACCAAGAAGCAACTGGTGTTCAGTTCGCTGCTTGCAAAGCACCTTTTGCTGCTCGCGTGAAAAGCCTTTGCTAATGCTTTGTTTTGCGAGCAACCAGGAAGGTGCAAGCCCGGAGTGTAAGTTGCCATGTGTACCCTGGAGAAATGCAAAGTTGCCTTTCCTAGTTTTTCAGCTCTCTGTGCCCCTCTGCCAGCAGTTTGCCAGCAGTTACCTTTTGCTGCTGCCACAGGGTGAAGGATCAGTTATGTAAGGAAATGTAACAGAGAAATATTAAATTAATAATTGTGGGAATACAAGAAAAACTGTTCAGAGCAGCAGCTGTGGAGCAAGATAAACAGCATGAGAACCAAGGACATCTCTAGAAGAAGAAAGAACGTCTCACGGCTCTGATTGGATAAGTGCCTGCATGAACAGTTGAAGAGTGTTTTGTAGAATGCTCTGTTGACATGTAAAGGTGGATGGGAAAGTTGTAGGGGCAGATGGAAAAGCTAGAAAAAGAAAACTTGTGAAGGTATATAAGTGATGTGAGAACTTGTAATAAACGATTTGGATCGTTCACATCTGAGTCTGTGCATCAGACGCTGCAAATAATGAGCCTTGCTTTTATTTCACTGTGCAGTGTGTTGTCAAAGGCTTGGCTTCATGAAGTGCTTTTGGTGTAGGGAAGGAGGACTCCTTGGTTTTGGCAACATGAAGCAAATGCCATTCACTTCAAGGGCAGTGGCTTCTCAGAGTGGAAATTAAAACACACCGGGTCCCCATGGGCACAGGAGGTGGTGCAGGCAGAGCAGCACTGGGTCACCTCTGCAAAGTGCCAATCTGATAGAAGACCAATAAGATCCCAGTGCAAGTATGCGTCTCAGGTTGGGTGTGAGGAAAAACTTATCTGAAAGAGTGGTGATGCAGTGGCACAGGCTGCCCATGTAGGTGAAGTCACTGTCCGTGGAGGTGTTCAAGAACCAGGTGGATGTGGCACTGAAAGACGTGGTTAGTGGGCATGGTGGGGATTTGGTGGTCTTAGAGGTCATTTCCAGCCTTAATGATTCTATGATTCTGTGATGTCTCCTCAATGCAGTTTTTATATCCAAAAGGCGCTGGAAGAATTTAATGAAGGTGCAACTGAGACTGAGACTTTCTTCCAGTCAGGATGATCTGGGTGCAGGGTATAGAGCAGCACAGGAGACAGGGGCTGGGAACCAGGGGCAGGGGACAGGCAGTGAGGGGCTGGGGGCAAGGAGAGGGACAAGAGGGTGGGGATGTGAGCGGGAGAAGCACAGTGTGTGCTCACTGCTTTGAGTAAGTGTTAAGCATATCCTCTGACCGGTGGTTGCAACTCTCTCATCAAAACAATGGCAAGAATTTTCTCATGTCTTTTTTTTTCTTCTTCCCAACTGTGGTCTAAACAATGCATTTTCTATTGATTTAATTTAGTTGAAGCTCTATAGTGTAATTTCCCCCCTACAAATCAACCTGACTCCATCCAGGTTCAGACATCCTTCCTAGAAAATTCCACTCCCTGCAGCCAACATTCAGCAAATGAAGAGAACAATGTAAAATAAGGCTCCATAACACAGACTGTCAGGCCACCATAGTCACAGGTGATACTTCCAAGCCAGTGGAGCAAAACAGGGCATGAAGGCTGTCTCTCCCATCCTTCACAGCTATGCCAATGGCTACTGCAGCAAAATAGCGTGTTAGAACACAGTGGTGAGAAGACAACTGATGCAGTGTTAGTGGCAGGTGGGATGAGGTAGAACAGAGCCCTGACAATGCCTGGCAGGCCAACCCAGGGGCACTGCTGGCCCCCACAGCCTCTGCTAATCTGCAGGCTGTAGTCAGAATTTCAGTTCATTCCCAACCCAGACAGTGGATTGTATCAATAGCCAAGGGCTGACAGGAGATCTGCAGGCTTCTTGGAGTAAGATCTAATTTGTTACACTGGAAATGCCTGTTTGCATAATTTTTTTGTTCCATCCCATGGCCATGCCTCATTTTAAGACATAATCTGAAAGAGTTATGCAAAGTCTCCACCTAAAAAAAAGAAAAAAAAATGCAAACAAAACATTAAAAGCAGATTTTAATGTGATGAAAGAGAAGAGGCAGGGTGGGAGGGAGGCAAATCAGTTTTCTCAGATCTTCAACGAGTTGCCTAAGTCTGTTGTAAACACAGCTGCAAAATAATCTGAAATAATGGGCCTTCGTGAGGGCAGGATGTGCCTGTCCACCGTGCAGTTGCACTGCTCCGACATAACACTTCTCCCAGCATTTATAAGGTACTCATTCCTTGCAGATGATCGTGGTCAGACTGTGAAGGAGCTCCGTGGCATCAACTCAACGTGCTTCAGTGCAACCATCAGCTGGATTTGAGTTTTGCTTCCTCTGTAAAATACATAATCCTATAAGGGAAGCAAAACTCGATCTGTGAATCAGAGCCTGATGTATTGTTCTTGGGGATGCTGAAGTAAGTAGAAGGTAACAGAGCTAAAATACATTATTTCCAATAGGGGCGGGTGTGGAGTGTGGAGGCAGGGAGATGGGAGTTGCATAACTGGCCTGGTGCTTGCGCCCGCAGACCATGTGCAAGGTTAGAGTCAGAACAAGCCCACATGGGTCTGCCATGCAACGTGTGCAGGCTGGGCTGTGTGATGCAGCTGGGTTAGACCTCAAGCAAATTCACTGCCTCACACGGCAGCAAGCAAGGGGAGAATTAACCCTAGCACTTATTTCCACTCCACCACACCTAAAGGAGCCTGAAACACAAGGCAAAAGCCTATGTGTGAGAGAGAGAGAGCTAACACCATGACTGTGAACGTTCCTGTGCTGCTGTAGGTCTCCTCAAACAGGTGGTTAGATAGCCCAGGACAAGAGGTCTTCCAGCAAGCTTTATTTTCCTAGGAGCAAGCAAAAGCCTTGTTCTGCTTTCCTCCTTGTGAGGAGATGCAAGTAGGCAAGAGATCTTTGTTTTCACCCTATGAATATTTAAGTTTTCCTTCTGTGGAAGAGGAAAAAGGAAATTAAATTCAAAAAGAGTGATTTTTCGTATGATTTCTCCTCTAGTAAGTTCATCAACAAGGAAGCCTTCCCTCATGCTTAAAGTTTGTTCAAAGATAGCAGAAGAGGTATTTCTGAGGGGCGCTTCTAGCCACCTCATAATAAAAACACGGCTTGGGAGTAAGAAATGGCTCTCCCCAGCCTGTGAGCAATTGCTCCCTCAGTCTCAAGTGCCCCATATGCGATAGGAGAAGGAAAATGCTAAACAACCTTTAGTGTTCTTCACTCCCTTGCCTTTTCTAGGGCTGTGTTATGGTTTGCTGCTCCCTTCCCATGTAGCCTTATCTTGCAGACAAGATCCTGGCTCACTGATTAGCACAAGGCTTCGTTCTTCTTTGCCCTGCTCTCTGATTTTCGGTTCAGAATGCAGGCTGTCCACATGCTCGCACAGAGAGACGTGGGCTCCAGCACAGCCTGTGCTGTGGGCCTGTGCTGCTATTTTCTCAACTACGCTTTAATTAATTACCACGCTGCAGGCAGGGCCTGCCAAAGCCAGTGTGCTGTCTGGCCAGACAGATCTTTCAAAATGCAATGCCAGGGGAAAGACATTCCTGCAGCCTGTTTGGGGTGGCAGGCAGGGGAGGACAGGCCTGCTTCGCACTCATTGGCTGCAGGCTGGGCCCCTTGCTGCCCCTCACACAGCTCCCAGCCCTTCCTGCAGTAGGGTAAAGATGACGTTGTCTGAAACTTCTGCAAGGTTACGCAAATGTGTGAGGGCAGGGGGGAGAAGGAGGAGGGAGAGCTCATGTCTGGGTGGCACTGCTCCATCCCTGCAACACTTGGACATGGCAGGGCAGGGGCAAGGCCTACACCCTGGCAGTGAGGTGCCTGGTGGGCAGCCTTCAGCCTCCCCTGTTCCTCTTATGCCATTTGCTAAGCCTGTTCTCTAACCATGGGAACAGAACCCTCTCCTTGGGCCCCAGCCTAGCAGTCTGCATCCTCCCTGCCTTGGGGACAGCGAGGAGGCTGAGGTGGAATGCATGGTGAAGCCAGCGTGTAAAAGCGTGCGTGTTGTTTCTGTCCCAAGAAATGTACCAGGGAAGAGAAGCCACTTCTCTGGCCTCTGGGCTCCCCAGCGAGAGATAGGATAATCTCTCACTTTCTGCTTCCCCTTTACTTTGCTCTGCATCGTTGACAGATGGTGTGTGGTGCAGCCAAGGCTGGATTCCAGCTTGTATCTCCTCCGGTCGCTTGCAACTTATTCAGAGCAGATTCCTCCTTGGGTTGACATTTCCATCTCATCCCAAAGGGGATTTGTTTTTAATTTTCATTTAAAGTTTAGGCTGAGCTAGCATTGCTGCTCTGGGCTTTCGCAACTGCTATGTAAAAACTCCCTCCTGGCCCAGTGCTGCTGGTGTGGACATCCAACCCAAGCACTCATGGAGAGAGGGCTGTGCTCCCCCAGGACAGGGCAGCCTGCCTGTGGTTAAGGCACGCTCATGGTGTACCACCAGGGACTGTTGAGGGATCTTGCAATGATTTTGTGCTCCTGGGTTTCACGTGCCTCAGTTCCGTGCCTAAAATTACAGGAGTTTATTCATCTTCACATGTGCATGTGGACACATCCACGTGCTCATGTACCCTCCCCATTTTTCTCTTCCTGCAGGGTTTGTACATAGCTAGCTTGATGTAAAATTAGGACCCTGATGTTGATTCCCGGTTCCTCAGTTCAGTATCAGAGAGGCAACTAGAACATGCCAAAGAAAAGGGGGAAGTTAATTTGAGAACATCCCAAAGATTGAAGTGCATAGCAGGGGAGGCAAGAGGCTGCGTATCTCTCTCTCCAGCTCCTGTTTAGTGATTCAAAGTCACAGAATCACAGAATTGTAGGGGCTGGAAGGGGCCTCTACAGGTCATTGAGTCCAAACCCCCTGCCAAAGCAGGTTCCCTAGGCCAGGTTGCAACAGGTAGGCGTCCAGGCAGGTCTTGAATGTCTCCAGAGAAGGAGACTCCAGAACCTCCCTGGGCAGCCTGTTCCAGTGCTCTGTCACCCTAACTGTGGAGAAGTTCTTACGCATATTTGTGCGGAATTTCCTAATGCTTCGGTTTGTGGCCATTTCCCCTTGTCCTATCGCCACACACTGCTGAAAAGAGTCTGGCCTTGTCCCTTTGTGTCCCACACCTTAGATATTTATAGACATTGATCAGATCTTCTCTCAGTCTTCTTTTCTCAAGGCTGAACAGACCCAGGTCACTCAGCCTTTCCTCATAAGAGAGGTGCTCCAGGCCCTTTATCATCTTCATGGCCCTCCACTGGACTCTTTCCAAGAGATCCCTGTCTTGTTTGTACTGGGGAGCCCAGAACTGGAAACAGTACTCCAGGTGGGGCCTCACAAGGGCAGAATAGAGGGGGAGGATCACCTCCCTTGGCCTGCTGGCCACACTCTTTTTAATGCACCGCAGGATCCCAGTTGCATCTTGGCCACCAGGGCACACTGCTGGCTCATGGCCAACTTGTTGTCCACCAGGACAACCCCCAGGTCCCTCTCAGCAGAGCTCCTCTTCAGCAGGTCATCCCCCAGCCTCTACTGATACATGCGGTTATTCTTCCCTAGGTGCAAGACTCTACACTTGCTCTTGTTAAACCTCATTTTGTTCCTCTCTGCCCAGCTCTCCAGGCTGTCCAGGTCTCGCTGAATGGCAGCACAGCCTTCTGGTGTGTCAGCCATTCCTCCCAGCTTCATATCATCAGCGAACTTGCTGAGAGTGGACACTATCCCCTCATCAAGGTCATTGATGAAGATGTTGAACAAGACTGGACCCAGCACCGAGCCCTGGGGAACACCGCTAAATACAGGTCTCCAACCAGACTCTACGCTGCCAAACGCAATGCTCTGTGCTCGGCCAGTCAGCCAGTTCTCAACCCACCTCCCCCTCCACTCATCTATTCCACAGGACTTAGCTCAAGGAAGATTGACCAAGTTTGCATATGCACTGTAAAATTTCTTTGTCTGGTCTATCCTATTTGTCACATGTGAAAAAAAAAAAAACACAATAGAATCATAGAATCATTATTTCCATCTACTTCTTTATTCATGTAACTTCACTGTCTTCACAAGCATTCTGACACTTTGTAGGAACACATACTGCTATGGTCCCCGTACCAGAGGCAAAAGTAACTTTCCTGACAAAAGTAAGACATGACAACAGAAGAGGATATAAACAAGCCAGAGAAGGAGGAGAGAGGAGGGACAGGGGCTGTGGTGACAATATCCCACCACCCTTTCAGCAACCCTGATCACCATGTAAACTATGAGAGGGACTGGAGAAATGGCAGACCTGCTTCTGTTGTGGAGGCCTTCAGACGCTGTACACAGGCTCTCCAAGTTGGATATTTTCCTTTCACCGAGAGCCACTGAAGGAAGTATCTCATCTTTCCATCAGGGCGTTGGATGAGGCCAGCACTGTCATGTGCTCAAGGCAGCCACTAGTGCAGGGGACCTTTTGCCCGATTTTAAAGCCCTAAAGTGCCTAGTCTGGCATTTTTAATGCAGAAGTCACATGCATGTCACTGAAGACAGAGAAGAGGCATGTTCCACCGAGGCATGACTCCCACTGGAGTCAAGGGGCACCTGCTCTGCATGAGGGCAGCCTCTGAAACAGAAAACACAGTCAGGTCTCATCAGTGTAGTACAGATCTTTTCACTAGGCAGTCACACAGGGCAGATGGACGTTCAGTTTTTTTAAAGGTCTCCAACATCATCTTCCTCCTGACTGTGCCCAGTGCATCCCTGAAGCTGTAGGAGACAGCAGTGAGACCCCAGTGTTGCTGCAGGGAAACTGCTGTTGGTGACACCACATCTGGGCAACAGTTGTCCTCTGCAGCTGCTGAGGCCTTGTGTCAGGGCTCTACAGAGAGCAGGAAGCCGAGGAAAATGTTCAAAGTGGCCTGCTCCAATGCTCTGTACAGGGCAGAAGGGGACACAGAGCCCAGACATCCTTTGGCGGGGAGGCATGGCACAGTCTGAAGTGGGTAACACCGGATGAACACTGAGCAGGTAATGGAAGGCAGTTTGCTCCTTGTCTCCTTTGGGTGCCACTGGTTTCAGACTCCACTGGAGCCTTTATCTCCTCCCTATTCATATCACCAAATGTTTCCATGAGGTCCATGGGGGCAATTTTTGTTTTTACGTCTAGCGGTGAAGAAAGCCATCTTGTGTGTTTGTACACAAGTTTGCAGTTGTGTGGCTGGAATGATGCCAACAAAAAAAAAGGCTATTCTTATAAACCTTCCTGTTTACTTAGTATAGCAGCTACCTCAGTAAATGTTCCTGTGTTTAAAGTTATAAAGAGGCCATTCAAAGAGCCAATAAAAGGCTTAGAAATCTCCAGAGGATCAGACTCCAGGCATGAATTAGGTAATAGTGGTATTAGCATAGCCTGTTTCTCCAGGCAGCTGATAACATTGTAACTAACCAAACTACGACATAAATTTGCCAGAGGAAACAGGCAAAATAGCTCTGTGGGTTGTTTCAAATTACTTATCCTGCGGGAATCCTAAGAATCCCAGTTAAATAATTAGGGACATGTGAATTTGGTTTCCAATACTTCTGATTCCATGAGAACTCTGGGAAAGTGGCTTTTTTAAGGCATATCGGTTCCTTTGTTGTTAAGTAAACTTCTTCCTCAAATGTTCTGGGGTCACGATGCTCAAAATCATGCATATCCTTAAGGATTATTTTGTGTTACAGCAAGAACTAGGGGTTCCAGGTTTTCCTGTGTAAGAACATAACCGGAAAGGTTTCTGACCTAAAATTCATAGGAAAATTAAATCATCCAGAGAAGTTCCTAGCACATAAACTGTCCTGGTCTCACTCCTGGATGGCGCTGCTTGCCTCCAGCCCAGGCCAAGCAGCATTCCTCCATACAGGCTGTCAGCACAGGCTGTCATGCAAAAGGCAGTTCCTGTCTCTTCTGTGTGCTCAGACTATTCTGAGCAGCAGTGGCATTTTCTGAGAACATCTGCATTCACCATTCATGGGCTGCTTCTGGATGTGCTTGACTGCATTGCAGCTGGGCACCCTGGAGGACGAAATGTGGGATTCTGTGGCAGTAGCCCTGAGTGAAGTGTGTGATCTTGAATTCAGGTCTTAGAAAAGCCACCTAAACCTTTCCTAAGCGCCAGCATAGAAAATGTGAGTAGATGCCGCTGCTGCAGAGCAGGAATGGGATGACTGTGCCCTTTGAGGCAGCTGTGTATAAGCCTACACACATACCTGTTCCACCACCTGCAGAAGTGAGATCATCCAATTGCATACACATTTTTTAAACTTGTGGTTTTCTATAAATGTTGTGGTTGAGGTACAGGGCTGAACAGACAGCAGAAGCTGAGGAAATACATGCAGCAGAAAAATGAATGCTACTTAGCCTCATTTAAAAACTGCTGGGCTTTCTTTGCTTTGTTTCAAAAGATAAATGGTGAGACATTTCTTATTTACCTTCTGGTTTTTGAGGTTTAACCTTCTCCTTGTCAGACTCTTCTATGTGGCCATGAAGGCTAAACATTTACTCTTCTGTAATGCAAGCTGTGAGTCCTGAGTAATTGCAGGACTGGAGAGAGATCTTAAATAAACTATCTGCTTCCACAAGACTCGCCGCAATTCCCAAGAGCTTCCAAGTCTTTTGGGGTTGATGATCAGTTCACAAGCTGCCCCAGGTTTTCTCTTGATTGTCAGCATACAATCAAATTTACTGAGTAATTACCGTATCGTTGTTAATTTATATTTGCCTTCAAGCTGGTGAAAAGCCACTCTCCCACTCCTTCAACAGCTTATATCTCTATGTTGTAGTTTGTTGTCTTGGTGGAGCAGGTTTGTTTTCTTTGTTGTTGTTTTGGCCCTTGAATTTCTTTTCCTTAACAGCGTGAAGAGAGGAAAGCTTTGTAAAGGAGAGAACCAGCCTCAAAGGAAGTTCCACCTGTGGTCATGGAAAAAACTGTTCCTTAAGTATTTTCCTTACACAAGGGAGAGCTAAATAAATTATTTCTTTGTGTTTTCAGGACATTAGAGGACTCGGATCAGAAGGGAGAACCATACTGTGAATTGTTTTGCAAGCAATTGAAGAGGACAGTCACTACCCTGTTCGGTGCTAGGCTGTCACCTTTATTCCATCCCAAGATAAAGCAGAGACAGACAACAGAGCAAACAAAGCTAATGGGATAAGGCAAATTTGGGGCCGATTAGGCATGCTAAAGGAAGGAGTCAGTGCTCCATGGATAATTCACGGCGAAACAGCTGCAGGCTTCTCTTTCAAGGCAGAAGTAGAGCTCAGCAAAGTATTTTCAACCTAAGTAATTCTTGGCTTTGAAAACTTGCATTTTAACTCAATCACAGTATTTTGCAGTTTTATGCTGAATTAGCTAAACTGCTGAAGATTAAGCAATAATTCTATCAAAACTTTTTGGTTTTATATTTTTAAAGCAAAATGCTGCCTTTTAAAACTTTTTGTTTTGGCATCTCCTTTCAAATTTGTTCTTAAAATGTAGAAAAGGAAACAGCCATGCGGCTCTTGAATACAAATCTGAGTATTGATGCTGGTTTCAATGAGCAGTTGTGTTTGCCTCCAACAGGTATGTCAGGTGCAAGCTTTTTGGTTGCACTAAATCTCTTTCTGCATACAACTACTTTCCATTCAAATATCCCATGTAAAACTGCAAAGACAGATTCAGCTGTTCTGTACTTCACATGAATGCTAGTCTCTGAGGTGCTAAGCAGCTATAAACATAGTCCAGCTGGCAGGGCAAGACATGTAGCATCTCCTTTGCTTTTGCTGGAACAGTACTAGCCAGAGGAGTACACTACAGACATGCCAGCCTGACTGATCCTGGCAGAAAGCTATCGCTGTTAATGATAACCCACATCCATACATCTTGCTCTGCACGTTTGGCATCTCTGCAAAAGTTAAGTTGTGCTTTTGCAGTGAAGCTCAGTATGACAAACATTGTTAATAAGATGTGGTTCCAGATATCTGGGGCCTGCAGCAGGCAGGACGTGTCAGGGCTGCTGCTTTTGGACTTGCTCCCGCTGGTATATCTGCATACAGATCAGTGTGTAGAGATGTGTGAATCATACTACGAGTGAATGTTGCAGGATCAGCCTTCCTGATTTACCTTGCAACACAGTAGAACAAAAAGTGGTTAATTGTCCAATTTTCCTATTAAGAGAGGCAAGAACGGATCTGTATGTATATTATGTATTTAATCTTATACTTGCCTCTGCACTGCTAGTTTCCTTTCCATTACCAATTTTCATTTTTTTTTCCTGTGGGAAAAGAAAACCATAACATTTTCAAATGTTGGGTTTTGTCCAAAATGAAACACTTCCATCTCCCAAGAAGTAATTCCCAAGGCTTTCTAATAACAGCATATATCCGAAAATCTGGGGAAAAAAAATCTGAAAATATAAGTGCATGAAGAATGCAGATGACTTTTTGTAATTTGACATCTGTATAATTGTTGAATTTGTTCTGGCTGGAAAGGTATTTTCTTCTGGATTTGCAGACTAGATGCTGTAAATCAACTCTAACCAGCCGCTAGTAACTTCACAATAGCTGGCAATGAAGGGTAAGGTTTCTCTACAGTGAAACAAGACCTTCTATTAGATAGCCTTTCTCCTGAACAGATGATCCTATTTCTGTGATAAAGGGCTTATGCACATGGAAACAAAACCGGGTACCTCCTCAAAGGGAGAGCCACTGTGCATCTCAACAGAGTCTGGGAAGGAACTGGCTCATTCCTGCCAGCAGAACACCACAGCAGACCTTGGTCTTGTTAAGGCACAGGGCTGGGAGCATTGATTGACTTAAGCAGGGGACAGTATTAATTTCCTTCCAGGGGCCAGCTGAAATATGTCAGTGTGTGTATTTATGCTTAGTTACCCTTGCTGCTGCACTCCCTGTTGCTCAGTGAGAAATCCCCATCCTCAAAACTTTTACCATTGTTGGATGCCAGTATATATAGAGTCTTACAGCCATGATGTATTACCTTGCCACCTGTCATCTGATGATTACAGCGTGTATTGCAAAAGATAAATTTCCAAAACTTCTGTAAGCTGGGTTGCCCCAGGAAGGGGGGAAAGGAAAAAAGGTAGCAGCTTAGAGGAAGAGTTTTGTAACCCAAAACTGCACATGAAATTTGCTTGGACAGACATGGAGGAAGCCATAGCGTCAGGAAACCATGCACAGTGCCTAACAGCTGATGAATGCCGTAGACAGTGGCTGAAGGCATGTATTTCTCAATGTCAATCAGCTTACTAGTTTGGTTGGTGTATCTGTCGGCTTCCCCTTTAGCACCTGTTGTTGAGGCAAAATCTGGAGCCAGAGGGACAGAGGCCTGGCCTGGTCCAACCACTGCTGCACTGCTATTCAGAATTCATCCAAAGGTCCAGAGCTTTAACAACAGCCCTTAGAAGAAGTGTCATAAAAACACACTCTGAAGTTCCAGTAATTCTAGAGCTCCAAAAACTCAGCAAAAAAGCCCCAGAATCCTATGGAAGTTTGCTACTTTTCATGTCAGGTAATCCTTGCAATTCGTGCAGTCCATGGAAGGATAGCATGAAAGAGGTCTCCATTTACCGGACATGAATTCAAGCAGAATCAGTTGGATAGCTTCTTTTACGACTTCTTCTGGCCTTTCAAAACATTTAGGATGTAAAACAACAGGATAGAGAGTTTTCATTAAAATACTTTATTTCTTAATTAAGTTCAAAATCCCGCTGAGAACACAATTGTATAATTGTGTGATCCACATATTAATTTGTTTTTCTGACCGGTTCATATTTTTTTTGCTGCTATTTATTCTCACACCACTACCCACCTTCCAAAGACATTTGCAAACTGTAGAGTTGAAGCACATACTAGTAGTATGTTTCTACTGATAAGGTCTCATGTGACAAGTCCCTTCTTTCAGCAGTCCTCATATAGTTTTGTATTGCATGAATACACTTCTTTCCTAAATCTTTTTCTTGTGTTGATCAGTTGTCTGTCCTGTTTTCAAAACACAGCTTTCTCTTTCACTCCACTGAAATCAAACTTGAGCTTAAGGGTCCTTGCACTTGGGTAAATCATCTCAATAAATCAGTGCTTAACAACCCAAGAGGAGGCCTATTCAGGCCTATTCCCCTCTAGCCCCAAACTTGCTTAAATCCCAGCCTCGTGTTTTGTTCCAAGATCTTGCACCATCCTTTCTCTCTCTACAACCACACGAACCCATTGGAAAATTAATATATTCCCCAAGGATGGAGAAGGGCAATCTAACCCCCATGGGAGACCAGCCATGACCTTTTTAAAAGTTACAGGCCTTTCCTGTCTGACACAATGCTCTGGAGGGAGCACACAGCTGAAATTGCATGAACTGAGCTTGCTTTGCAACCACTCTAGACAACTGATTGCTAAATGCAACTCAACATTCACAGCAGAGTATTTTCTACAACCTGCAAACACCATCCCTTTACAGTGAGTCTGGGGTTTAGTGCAAATTTGGGGAAGGTAATTGATGCAAGGTTGTTGTGGACACCAAGATCTGGAAATATCTCATTGCATAAATTACTCCTTGAATGCAGGCACAGCATGTCCTCACTATCTTTGGAGACTTTTATTTCATTACTTGGGCTTGTGCATTTTGATTGTATGAAGTATATATATTTAGCTCCCCATATGAAAATATAAATGGAAAGGGGTCTTATGCTGGAGATGAATTTGATTATGTGATACCTTCACCGTGAAACGTTATTGTGGATTTCAAGTAAGGCCTCCAATGTGAAGTAAGCCTTTATGCAGAAATGCCCTGATCCAGCACACAATTAGCTTTTGGGTGTATACTAACTGGAACACATCACGTCTATAATAAGACTTCAGTTGACTGAAGACCCAGCACACAGGGAAGCCTGAGAGAAACAAGCAGGAAAAAAAGTGTTTTGTATTGTGTCTTGAGTGGTTGTATGCTCACTGTCCCCCTTGGTAAGGGAGCAGTACTCACCACTTTAATCCCCTTCAGTCTCCAGACAAGAGTGTCATGGCAGAAAGCCAGCATTGCAGCTCTTCCTACTCACATGTTCAGCCATGTAAATCTCAAGAGAGTCAACTGGGAGAAAGATGATGGTGTTGCTGTTCTTCCACATACTCAGGTCCATACCACCAACTTTTGGCTCTTACTTATTACATTTTTTTCCCTTGCTCCTTATCCCTCAAGAATGCAATTCAGCACCTAGAAAGTCAAACACAGGCTATAAGATCTGCTCAGTTAATTTGGTCAGAGGAAAGTTCCAATCATTCATTTGGATGACACCTAGGATTTGATGAACAAGAGAACAAGGCAGATTTAGTTCCTGATCCCACTCAAAGAGTAGCCTCACTTCATGCTGCCTGAATAAGGATGTCAAGACCCACATCTCATGCAACTGCCAGAGATTTCAGACTTTCTTAGAAGATCTGGAACCTGGAGGAGAAAAGGCTCCAAAGAGACATAGTTGCAGCCTTTCAGTATCTAAAGGGGGACTATAAGAAAGAACAGACTCTTTATCTGAGCCTGATGTGATAGGATAAGGGGAAATGGTTGCAAACTAAAAGAGAGGAGATTAGGTTAGATATAAGAAAAAAAGACTTTTATGATAAGGATAGTGAAGCATTGGCATAGGTTGCCCAGATAGGTGATGGATGCCCCATCCCTGGAGACATTCAAGGTCAGGCTGGTCAGGGTTCCCAGCAACGGGATCTGTCTGTAGGTGTCCTTGATGGGCAGTTGGAGTAGATGACCTCTAAGGGTCCCTTCCAACTCAAATGGTTCTATGATTCCATTATCTGATCACTTGACACACAAACTGGTGCTAAACTGGCCACCCAAATACATTAACCATTCTGGAAGTACTCATTATTAGGCAGCACCAAAGGCAGACGACAAGCCAGCAAAGAGAGAACTGTCTGCATGAAAACTATTGAAGTTCCTTCATGTTCCAAGTTGGGTCTAAAAACCTGAAAGTTAAAAATATACACAAATCTGGAAGATCTTACATACATCATTTGATAGGAAAGATAAAGGAGCAAGTCTCTTGGGAGCTACTGAAAAGAAATAGAAAGTTAAAGATAAGGAAGTTTGGGTTATTCCCTTAAGTCTCTATCATAAGCAGTGAAATGCAAAAGAAGGAACAAAAATCTCCAGGGAGAAGCCCATGCTGCAGAAGTATCCAAACTCATGAAAAAGCAGGGAAGATCTGCATGAATTGGTTAATTATGCAATAGGACATAAAATTCTACCATTCATCCCTAGTGTACAGTTAGGAAAAAGACAGTATTACACAAATTATGAAACATATTGCTATTTTAAATTTTCTTCATTATTTGCTGAAATTAAATGCAAGCTAAGAAGTTCAGAAATATTTCTTAATACAATTTTGCCTCAGAAAAGGTCACTTGCTGCGGGAGAACTTATTCCAGCGGGGATGATCAATGCCTTTAACCTGTAGCACTCTCTCAGCCACCAAGCTTTCCCCATTAGCTCTCACTATAGACAGCTTATTACACTGGAGATAAAGCATAGCTGAAGTCTTAACACATACCTGAAGCAAGAAACCCCTTTCCTAAAGCAAGTAATCCATATTCCTACCTTCAGCTCAGTGTCAATAATGAGTTTCTAAAGATATCCAGAGTAATTTTATCTTATTTCTTTTCTTAGAAAAGAAATGCAGGCCACAGGAATGAGCATTTCAAGTCTACAGGCAGGAACAGACCTGGTCTGTGGGTCAATACCTACCTGTGGTGAGCTGTTAAAGAAATTGTGACACCTGGATCTGAAACTTGATTATACAGTTCTAAATAGCTGCTATAAAGATTTTACAATGAGATTTGTAGAAGAAGAAAGGAAGGCATGGAGCGGATCCCAAATTCAAACTTCACCCAAAATACATCAGTCACTTAACACCCTTGCACACTGAGATCAGCTAGCTGGACTAAAGGCTAGTATGGGCAAAAGATCTTGTAACGATTTTTCTCATTCTGTTGGTGCAAACACCCTTAGAAAAGCCTAAACACTATGCTGTGCTTCAGTTTACTCCCTTGGGTCTTTGCCAAATGATACAGAAGACACACTGAAGCCTGCAGCAGTACATCTGAGGATCCTGGCCAATTTGTTTTTCTAGAAGAGCAATCACAGGCATACACTATGTGTTCTCACACTGCTCTAAAACATACAGCTCCTTGCCAAACACAGTGACGGCTACTCCTAAGCAATAAATGACGTGATCTTGGAAGTACTTTTTCTAACTGAAGGAGAAAGCCCAGAAATCCAATTTAAACATGCTCAAAGAGTGGTCTGATGCGAATCTGGGTGTCTGGTGGCTGTTTCTGTGCCCAAGGAACAGTGGACTTCATGCAGGCTGAAAACCCCTTTCACTACGTGCTTGGAACGTGCCTAGAAAGCTGGATTCTGGTCTTAGATGGCGCCTGCAAGTTCCAGCCTAGCACAACGAGCATCCGGCACACCTCAGTTTGACGCCGGTGCTTGCTCTATAAATAGAGGAGCTCTGGGATTCATTGACTGGATCTGCAAGGAAACACACAGCCACTCTGTCCATAGCATGCTCTGTCCAGGTTATTATTCCAACTCCTTGTTAATGAAGAGATATCCATTGACTACTAATCCAATTGTCACACAGTGTCTCAGGGACACATGAAGAAAGTGTTAAAACAATATGTCATTTTATGCCCTCTTGTGCTCCTGGGTTGTTTTTCTAGCTTTCAGGTACCAAGCACAGCCCTAAGGAGCTTTATATCCTGTTTTTCTCTTCCTGCTTCTGATGGGGTTTTGTAGGCAGTATAAATAATTAGAAACAAATAAATAGCCCAAAACTTGCTTACACACCTTATCTCCTTCTTGACAGAAAATACCAAGCCTCTCCAGCGCTACCATCGTCCAGAGGCTTTGCATCGCTCCCTTCCTTTTCTGTGACCTTTCATTTCTGGAAAGTAACATGCTGCAACCATGTCTGTGACAGAATCCAAAATTTCCCAAAAGCTACTGGACAGATGATTAGTTTTGGTACTAAATCCTTGGTTTCACTTGTCCTTAGCACTATGAAAGACAACACAGTGTCATTTTCTTTCAAAAAAGTTTTTTTTACGTTATTTAGGAAGAGTTCTTCTCTGAACACAGCCACATAGAGTGTGAGCAAGAAAAGAGTCCTCTTTTTTCCCTTTTCTGTTGAACTCCTTCCTATAATAGAGCCTGCACAACCAACTAGGTTTTGTAGCAGAGGCTGAAACACTCCTAGAAGCTCTGTGTCTGTGTTTCAGTGGCTCATCTTCAGGCTGGGATCTCCACATTCACCAGCAGCTCCACACTCAAGTACCTGAACCATTCCCAGCTCTTGGCCATTTCAGGGCTAATTCTGTCCTAGTGTATATCATAGCAGTGATGACATACCCTGCAGTGCTAAAAGTTGAGTTGGGAAAGGGCTCCCAACAGCAGAGAAGGGCTGCAGCCAAGTTCAAGGAGGAGACACCATGTGTTTTGTGCCTCTGCTACTGATCTGTGCTCCCTCAGGACTCTCTCAGTCAGAGGAACTGGCCAGCCCAGGTCAACCTGTCCTGTGAAATTTGCAGCCAAGACCATCACAGGTAGAGGAGTGGGATCTCCTAACTGCTAGGAAAATAAATAAATAAATAAATAAATAAATAATCAACATGCTGAAGCATGGACTGCCTTCTACTTGGCTGTCAGCTCCTTGATTGCACAAGTGAAACAGGGACTTCTGTTATTTCTTATTATCAAAGCAGACAACACGTGCATTCACTAATTTATTTAAGCCAGTTGGTTTCCTACCATACAAGCTTCTTTGTTTTCCACTCCCTTTCTTATGCAAGTCTCTCCTGGCTAAGATGTTCTAGGCATGACATTGAGTAAGCAAGTGATGAACTGACTATTAACCCAAGGGGCTAATTTCCCCTAAACAACTCCAGTGTTAGTGAACAATGCTATTCTTCCACTGGCACATGAATGTGCAATACATAATTTGTATTGCATTACATAGGAACCAGCTACTGAAGCTATGCCTGCAGTCAACTATCTCTGAACCTTGTCGACCAGTAGGTTCCATGCTGGATCTGTCTATTCTAGATAAAGGGTTTGAACATGCAGGTGTCTAAAATGGTACTGTGTAGATGTGGTCAGGAACCTGAATTGCCCTCAAATTTTCCCTATGACACTGCAACCAAAAATGGCAAAGCCACTGCGTGAGAAGGCAACCTGACGCCTTCCATGAGAACATCCCACAGCTTGTTATACATCACTTTCCAAGAAGAATAGACTCTAGTGCTTTGCAGCAATTTAAAAATAAATTGTGAAAGAATAATCAAAGTAGACTCCATAGAATTAACATACAATGGAATTGAAAGTCTTTTAATTCACAGTGAGCATTGTCTGATGCTAATTATATTCTTCATTCAAGAGTCTTCAGTCTGGGACAAAGGAATATTATGATACAAACTGCAAAGAATTTAACAGTGGTTACCTGATAAGGAAATGTATTCCCCAGACCTTGCACTTGCTACACAGCTCGTGTTCAGAAGCCAACTTTTTCAGCTCTGGTCAGCAGCAGGAGGGATAAGGTAGAAAATAGAACCTTTCAGGGCACAGAGGGAAGTGGCCTAGAGTCACTGTCTGTGCCCTGAGGTCTTGGCAACAGGGTGCCTTTTTTGTGGCACAGGTTCCTGAGCCTATAGAGGCTGGCCTCTCTTTGATATAGATCAAGGTTTACGGCTGTAAGGGAGAGATCATATACAGTTTGGTCCATTTCATTTAATTGAACTCCTGAAATGGTGGATATGCACTCCAATGAGCCTTTTCTAAACAAAATAACGGGTACAGCTCTTGATAGGAGAGGGAATCACTACAGAACCAAGAGCAGTCTGTTTGTCTTTGCCATGGCCAGCTTGTATGAGACATCAAATGCATTCCATACCTGAGTCAGATGCCGTGCATAGCACACAAAATAGTGGCCTACTTGCCATGCAAAGAAAGGCATAGTCATACTGACCTCTGGAACTAGATCAATGGCATGTGCAGCGCATCATCTTGACAGCAAGAAGCAGAAAGTTCTATCAGATAGCAAAATATTGGTATTTGACCAGCTTGCCAAACTTTCCCCATGCCCCATGATAATGCTAGATGGTTCTCCAGGGTTGAACTGAGCCTACTTCCCCTCCAATCCTTTTTCTACAGGATGTTCTCTGCATAGAATCCCCTCAGAGGAGGCCAGTGAATCACACAGTCTCTCATCATTATCCTTGAGACACATCACCTTTAGGTAGGTTTAGATGCTCCAATGGAACACCTTATCCTATTGATCTGGGCAGTGATACAGAGACAATTAATTAAAAAGCTGTGCTTTGCCCTCTACTTCCCTGCATCAAGATAAGTAACACAATAGCCTCTTGTTTCAGAGATACCTGTCCAGGGTGATCTCAGTCATGTCACTTAATGTATCCTGTCTGCCCACTTTGATAGTCCCCTCATGGGCAGGCTGAGAATAGATCTTCTGCCCATAAGTCTAATTGAGTGGTACCAGCTGCTGGGACAGTGCTCTAGGATACTCCCTGACAACAAAGACTTGAGACCCTGAATGTTTCCCTTAAGTAATGTATATGTCTAAGTGTCTTTTTCCTGGATGCAGGACAACATCTGGGGGTTTCACCATTCAGACTTCCAATTGCCTTTGTGCTGCTTGCCTTTCTCCTCATATGCCGCTTCTCTCCTAGCAGCCAGTAGGCACTAGTCTCCTGTGGCAGCACTATGGCCAACCCTACTTAGCCAAGTTCCCTTTCCTGGAGTGCTGATTCTCAGCAAAGTTGCATATGCAGTGTCAAAACCAGGAACTTTCAACATCCACTTGGAAAACTCTCCCAGTTTATGATAGAGAAATGATGTCCCATGTGCTTTATTTCCAGGACAGGAAATGGCCATCCACTGGGGACAAAGATGGCGTAGTCACATCCTTGGCAGTCTGTGCCATGGAGTAACACAGGACATGATTGCAACCACAACTGCAACCTAGAGCAAGACAGCACTGTAATTGCTGGTGGCACAGCTCCATTGACCAGACTGTCTTCGTTCTTGGTAAGCCACTGTAGAAGCTGATAAGGGCATGTACTGCAGTTCTTTAATAACGAGTAACCACACCACATTAACCTGCTAATAAATTTTCTTACAGCATAAAACTACTTTGTTTCTGCTCCTGTAATTCCAACAGGAAAGTGCTTGCAGAACTTCATTCCTGGTAGATACCAGCTTGATTTCCAGCCTAACTTCAGACACTGGGCTTGGATGTTGTAGCAGTGTTGGGAAAGGCCAAACCACTTTCTAGCAGGGTACCTCTGAAGGCAAGACAGAATGCTAGCTATGGTTTGAGACATTTAAGAGAGTAAGCAATGCCACCTACTGGCTTGGAAATGGAAGATTTAACTACTCCAGTGGGTGGTGTGATGGAAAGAGCATAACAGAAGTGGCTGTCACTGTTCTTCAGAAGGTCTTTTGCAGCTTCATCTTCAGCTGAAATTGAGGTGGAGGCAATCAGGAGCTTTTCTCCTCACAAGTGTTATTTGGCTAAACTCTGTAGGAAACACTTAGCAGCTAGCTTTCACTATTCCTTTTGGAATGAATAGTGATGAAAGCAGCAACTTGACCTGGCATTGATGAGCAGCCTGCATGCCAGGGTGGTACCAGAATATCCTCAGAAGCTGAACATGCAGTGATGATATGAAAATACACCCTTGCCTACCAGCATTGATAGGTAAACAGGCCTTTGAGAAAGGTAAGTATCTCATACATCTTCAAGGTCCGAAGGATTAATTTCAGAAACAGAAGTCATCAGTGGAGCTTAAGGCAATGCCTCAAATACTGAACGTCTTAGTGGATGGGCAGCCGGGTAATTCTGCCCTCATAATAACACATGAATGTGGAAACATTTGCAAATAATAGGCTTTAAACGCATAGAGGGAAATAACAAAGGCTGTAACTAAACTAAGGAAGTCCCCAGGACAGGATATTCTTGAGGCAACTGCCACTGTTTGTTTGGGTTCCCCTCTCTTGTTTCTAGAGGTGGAGTGTACACTGAGGTAAGTGCTTACACAGAGCATCAGCAGAGAGCGTTTCCAGAGTATTGACTATTTTCCAGCCCTTCTCCCTCAGTTAGCGAGGTTTCTTACCAGCAGTTTCCACAAGGAGCAACACAGGATGCTGCAGGGTGTGTCTGCAAAGTCTCCACAAGCTTCAGAGAGCGCGCTGGCCACCAAGGAGCTGCCTCCTAACTTCTCAGCAGGGGAAGCAAAATCCTGAGACTGGTGCTGAGGGCCAACATAGGGAAGGTTAGATATGTGCCCTGGCAGGGTGAAGGAGGACCAGAGCTGGTAATGCCCTGGGCATGAGAGACCCCCTTGGCTGCCTTGCTCTGGCCCTGAGAAAGGGTAGCTGTGGTCCCTTGTGAGCACTGTTATTGCTCTAAGCACCTGCCCAGGGCCAGTCCCATGTCCAAGGCTGCACCCAAGAAGTGCTTTCTCCTTGGCTTGCCTTTCCTGTCCTCCCATGCTCCAGAGCAGGGATTTTTGAGTTGCACCAGTGGCATACACAGAGTATGTATGCGTGCACATAACCAGAATGGGTCTTCCTGGAGGTGATGGTGATCACTTGCAACACAGACCAAATGAGACAAAGCTGATGGGTTTTTCCCAGCACTGAGAGAGAGAAGGAGCATTGTGGTAGCAGAAGTGCATTAAAGCCTAGGGCCAGCCTCTGGCATTTCAGGAGCCTCCAACCCAGCCTTCCTTCTCAGTATCTGCTCCTCCTTGTAGCAGTACAGGGCTTAGCATGTCATACATCTCAGCCTCCTCCTGCAGCCCTACCTCTGGTTTCTATCAACACAGCTGGGTGAAAGCGTACAGGTATCCAGATGGTCTTGAATGCAAGAAAATGTGTTGGGCTCACAAAAGGGGCTATGTACTATACTATTTGCCATCTCCCAGGAGATGTTGCTCCATGCCCTCCTGTCTTTTGCCAATGAGGAACCTCTGCTGGAATAAATATAATCAGAGATAAGAAATTTTTGTCCCAGTAAACATCATCAGAGATGTCTAGAACAGCTGGACGAAAGCAGCATCCAGTGCTGAGGTGCTACCACCACCAAATGTGGTGTCTCTCTCTCTAAAATGTTGCCATATGGTGGGCACTGAAAGCCTACTGCCTGAATGCCAGAGCTGGTGAAACACTGATCATGTGTCTTTCAGACCTGCTCCACCTTTCATGCTATCTTTCCCACACACTCTCCTTGCCCTATTTTTGTGGCTGGTCAATAGTATAGATTGGAAAAATCAGTAAAGGCACTGCTATGTTCTTCATGTTGCATTTAGGACATCCACAAAGAAGCATCAGCCCTGCAGCATCTTGCTAACACTTTCTGGCATCACATGTAGCAGAGACATTACAAGGAAGGAGTCAGAAGCACACACAGCAAAGAAAGGTGCTGAGCAGTGGTGAAGAGGTACCACCAGACAGCAAAGCAGAACAGGAAGGAGGGCATGAGATCCAAGCCAGTGTGTGCATCTGACTGCAGGTGTCACTTCTGAGCCCTGTCCTGCAAAACCAGGGACAGAATCAGACCCTGATTGTTCACAGTTGCACATCTTCCTCTACCAGAGCTTTAGCTGAATCCTACCCTGTGTCCCCATGTTTTTTTTCTGCTTGTCCTTATATGAGTCAACACTTCACACCTGAGCTGTGAAGTGAGAATAATCCAAAGGAACAAAAGAAAAGAACAGAACAGAGAGTCTCCAGTGACTACAGAGCCAGAATAAAAAACGTGCAGTCACATCAGTTTACACAGCAGTGTGTTCACATTGTACTACCACTACAATCTAATAGGCTGAAGTAGCTGTGCGAGAGGTTCTGTTAGAAGCATACAGATAAACTGTTGCTGATGAACTCCCTGTCCAACTCTTACTAATACTTTTTGAAGCCAAATCCTGTTCAAGTTAATAAATTAGGAGAGATTACAACTAATTGCTGCTTAAATAGCTGAGATTGAACATGTCTCCATAGATGCATTTGCCCTCTCCCCTGCCACCTGTTCTTGGAAAAATTAGCTGCAAAAGAGAAAATAAACCCAGAAACATCTGAAAGAGTACAAGCTGCAGCTTTGTTAAGATTATTACATGCTATACTGGCCTCAAAAAACATTGAGGTATGGAATCTGTAACAGTTTTGCTTTGACCAGTGATAAAATTGCACTGAAGCCAATGAAGCTGAAGTTATTCAAAATCAATGCTGGTGAAGCACTGTAATGAACTATTTTCTTTAAGACAGAAAGTGCATTTAGGCAGTGACTTGGAAGAGACTGGTTCATCTTCTTCCTCTGTCATGCATTTCCTGCATGATCTAATACACCAGGACATAACAGTGCACCTCATAGCCTAGCTGTTTTAGTGCAACTTCAGGTGCATTGGTGGTGTGTACTGAATTGTGAATCCCCTGATGAAATACAGATGCACTGTTTCATTTCAGGTGTGTTAGCTGCTTTTGATGAGATGGATCAAGCAGCTGACTTCCACAATATTGTAAGTTCCCTAAACAAACAGTATCAGATAGAGACTGTGGGATAGCAAGGTGTTTGCCTATTGCCACAATGAGGACTAAGCTAGTCCCATACAGGAAAATCCTCTGAGACCTCCCTGGGCAATAGACACAGTACTGTATCTGAGAAGGAGCCAAGTGTGTCCCTGGACACAGGAGCTCCTGTGTCCCTGGACAGAGGAGGAGAGGCAGAGCGACCCCTACTTCTCTGGCCATGCTGCAGCCTACCAGGGCTGTTGCTCCATTGAGCTACTGCAGGGCTCTCACAGTCACTAGCCAGGACCTGGGCAATTCACATGTGCTGCATCTGTCCCAGGGGAGGGAATGAATCTCACCTGCATTTAGACACAGCTGTGGGCATTTAAATGCCATCTGCTTCATTAGAGCACTGTGTGGATGAACACCCAGGACTTTCCCACATTTGACCTCTGTGTACCTGTCATATTTAACAGCCTACCTCCACCAGTGAGGCCATCTATTATGTCTCTGTGTTGGGCAGATGCTTATTGGTGACCCACCACCAACCTGACGAATTCACACCTCCTCTCTGGGCTGTTCCCTATATGTTTTGTCTTGTTTTCCATGATAGTGTATCCCATAAAACAACAATATAACATGTGAGCTGTGAGCCCTGATTTTGGCTGGGGTCATTAGGTTCTGCTGTTAGACAGGTAATACATGACGACACAGAGCCACTCATCCCACTTTTAGAAACAGCCAAGCATGGGCTTGTACTGATTGTTTCATCATGAATTTCCATTGGGTTTGGGAGAAGGTTTTGGTTACAATGCAAGAACCAGCTCTTCCAACCACAGTGCTTGAGCAGAAAACAGGGAACAGTTGGGTCAACATGGAATCAGCAGAAATACCACCATCACCTGTTTTCATAGCCTATGGCACAAAGAAGCTCAGGGAACTCAAAGTCAACAGGCCTTCCGAACTTAGGAAACTCACCTCGAGACCACTGTGGAGTCCAGAAGGAATGCAGGGCTGTGTTCTGGCCATCAGTACCAGATACTACGAGCAGTTCCCCTACCAAGTCTCTGCAGAGAGGCAGGACAAAAGGTGTGATCCCGCATCAGCCCACATGAAGCAAACTGAAGGAGTAATACTGCATCTGAGTGCTCAGTCCTGTAAAGGTGAGTAGGGAGAGGACTAGAATGGGCTTTTGGTCCCCATCAGGGTCAGAGCAGATGCCCAACACTGAGAGAAGTGGAGCCCATGACTGCAGTGTAAAAGCGTCTGAGTGGGAGAGAAAATACTGGATCCTAAAAGGCTGTTTAATCAAGCAGAGAAAGGTGCAATGGAAACAAATGCCTATAAATTGAAGTCTGACATTTACAATGAGATTAGAAAGATTTGTAAAATTAAGGGAGAACTGGCCATTCGGTTGGAGGTGTCAAGGGTGGTATCATTAGATCCCTTCTGGGAGAGCACAGCCTGGCCCTATCCACTGCACTGACATGCACACTAATGGGGCAACACAGGGAAGTCCCCAGCCGTAACATAAAGCTAAGTGAGATCACTGCATCTGCTGACAATGCTCTATGGGAGGCAAGACAGGCTAGGCTGGTCAGTACTAGCAAGTCTCCACTGGGCCATTTGAGCCTGGTGGAGGACTTTCCAGTTATACCACACCACCTCCCAGAGGAAAATCTTGTTTTTATCGATCTTCTCTCTCTATTCTTTTTTTTTTTCTTTTTTTTCCTTAACTTTTTTTTTTTAATAAACAGAAAACAACAGCTCCTGGAAGCAGTGGAACCTTAGAATTATTTTTTTTCCTCATAGCTCTTACAGTGCTCTCCACTCTTCTGCCCTTCGGGGACCAAACCTTCATTCCCAATTCAGCCCTACAGTGTGAGAGAAGGACACCTTCAGCTAATTTACATCTAAGTGAGCATTTGTCAGAGTAAAGAATAAAGGTCTTAGTGTGCAAAATGGTTCCTGTGGCAGTACTAATCAATACTTGTTTGATGGATTGCCTGCCAGGAGTCTTTCAGGCACATCATTTCAGCTGCTAGACTTTCTGCTTGCTCACTGCTTAACAAAATAAATAGAGATGAATCATGGTATTTAACATAAAACTCCAACCCAGAATCAAAGCTGTTTAAAATGCACAGTGGTTTGCCCTGCTCCATCCTTCCTTTCCCTTTGCTCGGAAAGAATGCTAAGTCCCAGATCTCCTGGAGCAGGCACAAGGCTTGCATGATAACCACTTCACCAAGGACGGCCCTTTCCTCTGCAATCACCGACCGCAGTCCCAACACAAGGCTTCGTTCCTCTCTGCCCCTGAAGCGGGAGCTGGCTGAGAAAGAAAGAATTGAGATGTATTCCTGCGTGGCTGCTGGGAGGGTGATATTTCACATATGCCTTTCTTAGTTGCTGTGATGCAATGCACAAACTGTTCCTTCTGCTCCTGCGCCTATTGTGCTACTAATCCACGTGAAAGCTCCCACCACTGAACTGTCCCCACCTGCAACTGCATCACACTCAGAACTACAAGCAGCAACACAGAGCCAGGTTTTCAGAAGTATTCAGCTCCTCAGTGATAATAAATGTACGTTTGGCTCTCCAAAAATTCACATTTCTATTCAGAAACATAGCTAGTAGCTGATTTCTTTATCTAGCTTGAAAACAGATGATGCTTTTCTTGAAACTCTATACGCCTACAAGACACTAATAGCCTGGGAAAGGGTGAATAATCATAGCAGTGACTATTTTGGCCAGAGAGGAAAGCCAAACTTCATCTAGCAGTTCTGTCCCCTCTCATATCTCACCAACCCCCCCCCCACCACCACCCTGCAGCAAAACTCAATCAGTCAGGTGGGCAACTTGAAGGGGGGCAGGAGCTGTGTAGCCAAGAAAGCCAGAAGGCAAATGATGGGGAGCACAGCAGGAAAGAGGAGCTGCACTTCAGGGTCCCAGGGCCAGCTACTCCAGTACTGGGGTGCTGTGAGATGTTAGGGCAGCAGGAGCACACAGGACTTGGGCTCATGGGTGCACAGAGCCAGGAGCAGGGGTGTTTGGGGAAGAGACAAAGAGGATACTTGACTTCTAGAAGCGGGTGGGTTTCAGATACAGTGCAGCTGCAAGAAAGAGCAAGAGGGGCTTGGAGATTGAAGGCTCTCACTCTGCAACCCTACCCCACCATCCTCTTCCAAAAGTGCTCGAGGTAAGCACCAGGAGAGATCAGAAGGTTTGGTGCTGTTTTTGATAGTGGTACGATGGGATATTTTTTTCCAAGTGACACACAAAGTAGATGCCCTGAAATCTCCCCAGTGGGACTTTCCTAGCTCAGATGTGTGGGAGCTGCAGAGTGACGCTCTGTGGAGCACCACTGTGGAAAGCTGGGACGCACTGTGTCGAAGCACAGGGAGGTCAGGCAGCTCATCTGACACAAGGACAGCTTTGAGCCAACAATAATAACCCCACCCAGTGCTTTGCAGAATGCCTCTAGCACTTACCAACAAGGTCCTTCCTGGCCTTAAAACCAGGGACTAATTCTTGTTTTCAGTACCCAAGGAAAATTCTTCATTCACAAGTTTTTGTTTTAGTTTTGGTAACTCCTTCAGTTTTCAATATCCTTCTCTCTCTTCTTCAGCTTTCTTGTAATCCAATATATCCATGGTTAATAATTGCTGTGGTAGTGAATTCTTTGAATTATACATAAAGGATTCAAAAACAATCAGAGAAGAACTTGAATATTTCATATTAGACCTAAATGTTTTATGATTGCTTGCAGAATGAAATTAGTAAGGACACTTGGCCAATGCTGTATAATTTATGCTGTGCTTAAGCAGGAAAATTACAGAATTGAACACACAGAACGGCTGAGGTTGCCAGGGACATCTGGGTCCATTTGGCCTAAACCTGCTCCAGCAGGAACAGCTAAAGCAGGGTGCCCAGGCCCGAATCCAGGCTGCTTTTGAAGTTCTCCAAGGAGACTCCATCACCTCTCTGAGCAACCTGTGGCAGTGCTCCATCACCTTCACAGCACAGAATTGCTGACTGATGTTCTGTGGGAACCTCCTGTGTTCCAGTTTGTGCCCATTGCCTCTTGTCCTGGCACTGGGCACCACTGAAGAGAGCCTAGCTCCATCCTCTTTGCACCTCCCCTTGAGGTATTTATACATACTACTAAGATCCTCCCTGAACCTTCTTTTCTCGATGCTGGACAGCCCCAGCAATCTCAGCCTTTCCTCAATTCTGTGAGGAATGGAATGGAATGGAAGAGGTGCTCC
This sequence comes from Pavo muticus, assembly GCA_016647715.1. Lineage (NCBI taxonomy): Eukaryota > Metazoa > Chordata > Aves > Galliformes > Phasianidae > Pavo > Pavo muticus. The sequence continues at coordinate 168,519 of JACDJE010000241.1, forward strand.
ATTCCTTCATCTACTTAACGGCCTTCTGCTGGACCCCCTCTTGTAATGGCCCCACATCTCTCTTGTAGTGGGGCCCCAAAACTCCAAGCATAAACTATAGTAATTTAAAAAAAATATGTCATGTTATTTAATATTGGGTAGGTGAATGTTTCTATTAAATAAGGGGTATCCTGCATCTTAACTTGCAACACTATCCTTCCAAGCTCACTGAAAGAGCAGAACTTCCATTCTCAGTTTTGTAGTTGTGCTTTCTTCCTCTCACCTGGCAGGATGAAGGCTACTGAACAGGGCAGCAACGACCTCTGCCCTCAATCCAAGCTACTGCTGTTCTTGTTTATTGTGTATAATAACAGTTTTATAGAACAGTAAACAATAACGATGATCTGACCGTGAGCAAAACGATCACAGTGTGCCTGTTTCTTCATCTTCCTTTATCTGTCTCTTCCAACTATTTTGTCTGCTAATGTTTTTGCTCTGCAGCCAGACAGTGCATCCTCACTCTACTGCAAAAAGCCCAATAAAGCACTTACCTCTGAATTTCAGCTTGAGTATAAATCTTTTGAGAGCAAATGGATCGAAACAATAGTGTGAAACCATGGGTGGCTTGCATATTGCTTAGCATAACAGTACTTTGAACTGGGGTGATGACTGCAATACAAGTGACCACTAATAAATCTGTCTGAACTTTAACAGGGATTTTCAGATAAGAGAGGTACAGATATGCTAGAGATGTTAGCCGTAATTGCAGTGATCCAGTCTGTTGTGAAGTTTTCTCTGCTGGCAATTCAGAACTAAACAAACTGAGATCAACAATGAAGAGTAAGATCAAGATTGGATGATCTTCATAAAGGAGGTAAAGCTGCCAAAGTACTCGAGGCAGCTACAAGAGGAGAGTGACCCTGGAGTGGGAGATGGGAATTCACCTCGTGTATGTGCTCAGAGATTCCCAGGTAAGCCAATTACTTGGTCTTTTTCTGCTTCATTTCTGCCTAGAGGACAACGGCATGGGGATAAGATAAAATATGATGCAACCAGAGCAATCAAAGTAGTAGGGGGCACAGACCACAGGCTATCCCAGGTTAGAAGGGATCCATAAGGATCATCAAGTCCAACCCCTGCCTCCTCACAGGACCACCCAAAATCCAAACCCTGTGTCTGAGAGCAGTGCCCAAACACTCCTCGAACTCCAGCACTGGGGCCATGCCCACCGCCCTCTGGAACAGACCCTTTCCCTGACCCCCAGGTGCCCCTCCCCTGACACAGCTCCATGCCGTTCCCTCGGGCCCTGTCGCTGTCACAGGGAGCAGAGCTCAGTGCTGCCCTCCGCTCCCTTTGAGGAGCTGCAGCCGCCATGAGGGCTCCCCTCAGCTCCTCTGCTCTGCGCTGAGCACCTTGAGGGACCTCAGCATCCCCACGCACCGTGCCCTCAGACCCTTCCCCATCTTTGTAGCCCTCCTTTGGATGCACTCTCATAGATCTATGTCTGAAGTACAAAGGCTGAGCAGAATCCATCATGGAAATACCGTTTTGCACTAGTTATTTGGAAAGCCTTATCCAGTAGGTGTCACAGCTGAGACAGGCTGCATAGAGGGATTTTGACCTCTGACTGAAGATATGGCTGTTTTCTTTTAAGGCAATCACTGATTTTTCTACAAGTCTATGATTTACAGAAACCTGAAAGATCCAAACTGTCTTTCAGAGAAGACCTATGAGATCCCAGATAGGGGCTCCATGTACGGTGAGCAGAGGCAGCTGTCTCTGCCCTTGTAGAGACTGAGTCTCTGCAAGAGCAAATAGTACAAAACCCATAGGCCAGTAAGAGAGAGGTGTGGCACAGGAAAAGGCGCTTACTGGGAAGCCTTTGCATGGAAAGATGGGAAGGAGGAACAAAGGATGACAAACTCCAGCTAGATAATGCTACAGCTAATACAAGCAGCCAAACAAATGCAGTGTTTTCTCACACCCATCACAACCCAAGCAGAAACAATAACCATCAACTATGGCAGCCTTTCATCATTCAAAGTGGAACAGTCCAAGGGCTGCAGAAACCTATAGGGACTCTTGGTATATCTGCTGAGGAAATGTGGAATAAAAACTGCACTGCAATGGAAGGACCTGAATGGACAAGTGGGGCTGGTCCCTAGACAAAATCAGGATTCCCAGGCATGGAATGGCAAACTTGAACAGCCTACTGCAGAGAGCTGGGTTAGGATTTGAAGGATTTCTTCATTTTTTTGTTGTTTAAAGTCNTTAAACCATTGAGAAGAAAGGCACATCAGACAAAAATTTACAGGGGAAGTTTTCTAGGCTTGGCAGGCTTGGCACACCAGCAAATTTGTATTTCATGGCCCACAGAGCTCAGCTCTCAGCCGCTGAAAGCCAAGGACATGCCCTCTGCCTTTAGCATCCAAGCCATCTCTCCCTGATCTTTAAGAGCCAGGGTCAGCTGCTACACCTGTGGTTTTGGCAGTCAGATTTTTTTCAAGCCTAACTCCTTGAAGCTTGAATTGAGTCAAATGGATATTTAAACCCCTCAAATTCACAGAAACAGCCTTGGTGAGTCAGAAGGAAAGGACTGCTCCTTTGATTGATCACATCTGTGACTCAAAGCCAAGTATGCATTCGAACAAGTTAAACCACCTCCAGGGCTCATAAAACATTGTGCCAGGCCTTTTGTGTTTTCCATTAAAGCCATGCCAGTCTCCAAAAGCCTTGCAGTTTGCAAATCATGGGGATTAATATTTATTACTGTTGAATGTACACGATTGAGGCCCCTGACCTGGAGAGTTTGCATTTAAACAGTACAGGAAGAACTGGCACATGCACTCAGCCTTGGCCTTTGTCTGCTCCCAGCGAAGCTAGGGGTGAAGCCTTTCTGGCTCCCAGGCACACAGCAGATCAGGCTGGGGTGGGCTGGAGCCCGTGCTTCCAAATAGCTCTTGCCTGGGCACCTGTGAAATCAAGAGTGGACAAGCCCCAGACTGCATGACTGGCATATGTCCCCTGGAGGACATCTGCATCTCCTAATGCTTGGCAAGGAGGCCCTGTCAGTCAGACTACATTCTGAGCTAAACATCAAGAGATATCTGATGAATCAGGAGCACAGCAAGAGCCCAGAGGGCTGTAAAATACCTTTAGGGACTTGTTTGTGCCAGATCTCTTAGAAAGTTCAGGAGGAATTAGCTAAAGATGTGAATCAAATTGCTGTGGGGAACGTGTTCAGATTTTAAAAGAGACTCTTGCAGGATTCAGCATGCTGCACTCTGGAAGCCAGACTGCACGGGGGCCATCTGAATCAGAGTGCCAAAGTGTTTGATGCAGTACATCCTGTGCATTTTAAAGCAGTTACCTCCCTTCAGATGCAGCTATCCAGCCAAGCCCTTTGTGGTGGCATCATCTGCCACATGGAAGTGAAAGGACTTTGAGTTACAGTGGAGCTCCATCATTGTGTTCCTGAAAAGAGAGAGCATCCATGTGATGCATGCTGCGGCCACAGAGGCTTCGTCAACTCATCTTGCGTTCCTGACAGTGTGCAAATAACCCCTAAGAGAAATGATAAAAGAACAAACAAAAGGTTAGTGAACATGCAAGCCAATCTAAACCAAGGGATCCCACCTGGTCAGATAGAATGATATTCTGGGAACAATGCAAAGGTCCCCAGTCTACACACACAACGCTATGGAAATGCCACGGCTGTGAGATTCAAGCAGCAGATGGTCTGATGTCTGAAATTCCCCAGCACCAGTGCTTCCTGGGCTGTGGTGTCAGAGCCCAGGCCCCTCGTGGACAGAGCAACCAGGGAGGCTGAAGCTGAAGCAGGAGCACATTCTTTCATGTCCAGATGGGCCACTGGAAGAAAAGAGTCCCATCCACCTGTAAGAATTTCCTTTTCATTGATGTTGTCCAACGTTTTGGGTCTCTCCAGCAGTTTCACTGCACTCAGTGGTTTACCTGCCTACCTGCCGGTGAGGGTTATTTACCACGAGCAGCTGCTGCTCTGGGTTCACTGATCTTCTCAGCTCCCAACGTCAGAGGTTCAAGACTCAAAGCAGAGCCAATGAGGGATGGTCAGAAAACTAGCCTAAAAGAAAAAAAAAAAAAAAAGAAAGAAAAAAAAAAAGCAGCAAACGAAAACAAGGCTCTCTGAGGTTTCACTGTACCAGGTTCCCATCGTCTGCCTACGTTTTGCCCACACACCGTTTAATCAGCATGCCAGGGAGTCTGGCTCCCTGCCAACAGGAATGTGGATTCTGACAATTTGTCTAAAGTGCAGTCAGAAGTTGCAGCTAAACAGAAAGAGCACTTCTTTCTCCATAGGTTTTGTTTTTGTTTTTGTTTTTTTTTTTTTTGGTGTGTTTTTTTTTCCAGAAACAATTACAACCTCTAACTGCCGCCCACACTTCAGTTGCCTGAGAAACGCAGCGTGGGTATGGCGGCAGTAGCAGAGATTCGGGTTTTACACCATGGTTGCTATCATTGGCTAGCTGTGAGGCCCCCACAAAATCATCCCAGCAGGATGTTTCAGCCCAGACAGGGAGAGTACTGCCTCCCCAGGCACAGCCCACTTAAAGAGCCTACCATAGCAAGCATCACTCTGGGAGAAGCCAGGGGTGTGATAATTGGTGTTTGCGTTACTCCGGTAATTATTCTGGCTCCATCCACCCCAGTCTCAGTACTTCATGTTCCAGCACAATACAGCTCTGGATGGGATGGAGAGCAGCATGCACTGAGAGGTGGGTATCACATGTGTTTTGTCTCACCAGGAATGCTTTCCACACCTGCCATCACAGCAGTGCCCCAGTCGTCACCTTATCCAATCTACTTCCCAAGTGACAGGGCACACACCTGTTCTGGGGGTTGTATCCACCACATGTTTCTAGAGACACGCATCCCTGCTAACAGGCCGTGGCTGGAATCCACCTGAAAAGACAAAGTGCTGTTCTTTAACACTAGACATGTGGGCAGAAGGGTGAAGCTTGCTCAAACCAATCAAAAATATTCACCTTCTCAAAGAGGTGATGGAACATCCTGTCTGAGCACTTCTGAACTCAGAGTGAAAGGGTGAGGGGGATGGACAGAAGGATGATTTATGTCTGACAAAGACTGTTCCTTCAAGGAAGAAAAACACACAAACACAAACTCCACATTTTTTTTTTCTTTTGAACAATCTCTGCATAGTGATAGAGGGGGGAGTTTGCTTTCTGTGAGTTTTTGTTTCCCTGCTTTTCCCAACAGAGACATTCCACATCCAGCAGACAGCGCACAGACCCAGGGATGCTGCTGTCTTCCAAACTACAAAGCACTGAAAAGACTATTTATCTTGGCTACCTCTGAGCAGTCTTCTCTGAAGGCCAGCACACAGCACCCTCTCCTGACCTCATGGCAGCCCTGACAGTGTTCAGATCTCCCCTGCAAACAGTGGGGGAACATGAACTTTTTGCCAAAAGACAAAGGAAGGTGTTAGGCAACCTTCACAGGTGGCTGCTCCTTTCTTATTAATGGATTGCTTTTTCCAAGTGATAGATGGATCTGTATGCAGTTCACTTGCCTCCCATGCTATTTCTTTACACTCTTGCTCAGTTTTCTCCTTGCTTTCGGCTTTCAAGCTATTCCTTGTTGCTCTCCCCCACTGCAAACCCTCCCTGCTATTTTTTCGTGCAGAGCTTCCTATCCCTGATGCTATATTCTGCAGCCTTCTGCAGTTTTCCAGCCATCTGCACAATACATTTCACCTATATTTCAAGATTCACAAAGACCCACCAGTGCCTTCACTTGTGCAGACAAGTAGTGTTTGTTCTTAGAGAAAACGCAACACTTCTGCACTATAGAAGTCTGTCCCTAAGATTTTAACTCACAGACCTTGATTTCTCAAAATGTCCTTTTACTGCCATTCTTCCATTCTCAGTATTCATCCTTTTTACCTTGTGGCCACTGGCAGAGCTCCTGCATAATTCTAATATTTTCAAATATTCTTACAAACATCTTTTTAGTTGTCTGAGTCATTAAACTTGCAGCGGCTAGACCAAGTTTACACTAGGTGGGAACTGTCCTGGAGCCTTTCTCCCCATTCAACTTATTTCAGGAACCAACACAAACCACTACTAAGAAACTGGTCAAGCTATTAAATAAGGAACATACCGATTACCCAATAAACACAAAACTCTCACTTGTCTATAATTTTACTATTTTCTACACTACTATACAATTACAGAGCTGTTAATCAGTACTTTTGCATGCTATGCGTCACACAGAGCTACCATTCAGTTACAAATCCACCACCTTTCCCTCTCCACATGACCTATAACCAGGGTGCAAATCTATCCCTCTGTACCCCACCCCCACACCAATTTTTTCAGACACAGACCTGATGGAAAGTCAACGGGTTGTCGCACAGGAACTGCCTCTGGCTTGGGTCTGTAAGTCAGCAGCACTATTGTTTGTAGGCACAGGCACTCCTCCCTTCAGAATATTCCCCCATCCTTCGTTCTTCACCTGATTTTCTACCCTTATTCATCACTGTTTCTGTTTCTGGAACAACCTTTTTGCCTCTTTCGTACCTTCCTTTCTCTGCTTCAGGTGCTCTGTAAGACTGATATTGCTTGCCCATGGCTGGCTCAGTATACAAGCACATTTTTTCCAAAGTTCCTACTGGGGCAATGTCAGCTTCATACAGTACTGCCGATACACTGCTTTGCGCATAGGGGACCCTACAGTTTTCCACTGTTTACCTCAGATCTTGTCTAGGAAGAATCGGTGTGCTTTAGGTGATCTACAAAAGAAAGACTCACATCATCTATGTACCCTATCCACCCAAAAATTAGCTGTGGAATGGTGATCAGAAGAGATACCCGTAACAAATATGATCATTAGGGCAACTCCAGAGTGGCGGCAATCTGTTGTGTAGTAGTTCACCTTTTCTAGCACGGCCCAATTTCAGGGAGAAATTTCAGGGAGAAATGATTAGTATCCATACTAACGCAGGCTATTTATAAATAGCCAAAAACATCCATAGCTTCTGTGGACTGTGGAGATTTTAGCTGTATATATAACCTTCTGGGTTCACTTGATAGTTTTATTAGTTACTTGGAAATGTAAACTGAAAATGGACAATGAAGAATAAAGAGAATGTGCTCAGAGTTGACTTTGTCAGCTAGGAAGACAAAATCAGAAAAGATGTAGTGATCAGCACTGGCATTACCTTTTACAAACAGTTAAACGTTCATTTGGACATTAGAGGAGGCATTTAATACATCTTCCTAAGTGTAGCTCCCACTCCTCTTCACCATCAATTTGTATAGCCCTTTCTTAGAAGAAATACTAACCCATAAACATGTATCAGGACCAGAAACTTCCAGAGCTTTGAAGTAACCAGGATGGGAGATACAGGAACAGCAAAGAAGAAGTCTAACATCCCATAGCATAATGTGAAAAGGTAGCATAACTACCTCAAGTCTTGCCATTCATCTAAAGGCAACATGCCAAGTTTCTAGGAGGAAAAAACACAAAAAAAAATACTCATCTCAAGATGGTCATTCAGAGAGATCTTGGTAAGAAAAAATACCTTCCTTACCACTGTTTCCAAACAAAACCTCACAGCCCTGCTGTGAATGTTCTCTGTGCCCAACCTGCTATTGAAGGTGTCCTGTTGCCCGTTCAACAGACTCCTCAGCTCCCACAATGAGCCACGTCCAGTGCAAGAACAGCAAACACAAAATCGTTTGCTTTCTGTGCATTGTGCAGCCTCCTTCCCTTCACTCTGGTGAACCCTCTCCCATCTGTATTTCTCTGCTCCCTCTTTTTCTTTAGCGTCCTGCTTTTCTGTCTGCCATGGGTCTTTGTTTCCTTCCATTCACTAGGCCATCAGCAATTTCCAACCCTGCTCTCAAGCAAAGTGTTCTGTAAAATGGTCAAGGTAATTTTTGAACAGGTGATCACTGCAGCCTCCCTCTACCAATCCATCTGCTTGCAATCCCATTTTTAATCACTTATTTCTCTTCCTGATGTCTTTTCACAGCTAAGCGGAAGTAACTTCGTAGGTTATACATTCTGTAACAGCACATAGGTAAGGCCACCTCTTGCAGAGGTATAGGAGAGATGCTCCAGCTGTCCTCACTCAGGACTAGTGCGCATGCACTACTGCTGGCCCCAACCACGTGTCTCCTCAAGATTCCTGTGACTGGGAGTGTTTGCTGTACATCTATGTAGGGTCACAATGCATTCTGCCAGGCCAGCGGTATGCTGGTCCAGACTGTGTTTCTGTAAGGTACACAGTACACACACTCTCCAGCTCCTGAAACTTGCAGTCTGCTGACTGCCAGAGGTGAGCAGGGTGCTCTGGGGAATGGCTGTACCAGCTGGTGGGTGCACATTTTCCCTGAGCAGGTCTCCCCAGCTAGGGGTTGCTAAGAGCCCCCAGTACCACCTTCATGTTCCTACGCATATGAAGCAAAGGTAAGGGCTCTAAAAGAAACCATTCAACTGCACAAGATGAAATACATTTGGTTTATTTCTTTCTAAAGTTTGTACATACACATATATCATTATACATATGTGAGATCCTTCACTAGGGTTGCTTGAGTTCAATTACATAAAAATTATTGGGAAGCTTGCAGGCTCTCTGTTGCCCGTAAGCAACACTTATTCCAGCTTATAAAAACACAGAGGAACAGAGTAATAGTCAGGAACATGGACACAAGAGAGAATTCTACTTTATATCTCACAGTTTCAATACATCAAAGGCAAATTATTTGTCTGTATACCGTAGGCTTACTTTATCAGCAATGATAAAATAGAGGAAAATATTTATATACAGTCACCTCAAGTGAAAAATAAAGCAATGTAAACTTAAATTCCAAAATATTATTTTAAATGATATAACAATATCCCCAAAAGTCCTTCTTCCAGGGAGAAGAGGACTGATTAAGTGCCTTCATTTATCAGGAAATGATCATTCTAGTACCAGTTACATGAAGCAGAATAAGGGAGGGCATCCTGTGGTACCTGTAGAAAAGAGTGACAACTCTGCTTCAGGAAACCATCTCTGTGTAAGCAAGTACATGTTTGAGTCCTTGTGGACATCAGCAGCACGTGGAAACGTCTCCCGTGAACCAGGATTTGATTTAAGTCAGCATAGCTCTGACTCTGACCACCAAGGAGGAACGTGCTTTTCTGGCAATGAACGCACCCAGGGACAGGAAGGAGTGCCCTGGTGGTAAGATAGCCTCAGACCTGACCACACCAAGAGTCAGAGCAGCAAATTTTATGCTGCTGGAAAAGATACAGTGATTACCTCAATGCCGCCTCACAGCAGAGCCAAGAAGTACCACAGAGCAGTGAGACGGGTCTCTAGTGTGTCGCATGAAGAACACTCCATTAAGTCAGTGATGAGAGTAAACTGAGTTGAACAGTATTAGAAAGAAGGTTCCTACACTTGGCAAAAGGGACAGGAGGCCACCGAGAGGAAAGATCTTGCAAGGACTGCTGTTAGGCCCAGTAAAGTTAGGTCTGCACAAAAGAGATCCACAGTGTGCGTACATGCATGTGCAAGACGGTCTTTGCACTACTGCTGCCAAGGGTTACCGTCCCCATGGGGGTACTACACAACAGTAACTGTTAATTAGGCGCTTTTTCTGAACTGCATCATCTCAGGCTGAGAACAAGCGCCAGTTCTCAACTACAGCTCTGAACTCATCTACTCACTGCATCACCAAGGGAGGCAGGTAACCCAAAAGGAGAGCTGGGTGCCTGAAAAGGATTACAACTGATCCAAAGGAAGATGATGAGGATGTCCCTCTTAATTTCACCCACCGCTGCAGTCAACTTGCATCTTAGTCTTGCAAGACACTAACACTCTGGCCACGGTCCAGTGAAGCATACAGCCATGACTTCACAAAGGCTGCTTAAGTACTTCTAGCTAACTGCATGATAAGAGTTTTACGACTCCAGGTAAGAATCCCACCCTCTGGCTTTGCTCCTCCTTTCCTAGGCTAATGCAAATAGTCCTAGCGTTGCACTAGCTAGAGCAAATGGGAAAATCCACTGGGCTTCCTTATGCCTTTACTTAGCCCAGCAACTTCTTAACAACTTGTTTAAATCTCAGAAGGGAAACCTTCGGGAGTCAAACAAGAAGCCTTATAGTGATATTTCACTCCTGTTGTTCTTCTTCTCCCCACTGACAAAACAAACACTCTTCTTGAAATCTGTACAATAGCAGAAGGAAACCCTCACTACTGCTGTATGACTCTGTCTGCAAGAGACATCACAGCACCTGTCCTGCCTGGACACAATCTTGGACATTACACCCTTTTGCTGAATTTTCACAGAGTGAGGTCAACAATTTCAGAAGTAAAGCTGTATATTTGATCTTCAGAGTGTGATTTTCGGAAGTAGGCATTGATGCTCATTGTACAGGCATCTGCTAACAGAAATGGGGAGATAACCTAGTGCTGAGCTAGGAGAAAACAGAACCCAGTGATCCTTGCTTAGACTCTCAGATATATGCCTTTGCTTTCACCTACACACAGCCCCTGGTGGGCAACACAACGGAGACCAAGGCACAGCTCAAGGGATAGCCTAACTCTGCAAAAGCTCTGATGACTCTTTAACTTATTTTGAGAACAATTAGAACAAGCATCCTAACAAAGTTTGCAGCTTCTTAAGTGCTTTGACCAAAATAAGCCTCAGAAAAGAACAACAGACCCCGGACTGTTGAGTCACAGAAGCCATACTATACCTATGGAACACATACACACATCTATAGGCATCACTTAAACACATTCACCAAGTACTGTAAGCCTCAGATTGTACCTCACACAGAGAGTATTGATTTTAAAGTTTTCAAACTGCCAGAAAAAAACTTTGTTCTTTTATCATGTTATAACCCTAGCCTCAAGTAAAAGGACAGTCATCACGAATATGTACACATTAAAAAAATAAAAATAAAAAAAAACCACTGTTCTCATCCTACAATTTTTCAGAACTTGACAGCACTGAGCACCAAGTTTTCCTATGTGTGTAAGTGACTTAAGACTTTTACTGTCAATAGCATGTGCCTTGTGAAGCAGCACAGACTGGGTACCACAGATCACCCTTCTCCCAGCAAGAGGCTCTGGGAAGACAAAGGACTTTGTGTCCAACATGTCTCCATAGCAGTTGGCTAGCTGCTAAGTGGTTGAACAAGGATATTCACATTGCCCAAGGCAAAGCTGAAACCTTGTCTGCTTGAACAAAATGCATCTTGCTGTGCTGGTCTAGTTTAGGCGAATTACAGACAGGACCACTGCTACAGAGTGGCTGCTAGATGCAAAGGTTTATGTCAGAGAAAAGCTGTGTCCTCGTAATTTGTGGCATTTCTAAACCATGCACTGCCAAGTAACGTACTTTTTCCTCAGGCCACATACACCTTAGGCACGTACTCCAGCTGATTCCTGGCACAGCTTTAACAGCAGATGCCATGGTAGGTCCCTTATTGTTTAACAATTTATAACTTTTACAGAATACTTCATTACTCAAAGGGAATGACAGAAGCACTTTGTGCTGGCCTACATTTGCTCCTTTTGACCACAGCAGCAAAGTCAGGTCAACAGTGCAGCCTCTGGGAAAGCTGTAGCTTGGACTTGTTAAGCAAAGTGATCTAATAAATAATTAACACAGAGCTTCAATGCAGCTAACAAAACAATTGAGGAAGGTACCTACTTGCAGGCAGGGCCGAGCTGGCCTCCTTTCACTGCTGAGCTGGATGCTGCCAACAGGAGAGCTGACATTCACAGAGGGCTTCCAGACACATCTCTCCAGGGCAGCCTCTCCTCCTAACTCTTATTTAAATTAGCCTCTTCCCAATGAAGCCATGACACCCCAGGATGAGGTTGCTGCAGTCACAAGGGAGAGAAGCAGCCTCCCTTGGTGACAGAAACCAAGGGCAGTTTCCCAAGCAGTACAGCGCATGTGGAAAAGGAAGCCAGCATTTCTAATTTCCCCCAGCACTGAGGACAATGCTGGAGCACAGTGTGCCCCAGGACCCAGGAAGTGAAGAGCCACGGAGGGTGGAACTGGCTTTCTGAATGTCTTCAGTAACATCAGCCATATGGGGAATGGTCCCATGCACTGGTCTGTTGCTTGGGGAATACAGGAGGTCAACAAGGCTCTTCTTTCTGGAGCAAATGCTCAGAACCCCCACGTGGAGCAGTTCACTAAGCCATACCTATGCTGCTGGGAGAGGTCGCAGAGGAGAAGCGAAGGCAAACTGCACAAATATACGCTATAAATAATACTCTCTATAAAGCATAAGCCGGAGATCACTTCTTTCAAAGACACTTCTGACATAGCTTCTTCAGCTTGCCCTTCCTGGCAGCCTAGGCAGCTGACACCAGAAGCACATGCTGAGGAGCTTCAGTCATGCTCTGGGAACACTGGTGAAATGCGGACTTCAGAATTGCCCTTTCAGAGCAGATGTGGTACCCCAGAGTTTCAGGAGATCCACGCTGAGTAAAGTTTCAACAAGTAGCCACCTAGAAGATTGCTGGAGATAAGGTGTTTATACTGCCTTTGCCTCTGCAAAATTAGATGGTATTTCTGAATATTGTCTCTCTGTGCTCGGGGACATGGATTGAAAATGGTGTCTTTTTTCTTTCTTTTTTTCTCCACACAGCTCCCTGAAATTTATAACATGGAATTTGGGAAAGTACCCAAATCCTTGCAAAAGAGTGTGTCAGAGTTTCCCCACAGAAGGCTGCCTCTGCCTCTGAGATTTGTAGAGAGGTGACTAGGAACATCACAAGTGTCTGGTCTAAGTGTGGGAGGGGGACCTTGCATCCATGCAGCACAACACAAGAGGAATACAGGAGTCTGAAACTCTTGTCTCGCACCTTCCAGCTATAAATGTAGCTGGGAATACAGGCTACAAATGAGCAGAATGGCAAAGCTGCTCAAAGGGTTATCTATTCGATGCAGTACTGCTTCAGAGCAGGTTTTCTCCAGGCAAGATGGGACACTCAAATTTTCCACATTTCTGCAAGCATGGATGGAAAGAGACCTGTTACACAGAAGCAGCTGAGGTGCTAAGATGACAGACAGGAGCAGCTTGACAGAAAAGGAGGAGGAGCTGTCAGACTAACTGTGATAAGGCCAAAATTGATTTAGGGATGGAGAATGCAGACACTGTAAGCTACAAGCTGTCTGCAGAAAAAAGCCTTCCCCACTTTCAAGAAGCACACCACAGTGCAATCGCTCCAGAAATGCAATGATAACCCTGCTGCAACTGACTTTCTCCACTGCCACAGACACCTACTCACCAAAGCAACTACTCTCATCAACTGGGAGCCCAGTCCCATTGGAGTGAGCCAAAAGCTTGGCTGTTTCAAGCCAGATGGACAACCAGCCTCGATACAGGAATGCACCAGTGCAATCCAGGTCATGAGGGGCCTCTGGAAGCCAGCTAGCTCAAATTCCTGCTCAAAGCAGCGCTCTGCTGCACACTGTGCTCCAGAAGAGCCCCTGAACTTGGACAGGCAGCACCCTGGGAGCGGGCAGGATCAAGGAGAAAGCACTTAAGGGATAAGCTCTTACAGCCCTTAGAAAGCTTCTGGTAACCATTTACAAGTGGCTGGCTATAGATGAAAAAGTGTCTGAGTTGGCGTCACAGCTGAACAGTGTTCCCCCACAGCTCTGCTACATTAATCACCCTGCTGGCTGACTTATCTCTCTACATCAATTAAAGACACAACATAAATACTGGATTAAAAAGCTGCAGTCGTGTTCACTGGTCCGTGCGTGATTTATCTGCAAGACGCATACAAACACAGCCGGCCCAGAGATTTTCTTTCACAGCACTGCCGACAAAAAACTCAGCATCCCGCTGCCTTACAAAGGAGAGCGCAATTTTGGCTTTGGGAGAGTATCTCACCTTCGGTTGCAGGAGAGGAGGGAGAAGCACAAAGATGCCTTCCCTCCCTCCCCTCTCTGCTGTCATGTCCAGACTCAATCCAAACCTTCCTGCCGCTCCTCCATCAGCCAGGAGAGCAGCCCACGTATGTGAGCAGCCAGCAGTGCTTCAGAGAAGGATGCTGGCCTGATCCTGCTCCCTTCTCCACATCCCCCTCTCAAGACGTGGGCAGAGACTTTGCCTGAGCGACGGTTTCCAGGCGGCATGCTGCAGCAGGGAGGATGGCAAGGAAGAACGATGCCTCCCCAGAGGCACCAAAGCAAAGGCTGCCTTGGGGGGCCGTACACTGGCACACACACTGGTGGTGGTCTGTCAGTTGCAGCTGTTGGAGCTGGTGCGGCAGTGTCTTAACACTGAGCATCTAGACACAGCTCCAACAGGGCCCAAAACAAGCCCCATGTAACTCCAGCTCATACTGAGCATCTCCAGAAAGCCATACTGAGATCAGATGCACGGTGGGGACAGCCAGGCATGCAGGGGCCCCAGGGGAAGGCTGGAACTCAGCAGAATACTCTCACATATTACAACAGGAGCTCCTGAGTCACTAAGGTCAAACATTCAGCAAAGAGAGGCGGTTCTCATACCATGCAAGGCCATCCAGTCAGACTCCCCGTGGTACCACCCAAGAACATGCACCACTGATGCCCCCGAGAGTCTGTGTCCATCTTTTACAACGGCATTGGGGAAAAAAAAGGCAAGCAACTGACAGTACTGCTTAGTAGATGATCCTGTTCCTAAGGGAGTCCAGGAGGCTTAGGCTTTCACGACAGCATCTCCTTTTTCTCTTGGCCTCTGAAATGTGCATTTTCACTTGGGTGCCTGGGATGCCTAGAATTTGTAAAGCAATGGAGCAAAATGACATTAATTAAAACTCAAGCAGAACCTGACAAATTCTCAGTAAACTAATCTGCACGCCTCAACAATCTCACCAAGAGTGCTCCAAGCTCAACAAATGTTTAATCACTAAAAAATATAGTGAAAAACTGCATTTGCTAAGCACAGATGAGACTTAAAGCTTACACCCTAATCCATTTGCAAGTGTACCTGGAAATGGAGAATAAATAATAAAAACTGAAAAAAAATAATCTTTGCAGTTCACTTTTTGACTTTCCTATTGCTTCAAATCATCTCCTCTGCAACAACTTTGAAAAGGAATTAACCAGTTTCTCTACAAAGCTGGGAAATGCATTTTACAGGAATCATTTCTTTTTGAGCTCAGCAATTTAACTGCAGCCTACACCTTAAAAGCTGAGAAAAAAGGTTAAATGTCGCCTCTTCACCTTTTAAAGCTATGCACTCTGTATTCACAAGAGGTTTCCTGTGCATGTTCCAGGCTGCATTTGAAAAGCTCACCCAGACAACCCCGCTCTGAAAGTCAAGCAGGGCCCGTTTACAAACCTGCACCTTTTTTCTATTTCTGTTGCATGCTTTCTATGAAATGCCACTATCTACAGCTGGGCAAGTTTTCTTCTCAAATACGCATTCAGCATCTCCCATATGTCTTTTTTCCCTCTCAGCATAACCTCCCTCTCTACTGTTTGTTTTAAACCACCAGAGTATGATTAACAGCTGCAGGGATCTCCTTCTGGCTTTGTTCCCCCCCCTCCATGAGCTGTTTACTTACCAGATATGATTAATTCAAACAATCCCCTCCAATAAGCACTATCACACAGTGAGTCTTCCAGTGCAGCACGCTGCACACTGTCCCTCTGGCTCCAGTAAAAGAAAGCATCTTCCTTCAGCAAGAGGACTGAACACATGCTCCACCATAATCACACATAACTTCGATAGCCATAGCACTACACAAGCGCTGACAGTTTCTATTCAGGACTGCATATTTACAGACATTGCCAGGGCTAGGTGCTGACCTCCTGACTCTTTGCGTGGAGCAACCACACTCAGTGGCAAACGCCAAATGTGCACATCACACATGCGTCATGCAAACGCATCATCACACATGGAATCAGTCCCACCTGGTTTCGCTGCCAGGCTGCAACTGCAGGGATTGATGTGCTTCAACACCAGGTGTTGAAGCATCTGAGAGCATGTCATCTTGGTTATAGCCAACGGTGAGCACACTGGGAAAGCACAGTCTTCAGTGGGGGGAGGCAAGTCAAGTGGCACCTGTTAAGGTCCTTCTGTCTTTGATTGCTCCCTTTTCTGTCCACAGAACCAGCAGTTCAATAAGCTAGACTAATTGACTTGGACACTTTGGGAAGTCTGGCAGAGTGCGCATCCAATCAGATGGTAATTTTTCTTGATGTGTGACCCTACATTATTTGGGCTGAAAATACCAGCACATTTCTAAACAGTTCTTGCATTGATCTTGATGTTTCTCTATACATTAAGAATTACATCCATCAGGACGGCTGCCCTGTGCCAGGCATAACAAAAATACTAGCAATCAACATTTCTCAGCTGGCCTCAACCTCACCTCTCAAGATGTTCTGTGAAAAGGGCCAAAATGGTTACACTTGTCTGAGCTCACCCAGCAAGACAGTATCAAATCAGAGATTAAAACTCAGAGTGTACAGTACCAGGCAAGCCAACACTCTTGCTTCCATAATGCAAGAGGGGCTGGGAAGCAGACAAATGATTTCTGCATCATTTCTGTACTCAAGACTGCCAAATACTGCAAGGATCTGTGGGCCAAACAGGGTTTTGAAGTATGGAAAGCTCTACCCATGGTGGCCACTCCCCAGCCTCTACTTCCTTATGAAAGCCTGAAGCAGGATGTGCTGCAACTAACTGCAAGGTGAGCTGGCAACTGGCACGTGAAGGGTAGGATCTGTCAGTCAGGCTGCCTTGTGCCAACCTCCAGCACAGAGTAGCCAGGATAGCATCAAACCCTAGCCCTGAGTGATAACAGGTCTATGCCATTCTCCAGTTGGCCCCAGACTCTTCCACCTGTATATCAGCTAGCTTAGAAAAATGAACAGCTGAGGAGAATCCTTTCCTGAAGAGAAAAGTCAAAGTACTCTGTCGCTATCAAAGAAATTGCATACACCTGCACGTACCAACAAGGAAACTCCTGGAAAGTGGAGCATCAGGAGACAACGTATCATAAGGCTCTATATAGCAGCTAAGTGAGAGTGTATAGTTAAAAACTACACAGAGGCCCTTTGTCTTTAGAACACATTGCTAATGGCTGACATCTACAGCAGCCACCACTGCAACCCAGTGGTTCATTCCAACTCGGTAATTCCTCATCTCCCTGACCACAGAGAGACAGCACACATTTGGACACCCCCCAGCCTGATAACCCAGGAAAAGACTTTTTGCTTGGAAAGAAGCAAACAAATGATTCCAATGCTGTCATCCCAGCACTGCCAGAGATTTCCAGGTTGCAGTCCTTTGCGGGTCCAGGGTCAATTCAATAACAACAAGCAACAGTGGTTATTTACCACAGCACCCATTGCTAATTACCAGTACCAATATGCTCTGCATTGTCAGGAAACCACTGTTCCCAGTATCCTAGACTCTATCCAGCCCTCTGCAGCTGCCTGTTTGTACAAATTTCTCAAAGCTACAGCTCGTATTCACAATGCTGCAGCATTTGTCCAGTTATTTTTCCCACCCACCACGTAAATAAAGTGACAAGTGACTTGAGAGATGAAAGCCACGTGCCGATGGGAGGAGATAAATGGGGAAGAGACAGAATATACGTCACAGCGCTCTACCCTTCCCCTAGCTCCTTTAGTAACAGAACACAAAAAAGTCCCAATGCTTCAATTGCTAAATGATAAATTAACAGAGCAAAGCAAAGCAGGAGCAAAGACATCTCCCACAATCTTGCACAGAAACAGCAAAATATACAATAGAAAATGTCACTAACACCCCATTCAGGCAGATGCACTTATTTTTATGTATGACAGGTTTTGAGCTGGAAAAAATTTGACCACCGGTACTCTGCTGCATGGCTGTTCCCCTAGATGTCATTTCCACCCTAAGTGACCTTCTGCTTAATGCTGGGTGTTTCTGGCCTGTAGTCCTTCCTCTCTGAGACATTGCGTTTCACCTTGGCACTAACTGGAGACTCCTGATTGAGCGACGTACTCGAGTGGGACTTCTTCAGTCCTGACGCATCATTCTCTCCTCCACTCAGCAGCTCCTTCACCCCTTCTTTCAGAAGGCCAACGTAAATCTCATAGCGATTTTTCTGGGAAATGGAAAGAAAGGGCTGAATCAGTCTACAACAAATTCTGCAGAAACACCTGAAAGACCATCTAGGTAACATAATAGCTTCAAGTTTCAAGAGATGTTGAAAGTAAGGAGTCTAATATAGATATGAACAATGGCGGCTAATGTAAATTACACTGCGCAAAAAGGATTTCAGTCAGGCTGTGCAATTTAAAACACTCAGTTCTGCAGCATACAAATTCCAGAGGTCTACTGAACGGTGGCCCTCAGCTAGCTAGAATGCACGGTTATTTCTGAGTAAGAACACCAAGGAGGAGCTTTCTGACCTTAGCCGCGCTGAGTCACCTCATATATATTGAAACATTGCGTGCTCAAATAAAACATGGACACAATGTGTGGCAAAATGAGCTAAGGGACAACAAAAATCCCTATCTGTACGGCTACAGCTGTCCCTTGCAACCCTCCATTCCCATCAGTGGGTCCTGCTTTTCTGGCTTTAGCCCAAGGGGCAGAAACCAAAGTCAGGCCCATCTATGCTCAGACTCTATCGGCTTGGCCACCTCTGAGCCCTTGAGATGTCACACTTTGAGAAGGAGGAGTAGATGACAGAGCATCAGGGCATATTCCCCTGACAGGACAACTCAGGATGAACAATAAAGGCTGCTCTTTGTCCAAACACTTGTATTTTTTGTATGGAAGAAGTTCACTTTGCCACGAACTTCTCATCTGAAATGAAGTTTCCCCTTCCAAAGGGAAGCTTTTGCTCTGTTGTGACAGCATCCTTCTGCACGGAACACCTTGGCAACCAACAAAATGAAGGTAGATTAACGAAACGTCACTGCAAGGCGTCAAACACATTACCTGTGGTAGGAGGTTCTGAGAACTGTTCAACCCATTTTTTGGCATTTGTTCAATAAACTGACCCTGACAAAACCACTAAGGATGTGGTGCAAGCATTGTAATTAAGGTGACCTCAGTGGGCTGGGGGCCAGAGAAGGAGGGAGTAAGCATTTTCACTGAAAACAGTTGCCAAACTGTTATGTTCCTGACTAAGGAAAAAGCATTTAGTGAAAATTCTTCCAATTTGTAGTAAAAGTTCAAGTAATAATACCTATTTGAGGGCAGAGAGGCTAAAAGCTTGAGAACTACTTTGAAGAGCAGAATATAAAGAAAAAAACATGAGAGAATGTGACAGTGCTTCCAGAGAGCCCTCTGAATAAACAAAACCTCATAGGCAGAATATACCTAAAAAGTAAATTAAAAAAAGGCATTCTTATAAATTCCATATTTGGAGCTCCAGCTCCACAATGCAAAAGACAAACACATTAAGCAGATAAGATGTGTCACACAATATAAAAGGAAATGTAGAAACAGCAAGCAGAATTCAGACGATGCACTGGGCTGATGGATGATTCATCGCAAGACACATGGGACATCTCTGCAAAAAAAGAAGCCAAGGAAGTGCTCTAAGGCTAGTATCAGTACAATATTCATCAAGGGTGAGGGAGACATTACCGCCATGTGGAACTCTGCTTATTGTTGGTGCCCTAAACACCTCTAGGGGACAAGTACTAGTTTCTGCCTTGCACTTTCATCAGTGGCCATTTTGCACTGGATACTGTGCGCTTACCATTTCTGTATCAATTAAGCAATGCATCTGGAAGTTTCTCATTTGATTTCAGCTCCAAACTTGCCCTATTAATGTTCTGACATTTGAAGCTAAGTATTCAATTTGGTGGAAATTTCCTTTAAAAAAAAATCTAGATATTCTGTCAGGAAAATAAGGCACAAAAATTAAAAATGGTTATCTCTGCAGCCTGAATGCATGTAAAGAAGAGATAAGGCAGCCATCCATCAAATTCCTAGCTTCACCTCTCACCTAACAGCACTCAGAAGATTTCTTGTTCATATATTTGCCATACCGAACAATCACAATCTAGAGTAGTACTTCTTCAGACAACAAGCAAAGAGAAAATGCTCTTTGCTTGGTTTCTACAAGCAAAGACACCAGGTAGGGAGAAATACTTGAAGTCACATCCCTGAACAAGGAACAATCAACTCCATGGTCACATCTACTCACAAGGAAACGCCACATCAGGAACTACATCAGGAATAATAATGACAGAAACTGAGGCAGTTGAATGAAGAGAAATTACAAGGGCCTAAAGAAAATAAATTAGGCTTCTTCCTCCCTAATGGGACTGTGTTGCTTCCTTGGGAACTAAGTGGTCCTTTCTTATTATTATTTTAAACACTACTTTGTTTTTAAAGCTCTCAATAACATCAGTTACTTTAATTTCTTCTTCACAATTTATGTTCTTTTTCCTAGGAGCAAAGCAAAATGCGTATTCTAGAAGAGAGGTAACTTCTCCTCCCCAAAAATCTACTCCCAGTTCCTTTAGTAAATCCCTGTGAAGTAATTGAACATCTCAGCTCGGGTATCTCAGCGATGCTTCTGGGGATTTATCAGCCTGGCCCTTTGTATGCAGATGAAAGGTGTAGTCAGCCAGCAGGTCTGCCTGAAAGAGACGAATATAAAAGACCTCCTCACCTGCCTCTTGTCCTTTTGCAGGGACCTCATGCAGCAAGGTCTGCTACCAGTTCCTGCATGACACTGACAGCAATCTGTTCTGAAGGGAAGGTGAGGAAATTCCAAAACTGGTGGAAAGCTCCCATTCTGCATGTTCAGATAGCTCACTTTTCTTTTTGTTTTCCCTACAAACTGCTGAACTGATTGTTCAATACACCCTGAAATCTGTGAAATCTGTGTCAAATGTGTGGGTAATGCAGCATTACACAGAAACACCTTGAATCACCATCTTGCACACACAGTTGAAGTCAGTATCTCCATTTGCCTGCTTAGACAGGCATTCTTGCAGTGCTGATTGCACATTTGAACTGTGCAGACTGAACCTGTTCAAGGCTCTCACTAGGGAAGAAGATATCTTTTGTTTCTTGTGCTACACTGGTTCTGCTTTGTACAAAGGTAACAGATATACTTCTCAAAAATAAAATTGACAGAAAACACACACACAAAAAAACCAATGCAACCACCTCTTTTTCCATCAGTCATGACAAATCATCAGACACTACGGCCTACATTTCATCCATACTCATCATGCCTCTAGAAGCAACAGAAAATAAACCTCGAGTCAAGAGTCCCAACCCAAGCTACCTTTTGACCTCCCAAGTTGCAAAACACCCCCATAGAGGGAAAGCGCGTGGCTTGACTGTGCACACCTGAGTGATGTGTTCAACACTGATCACAACTGTTTGACCATCAACTTCCAAACCACCTCACTGCCTACTTTCCCAGTCTACTCATTAACAGATTGTCTAAGGATGTTAGAGAAGGTAACATCAACATCTACATTAAAGTCAGGATAAACCATTTCCACTGCTCTCTCTTCACCTTATCAAGCCAGACATATAATTGTAAAAGGCTATCGTGGTGATCAGGCATGATTTCTCCTTCATAAACAAAAACTGATTACGTCCAGTCACTTTTCTTGTCTTCAGTCCTTTTGGAAGGGGTATCCTGGAGAATTTACTCTACCAGCCTTTCCTGGATGGAGAAGAATCTGGCCAGCCTGTAGTCTCTCAGGCCTTCCTCCTTGCTCTTCTTGAAATAGGAATGACATCGACTTTCCTCCAATCCTCAGGAACCTCTTCTAGTCACCATGATTTTTCAGAGGTAATTGAGAATGGCCTCCCAATTACATCATTCGCCTCTCTGAGAACCCCACTCATGGGGTGAGTCTCATCAGATTCCATGGACTTGTGTGTTATCCAATTTATATTGTTTCCTAACCAGGTAAATCTGCCTTGCTCCAGATTTACTCACTGGGCTCCTTGCTCCTGATTTATTCACTAGGCTCAGGGATTTCCAATGGGTGAAGGTTGGTCTTACCAGTAGAGATCTAGACAAAGAAGATATTGACTACTTTGGCCTTTCTCTGTCCACTGTGACCAGGTCTGCTGCTCCATTATAGGCTCCAAGTAGGACCCATATTTTCCCTGGCTGTTCTGCTGCTAAGGTGCCTATAGAAACCTTTCTTCTTGACCTTCCTACATTTTGCCAAATTCAACTCCACATAAGTTTTGGCTTCTTTAAAACCAACAACACAAACTTGATACTTGAACAGTATCTCTATATTGCTACCGTTACTTGCTACAGCTTCCACTTCCGCATAGTTCATTTTCAGGAGCAGCTTCTTCATTCACAAAGGCCTCTGCCACCTTTGTTTGGTTTCTTTGCTTGTTAGTGTGGACCATTCCTGAGCTTGGAAGAGTGATACCTGAAAACTGACCAGTTCTTCTGGAGCGCTCTTCCCCTGAGGGCCGTATCCCATAGGATTTTTCCAAGCAGTTCAACGAACAGGCCTGAAGTTCACAGTTGTGATCTTATTCTTTGCTTTGACTTCTCCCTACAGGATCATGAAGTCCACATCTCATAGCAACTTGCTGCCATGGTTGTCCCCAGCCTTCATGTGCCTGAGTTCTTCTTTGTTCAGACAAGAGGTCCAGAGAAGTGTCTCTCCTTGTCTGCTGCTTGATCACCTGCATTAGGAAGTTGTTGTTGATGCACTCCAGAAACATCCTGGATTGCTTCTGCCCTGCTGTGCTGTCTCTTAAGCAGATAACAAGGTGGTCAAAATTCTGCAGGACGACCAGGGCCTGCAAGCACAAGTCTTCTTGCAGATCTTTGAAAATGGCCTATCAGACAGAAAACACAACACCACCTGTCTTGCTCTATACACTAATACTGATCCACAAGCTCTCAGCAAAGCTTTGTGTGAGTGAGCAGCAAGATCACATAAAAGATTATTATCACTGTGCCTCCTTCCTAAAAAGCCAGTATCCATTCATGGCAGCATTCCTGTTGTCCTGTTGTCTGAACTACCCTACTGAATCTCTGTGATCTGAATGAGATTGTAGCCCTGCAACAGCACAGACCTCTAATTCCTTCTGCTTGCCCAAGAAGGGTATGAAAGCTTTCCTTATAATGTTGTTCTATGAGCACTTCCTTAATCATATGGCATGTGTGAGATGACTCTACTTTAGTCCTCTTTTATTGATGATGAAGTCTCTCTTGTTCACATCATCGTGTACCCTTTGCTTATCAGCCACTTCCTCATTTGATTGTTGGTCAGATCATTTCAGATGCGTGGGATGTAGAAAAGCAAACTGGCCAGCCACACTTCTTGAACAAAACAGCAGAAATACATCTCAAACTCATCATATGCAATGACACCAACACAGCGCTACAGTAAAGTGCCATTACACTGGACAAAACATGGCTTTACAGCATGAGACAGCTCCTGCCTAAGAAGCTTGTCATGTCTTCAAAAAGATAAAAGGAGCAAGAAGAGAGGGTCACATTTTTCCATTTTACAGATAAGGAGCTAAGCCCACAGCCAAGGTCACAGGAAGTCTTTATCAAAAGGAGGACCCACATCCAGACTTCTGGACTGTTGTGACTTACTTGTTGAGAAAGAACGTCCTCCTTACTGGAATAAGGTGAAAATTGTAATATAATCCTGTATTTCTTCAAGTATGAAACCAGCCTCATCCATACACAAAAAGTAAAAGCAATAAAGTTTCCCATACGTACCTCAAATTCCAGATAGTGGTCCTTCAGTTTGTAATCATCTACTTCCTTGCCTTTGAGCTTCTTGTCAGGAGGGTAGGAGCGATGTTCAGCAAGTTCAGTGGAGATCTGCTTCAGCTTAGCTTCATGGGATTTCAGCTGTTCATCCTTCAGAAACACATTAGGCACATAAATTATAGAATCTAAAATATTCAATAAGGAAAGTAAAAAGAGAACTTTTGCTTTATCTTAACTAATCTTAATTAGATTGATCAGACCTGTTTTCCCAAAGATCTGTCCCCAACAGCATTCTCAAAGGCATCCAAGTAAAGTGGCCAACTTTGCAGAAAAACTCAGCAGTGAGCAGATGCCACTGGGAAGGATAGCAAACTTGTCATCCCTCGCCTTGCTGAGAGCAACGGAAGCAGCTTGCTGCAGAGCGTTACTGACAACATGACACTTCTGCTCTAATACATTTTTTGGCAAATTAATTAAGGCTGTTACATGGAGTCAGACCAAGGGCAGAATGAGACAAGCAAAGACCCTGCCTCAGGTCTTTGCAATATAAAGGCAGTTTTTTTCCAGGACAGAAAGGACATGGAATCAGAGCCCTTCCTTACATTTCCACACTACCAAATGCTCTTCAGTCTGCGGCTTCCATTTGTTCAGAACAATGCAATGCATCCAGAAGAAGAGGGGCTGCCCTCTCCTAAAAAGGTATCTCATTTTGCTAAGCTGCTACTAGCTTTTATCCCACTGTGCAATTGGAAAGAGTGAGGAGCTGCTACTCTCTCCTTTCTAATTTCCTTTATCATAATCCCAGGCCCACTCACTTCCTCCAGTCCATCTGTCAGCTAACCTTCCCTCAGCTCAGAAGGTTTCTAGCTCCTGCTGCATGGCCTTCTGGCCATCTCTATGCTTGGATTTAAAATACATTTGATTTAGGTAAATCCAAAATATAGATACTACTGTGCAGACCTTAATGATCTAGTCAGTCATAACAGCAGGTAGCACCTAGCTCAGTTACCAGACATTTACCTAGCCTCAGAAGAAAGGACTGCTGCCAGTAGTGTCCTAGTGATGTGGATGTGCAGCTTGCTGCTTCAAGCCTATCCCAGACATGTCTGCAATGCACTATGAGTAACACCAAGGACTAAGCCTTCCAGCTCACATAATTTGAGCTGCAGAAAAGAGCAGAAAGGGGAAAAACTTCTACACAGGATGATAGCTGAAGCCCCAGCTAATCTTGTGTTTCACTTTTTTATTTTCCGAGACGACCGTATAACAAAATAAGTGGGATAATTTGCCTCCACTTATACATGGGTAGGCTCAAACTGATCCCTACTGGCTTCCAGAAATCGTTGTTGCTGTTACTAACTATTGTGAATCCACTGTTCTTTCTGTAAGTGTCCAGCCACTCTTTGTGCTAAACTGCTGGTCTCAGGGACATCCTGTTGCAGCAGGTACTCTACTCTGATGACAGGAGGTCTTTGAGAAGCTCTTAATTTGGCAATTGTAATTTCCAGGGCAGCAGCCCTTTGGTGTATTTGTGTATACATTCACACCTCCAGGAAAAAAGGAAAACACAGTTACTAAATCCTTTACATTGGTGTTCCTTAATACGCAGTTTTGCCACATCCCTCCAGGCTAACCGAGATCAGATATTGAAAGCAAACTTGGTACAGTGATTGCATGGAAATTATCATGCCCATCCTCCCTCCCTCAGCCATGTTAGGTTCTCACTGCATCTTCTGCCTGACCGAGAAGAGGCCCCTTGAAGAAGTACTGTGCATCACGACTCAGCCCACAGAATACTAAACAGCAACCAGAGGGATTTGACAATTCATATTTTTTGTCTGCCAAATAAGAAGCAGCCCGCTGGCAGCTTTTCCATACTGACAGATAAAAGCAGATATGTTTCTGCTTGTCTTTGAATTTATCTGCTTTGAACACTTAACATTCTTCTGCCGTTAGCTAAAACAGCTTATCTTATTCCACTTTTTGTGTCTCCCTTTCTTCAAGACACGAACCACAGGGCTATGTTCTATTTTTTCTCTTTCCAGATTAAACAGAAACAGTGAGACTGGGAAACAATGTGCTAAATGGAACAATCACACAGAACAATGAGTAAAAATGCTTTTTTTTGTGTCTGGGGGAAAATTATTGAAACCCCAGATAGTATATATACAAAAGTATGCATGAGCAAAAGGACAAGTTATTATTATCCTGTAAGAGACACGATTTAAACTTTAACCCAGAATAGAAGATGGAAAGTCGGTCACCACATCGTAAGAAGAAAGGCTACTGCCACAGAGCAGGAAAAAGCAGGGGCGACATAAAAAACACCCCCTTAGAGAAATGCAGATTATGAGATAATGGTTTCTAAGGAGTGTTGCTAGGCTATGAAGATGGCAAAAATGCATTTAAGAAGCAATCCAGCACGGTGGGGAGATGACTTTAAAAGTTATAGCAGCTTACTCATAAAATTATACACCAACGACTGGAATCTCACCCTTCTGCCACCTGATTAATGCAATCAGTAGTGGGTTCCTGCCAATGCAGGAGAAATTGCAGGCATGTTATCACATCGAAGTACACAGAGCTACAGGTGCAAGCATCAGGCACAGCCAGGCTGAAAGAAGCAGGAGATGTCTGTTCATGCAAGAAGTATCAGAGCTGTGAAACTCCCTGACACAGGCTGCTGCAGAAGGTAAAAGCTTATATAATCATATGGGAAGACCAAGGATGTTCATGTAACAGTTAACAAACATGAAACAAGAACTCTCTCAGCTGATAAGGACCTCTGGAAAAGTATTAGAGCAGAAATAAAATTGATACTTGCCTGATGAATCAGCTTTCACCCTTTACTGTCCCAATAATCCAAATAATCAGGTATATGTTTATTTCCTTTGAATCAGTGGTAATAAACACATTCATAAAAAGAACACCAGTTTGATGGTATTTGGAATGTCCTCTGCAGGACTATGTCCATGGGATGAAAATCCTATATCTGGTACTGGTTACACTAGTGACTCTTTCTTTTCATCAGAAATATAAAGGAATTATATTCAAGTATGTTCCCTCATAGAATCATAGAATCGTTTCAGTTGGGAAGGACTTCTAGAGGTCACCTAGTCCAACTCTTCTGCAATCAATAAGGATACCTACAGGTAGGTCAGGTTGCTCAGAGCCCTGTCCAGCCTGACCATGACTGTCTCCAGAGATGGGGATTCAAACAACTGTGATGAGTCACAGCCACCACAGGTCATGTTTGAACCATGATTCCCCATGCTTGCTGAAAGGCTCCAGATAGCACCATGTCTCAAACTGTCCCTCTAAGCTCAGACAAGGGGAATAAGGAGCAGCGCTCAGTAGTGTTTTCTGATTTTCTCTTTGGACTAGGGAGCAAAACGTTTTTCCAGTGTCCTCTTTGGGCCAACTTAATTCTTCTTTCTCTCTACTTAAAATCTCGACTCAGAAAACAAACAGATTTACCTTCCTAGCAGAACTTCTGTTTTTCCTAGAAATACTAGTGCTGACAGGAGCAAAACAATGTTAGTGACAACTTTCCAGACTCCAACCAGTCAAGAACAATCTCCATTACCAACCCTCTAGACAACAACTCACCTGAGATAGCTTTGTTGTGGTGGCTGGCAGGGGTGGGCGACTGAACTTCTTCTGGGAGCCAATTGCTGCTGGAAACGCTGGTGCAGAGAAGACAGCAGCCACACAGTTAATTTTGTTGATCCAGGTCTGCATTTCTTCTTGGCTCCTGGGGGAAAAAACACATATCAAGCACTTGTTGACTCAGCCTCCTTTCCCTCTTTCCCACCCTTCCACTGGCACTTTCAAAGCGAGAGTAAGAAGAGTTGAAAAAGTTTCAGTGTCTGCTGAGTCTTCTGGCTTCTGAGAGCAGTTAGTTTCAGGTGCCTCATTCACAGGTTGGCTCATGAATAAGTCCATAACTCACCCTAACATGCATCTTTTCCTATTCCAAACCAAGTGCAACAGGAAACAGAGCCAGTCAGTGCCCTGACTCAGACATATGTCCTGAAGTCTCATCTGCTCTACAGCCTAAGATCTCTAGGAGGTTCCATGTGGGTCTCAGTAGAAAAGGGCTAATGCAAAAAACCTGTGCATCAGTTTTCAATGCCAGAAGCCAAAAGAAGGTCATCTGTTCTGTCTGCATATCGCAGCCTGAAGAGCTTAATCAAATTATTCTTGTATTAAGTACTAACTTTGTTTCTAACCGAAGTGTATCTTCTAGAAAGACATCCGGCTAAGTCCTGATGACATCAGGAGACAGAATCCAAGACTGCCTTCGGTCATCTGTTAAAATGATTAATCACTCTGACTGTTAAAAGTTTGTGCTTGTTTCCAAATTGAATTTCCTGCAGCTTCAGCTTCCAGCTGCTGCATCTTGTTATGCCTTTCTCAGCTAGATTAAAAAGCCTCTTAAAACCTGATATTTCTTTCTCATGAACTACTTGTGCACTCTAATCATATCACTACTTAATCTTATTTCTGATCATATAAACAGATTGAACCTTTTAAGCCTCTGCTTTAACCTGTCCAGGCATGAATTTATTTACCCCTCCTTTAGAACTGCCTTCTTCCCTCAACTATTGGCACAAATCAGAAGAGAGCACTTACTGGGCTTGAAAAAGCAGGACCCTCCAATCTGCTGTTTTAAGCTTGAGGACATTGGGTTTCTTCTCATAGTCTGTTGCCTTGGATGCCAGTGCATGATGCACACTAACTGCATTCTTCAGATCTTCCTCCGACAAAGCCTTTTCTGGCTTGTACTCATCCTACAGAAATTAACAAGGAAAAATGACATCTTACTTCTCCATGTGCTACTCCTTTTTCCTTAACATAAAGAAAAACCTTGTTGCATGGTGATGAAAAGCATTATTAAGGTACGTGGTCTCTATGAAAGGAAGAGAAGTAGTTCCAAATCAGCAGTGGACTACTTGTCTTCACTTCAGGAATCCTTCACGGCCAGCTCCCCCCTCCACTACTCAATTGCTCATTCCTGCTGGAGTTCTCAACTTCCACTGCTCTGCTTGTCCTTAACTGTGTAGAAGTCACCCTATCAGTCTCCACAAAGCAAATACAGCAACATTCTTTAAATCTCTCTTTTGCTATGATGCTAGAGAGAAAACCTAGCAATGGCCGGTCTGCCAACGCACTAAAAGCCTTATGGATCCAGCACCATCACACAGTTCCTTTGCACGTTTTCTCCAATCTATATCTATCTTAAGTCTTTATTAAAGGAAAAAAAGGAATCCTTGAGGTTACCAGGCCAGCTTCTAGTTACATTACATTACACAATCTCTTTGGAAGCATAGAGCTGTATGACCCACAGGAGGGAATACCTTCTCTGAGCAGGGTCTGCAAATGGCAAGCACAGCGTTGTTCAGGTTTGCAACATGGTACCACTCCCAGCAAATAATAAAAACAGTGAGTCAAACTCCTCTGTGTTGCAGTTGTCTGCTGGGAGTAGCGTTTGATCTCCTGAGCAACAGGACCTGGGCAAGTGCACAATAATTGCGTTGCCAGAAGTTCAGTTTAAAGCACACTCCACTACAAATAGCTTTCCGAATCTAAGAAAAGCCAGAAGCTTTTTTAAGGAAAAGTTAATCACCAGCAGTCTTGTAGAAAGTTTCTCAAGGAGAGTCCAGCAACTGATTCTACATCTTTCCTTTGTGACTTCACCAGAAATCAGTGTCATCTGAAGCATCCACCAAGGGAGCTAGTATGATGGCTGCAAAGCAGAAGAGTAATTCCCTGCAGGTGTCATAACTATTGATCCCTTCACTTCAACACAAGAGTTATGAGATGGAGTTTAGCGGACAACAGAGTACAGGACACAAATCACACAGAAGGGACAGCATTAGCTTAAACCCCCAGCAAGGTACTTCTCCTGGAGAAAAGTTGCTTAAGATGCAGCTTTTGAATTAATGGATGCATTTACATGGTTTATCTGCTGGTATATAGACAGGAGCTTCAACTGCCGAGGTCATCTGTGCTCTCATCAGTGAGGCTGGGTTTGTCTGGGGCTCCCCAGGATGAGTTTCAGGGAATGACAGTCACCAGCTGTGGTGACCACCATTTCCCAGAAGGAAGGACAAAACATCCCACTACTCTGCCAGCTTCCAGTACTCTGCCAGCTTCCAGGCTAGTCCAGCTAGTGTAGGCCCAGAACCTGCTGCTGGTTAGACACTTCACCAGTAAGCCAGGGAAGAAGCAGCTAACCAGCAATATCATCACAATCAACAGCTCCAGATGTGTCGAGACAAGGGCACACAAACCACCACAGAGCTGTGGCAGAACAATCAGAAGGGCAGAGAACTGCTGCACTGATGTCCAAAGGGCAGCCTTCAGCCTAATTACCTGTGACATAAGGAGTTTTCAAAGCCTGACAGTGAGCTTAGGCAAATGCTCCTTCTCTCTCCTGGCTATAGGTCCTACCAAGTCCCAGCAAGTACTGGATGGACTTTCCTATCATGAGGTACTCTGCCTACCACCATTCAGGACACTCTCTACCCCTTCTTCAAGGCAAATCTGTGAAGGTATCTAGCCAAAGGGCAAGAACTAGAGGAGGCTGGCCAGCATCTCGCCCAGCTCTATCTTGATGATGAAGAAAGCAAGCCGCCTCCTTCAAAGGTAGAAAAGTTGATTTCTTTGGTGGTTGTTCTGGAGGAAATGACAGGCTCCACTATCCAGGGAATGAGAAAAAAATCAAGGCCAGGAAATGAACTTAGACCTCAGAAGCATGATATTCTGGCTTTCCTCAAATTACTGCCTTGAGACAGTCTCTGCTACCACCATGCTTGGTTCCTCTCAGCTTTCTCTAAGATGAATCCAATGGTCACAACTCACTCTGGTGTCTAAATCTGTTCCAGAACAACTTCACATTTGGGCAGTCCCAGAAGCAATACTGACTCAGAACCCCTCCTTACTGATAGAGAGATTTCATGATAATCCTTGCTAATCTCACTGGATCAGCTGGTTGCACTCTACCTTGACAGCTGGGGCCCTGCCAGCTTCTCCAAAAGCAGCCATCAGCATACCAGAAATGTCTACCAGTAGTTGGCTAGCCTAAGAGAAAGCTGAAGGGATGTGAATGTGCTGTCAAAATTCTTCCTTTAAGGCCTTCAACTCTTCTTAACTGGCAGGCAGTGCTAGGGGCAAAGGAACATCCATATTTCATATGCCACCAAGGACAGCACATGTGCGAGCATCAGTGTGGAGGTGGAGCAGAAATGAAAGGCAGCTCACTAAAGTTAGACCAAATCAGTGGCAAGAAATATATAAGGAACCAGAAAGGAAATGTGACCTCAATATCAACTGAAAGCTGCTGTGAATGCTGCACACAATATAACTACATGCTGAATTCATCTTTCTCAGACTCCTAACAAATGACTTTTCTACATCCTGCTGACCCAGTTTCTACATGGACACACATTCCTGCATCCATTTCTGATACACCCAACTACGCCAATCGGCTTTTTATCAGCCAAGGTATTTGTGGGTGTACACCTCTGGTCAGCTGCACATAATGGATGCAAAATCCTTTCAGAAAGTTTTGTCTCTGATCACTTTACACCCTTATAGCCTTTCCATTTTTTTTTTTAATTTTGACAAAGGAAACATATTTGAGAAATACCTGAAATCCCACAAGATTATAAAGTATCACATCAAAGAACCAAGATTTTGCAAACCTCAGAGCAGAGTCAAAACACAAAGGCCCATGTCCTGCACTGCCTGCTCATATGCAATTCCTAGCAAGGAAGTGAGGTCAGCCTTCTGTCCTCTCCTAATAAGCCTCTTTTCTGTACACACATCACATCCCATGTCAGTCTAGCGAAGAGACATTCTGTCAAGCTCCTACTTTGCAATTTCCTCTTGCTATAAACAGAGGGCAGGAAATTAGCCTTGGCCTGAGGATGTCCAGAGTCAGGGCCAACAGCCCAAACATGTCAAACCTCTTATTTTATATAATATTGTGCAGGCATGTTTAGTTGGCTAATTGTGAACGCTTCCACTGAGCCCCTCCAGTGGCCTCTGTGCTCGCTAATTCAGAAACTCTCTCTCTCTCAAATCACTCATTAAAAAATAAAACAATATGCACACAGTAATTAGCGCTGGAGCAGTTCCAATTAAAAAAAAAAACAAAAAACAGAAAAAAAAAAATGGGCACAGAGGCAAGACTGCCCAGATAAACTTCCCTGTAAATCTCAAATGACCGCCATTTAGGAACCACTCTCCTCTATAGACTTTGACAGCAAAATAAGAAGAATTAGTCTGCTATGCAAACAGAATGGGAAGAGAATTGGGATCACACTACGCACTGGGAGAATCACAGCTGTTACAAACTATTAATATTTATATTAATGTCTTGAGGGAACAGCTGAGTTACAGATGAGCACAGAAAACAACAGTGCAGAGGCCCGTACATTTATTTGTGGGCATACAGTACCTAGAACAGTGAGATTTCCCTCTCCTCTGCTTGAATAGCACTCAGTGCAATGAAACTATCATCACAGCTTTTTCCTCCACAGATGTACAGATAATGAAAGGGAAATCTTGTAAATGCATATGGGTGTGCATCCTGCCCTGCAGCACTGCATAATTAGGAGAGAAGGAAAACAGAGAGAAGGAAATTCCTCGCCCATAACTACCACCATAGTTCTGCATTTCTGCACAGAAATCAAGCTGCTCTGAAATCTTCCTCAACTTTATGAAATTGGGATCATTTCTGTCTCCCAGTATATTGCAGAAGGAAGCAACAATTCATCAACACTTACTATCACTAAACTTTGTCGAGCCATATATTTTAAAACCCTGTCATTACCAATTTCTGCAATAGCATGTTCCTAACAGTGCAAGGTTTATTACAGGGCTGGAGCAAAGCCCTGCTGGACCTTCTGGAGCTGAATAGAAATCAGAGGATGTTTCACTGATGCTGCATGAGGCACTGCTGCTAAGCAGGGGTCACATGCACCCTCAGGAGGCTCACAGCTGCCCCATCACTCAGGGAGTGAGTCACTTCCCATCAGACCTCTCTGTCAACCTTTCTAGCGCTGAATTAAAAGTCTTGCTTGTCACTTGCTACAGCTTCAGTGAAAGTGGATTCAGGGCTATGTGGGAGAGCACAGCTTTGCAGAGTAACCATCTTGTAATCACTGAATTCAAGTGCCATGACAAATGCAAGATAAACAACTGAAAAACAAATAAGAACAAGAACTCCACCAATGAATTTGTTCTGCAGAAGTGTAGTCAGATGTGAAATCACTCTCACACTTACCAAGAGATGGAGGGTGACAGTGGCGAGAGCAACCTTCTGCAGAAAATCTGCATGCTACATCAGCATCTGTAAATTTTGTCTAAGTGTTTTTAACTAATATTACAGTGATACTTACAGAAGTTTTCAATTAAGACTCTAAAATAGCACCTCCACTTCTTCCCCTTGAAAACTTATTAATCCCCCTCAAGGATCAAATAAAAAATTAATTCATATGCTATGGACAGGAACCTTCTTATTTCTCAGGGAACCATCCAGTCTTTTCAGATATATGCTAAACATGACTCATTTCAGAAATCAAAGCAGCTGACTGCAATTCACTCAAGAAAGTGAAAACGCAAGCCTGCCATAGAGACCATTTTAATAAAATCTGAAGCTGCTGCCAGCGAAAGAACCAGAGGGAAGGCTTAGCTGCAGTTCAGGACACTTGGTTCTAGTCTCTCACACTGGCTTTGGAGCATGTAACATCCAACTTTCAGCCCAAATCTTTCCTCTTGCCTCCAGATTTTTTGTTTGCTTTGGCACTTCAGACCTGTCAAACGGGCACTGAGCACAGACCAGCCACCTCATAAACCCTGTGCTGTAAGACACGGATCCAAACCGTGTCCAACAGAAATTCTCATTTCTGTTGGAGACCATACACCATGCTGCCTCCAAAGAAACCAACAACTTCAGAAACCCAGAATAAAGGAGGAGGAAATAACAGTATGCACTTACACTCTTTACAGTTGCAAAACACAGTGGAAATGCAGAAAAACTTTCAGCAAAGCATATTTCTACAATGCAGAGCAACATGGACAGAAATCACCTATATCAAGAACATTACACTTATGGTGGGAGACACAAAGGCTTCAAAACCTACAAACTGACAAAATTTGATTCTGTCAGTTCTTGCTCATATATTCCATCTCACTTTCCAAGAGAAGTTATAGTTTAAAAAAGCTTATAGTTAAAGCTGTATTACAATCAAGCTTGCGCCAAAAGACTTGAAGGGTTTGAGCTGACGTTTTTTTTAGACTTCTTGCTGGCAGAGAGTAAAATTTTTTTAGAAATAAGTGTTTCTATCCTGCTTTGGAAAAAAAATGGTATCCTCTAATTCTGCTATGGAGCAGAAGCTGCAGATTCCTACCAAGATCAAGCTGCTGTTAAACTGTTTTGCAACTGCTCTTGCAGTCACTGCAGAAAAGTATACTGTGAAAATACTGGAAAGGAGGACAGCCTTATAGGAGGTGAAGTCATACATATCAACTGCAGTGTTAAAAGCAGCCCAGAGGAATCTGTGCAAGACACAGAGAGATGATGCTGTCTTTGCTTATGAAGCTAGCTGTTTTGTCAGTCATGAGTGACAGTGATGGCATAAACTGGAATTGACAGGGTGCACATCTGGATAGCGACAATGAGACTGAATTTGAAACTGAGAAATGGAGGAGCACAGTAGTGAAAGAATTTACATCTCAATGTGTGTGTAAACAGGGTGGGGCACAAAGAGAGCAGATATACTGCTGGTCAGAGGGAAAGGAAACTGGAGCTGGGTCGTGAGAGTGGAAAGGATGCCTGCTGCTTTATCCCCCTTTAATTAGTTTCCGAAAGACAGTGATTTCTCCTACCTTCTGCAAGTACAAGACTGTTCCCTTCAGCACAGCATAAAAGGTTTTCCAGCTTCGTTTTCCCCAGGGAGCTGCAAAGAAAACAAACGAAAACCCGTTTAACTCAAATCCATTTTTACACTTTGTCTAGGCAACAGGAGAGCTACATTAGTCCTGTGTTAAATCTCCTTTGTACTCTCCTTTCGAAAGGACAATGCAACTCAGCACAGTGCCTGCACATACCTGCTGTGAGGTAGAGTAATAAAACAACCCTGATGACAGCACTGGACTGGATCAGAAGGAAACAGGAGCAATGAAGAAAGCAGGCCAGAGAGATCTGGTCTTTCTGCTCTGGCAGACACTAACACTGCCCCTATACTGTTAGGTGTGAACTCTGTACAGTGATGATGTTTTTAGTAGGAAACACCCTTTCTCCATGTCAAAACAGGCCAGCAGTCACTGCTCAGAATCAGCGTGACATTGCTCAAAAAGCAATGCCTCCCAAGAGCATACTTCCTTCTTGCAACTGTTGTTCACCCAAGCGGGCAGTGAGTGGTCAGATGCCTGCTTCATCCCATCCCTTCTTCCTGCAGTTGCTGGGGAAGCCAAAGGGGAAGCAGAGAGGAGCCAAATAAAAAATCACCTCTCAAAAAACCTGAAGTAACACTGAAGAGCATCACAGAGGCAACTTATCCAACCCACAAATTCCTAGGAACAAGAATGAGAAGAAAAAAAAATAGAGTTGCAGGGAGATCGAGTTTGAAGGCTCCAGTCTGAAATTCAGCTGTGGTACATAGGGAAAAGGCATGGGCTGTACAGTCACGGAGGCAGAGACCAGAAGCATGCATTGAAGTACACTCTCCACCAAGAACACACCAGTGACCAACATCCACTTGTATATATAACATATACTGCAATTAACAGCAGTACATGACTAAAGCATCAACCTCAAAAAGCTATCCCATTCTGATCTGACCAAGTGGCAGTGAAAAAGTTATTAGTCACTTGCTCCAGAAGTTAATCACTCGCATCTCACGCAGTGGGCATTATTCCTACTTGTATTATGCAACCAATAGAATTTCACAGTAGAAATCTCTACATAGATTAAGCTCTTCTGAATTACAACAATGTGCTAGGATACTTTTAAAGACAGAAGGTGCTGTTGCAGGCATCCTGGTTGTACAGATTCCTCATGTTTTCACAGAACTATATCACAGAATAGCTTGGTTTGGAAGGGCCCTCAAAACTCACCTAGCCCCAACCCTGTGCCATGGGCAGGGCTGCTCCCCACCAGCTCAGCTGCCCAGGGCCGCGTCCAACCTGGCCTTGAGCGCCTCCAGAGATGGGGCACCACAGCTTCTCTGGACAGCTGTGCCAGGGCCTCCACCCTCTGTATAAAGAATTTTTTCCTAACATCCAACCCAAATCTCCCCTTTTAATTTAAAGCCATTCTCATCCTATCGCTTTGAGGCCATGTAAAAAGTCACTCCCACTGCTGTTTATAAGCTCCCTTTAGGTACTTGAAGGCCACAATGAGGTCTCTGGAACCTTATCTTCTCCAGTCTGAACAAGCCAAGTTCCCTCAGCCTTTCTTCACAGGAGAGGTGCTCCAGCCCTCTGACCATCTTTGCACCCCTCCTCTGGATCTGCGCCAACAGATCCCCTTCTTGTGCTGGGAACCCCAGGCCTGGACACTGTACTGCAGATGGGGCCTCACGAGGGCAGAAGAGAGAGGGACAATTCCCTCCCTCTCTCTGCTGCCACCCCTCTGTTGATGCAGCCCAGGATACTTTCAGCCTTCCGGGCTGCAAGTGCACACTGCTGGCTCATGTACAGCTTCTTCATCTACCAAACTCTCAAGTCTTTCTCCGCAGGTCTTTTCATTATGAATTCTTCTCCCAGTCTGTACACACATCTGGGACTGCCCCAACCCAAGGGAAGCACCTTGCACCAGACCTTGTTGAACCTCATTTGTTTCACATGGGCCTACCTTTCAAGCTTGCAGAGGTCTCCGTGGATGGCACTCCTTCCCAGTGTATTACCAACAGCACCACTCAGATTAGTGTTGTCTGAAAACATGCTGAGGGTGCACTCGATCCCACTGTCTGTGTCACTGATAAAGATGTTGAAGAGCACCAGTTCCAAGACTGACCCTTGAGGGACACCACTCATGACTGGCCTCCACATGGACATAGATCTGTTAACCACAACCCTCTGGCTGCAAACATCCAACCAATTCTCTATCCACTCTTCAAATCCTTCTCTCTCCAATTTAGAGATAAAGATGTGATGTGGGATCATGTCAAAGGCTTTGAAGAAGTCCAGGTAGATAATATCTGTTGCCCTTCCTTTGTCCACTGATGCTGTTATTCCATCATAGAAGGACACCAGATTGGTCAGACATAATCTGCTATTGGTGAAGCTGTGCTGGCTGTCACAGATCACCAGTTCATCTTGCATGTGCCTTAATATAGCTTCCAGATCTGTTCTGTGATCTTCTCAAGCCCAAAGGTAAGGCTTACAGGTCTGTAATTTCCCAGGTCTTCCCCTCTACAACTGGCTTTTATTGAGTTCAGTTTGCAGCCACTGATCTCTGTTGTGTACTTCTCTTCTAGACTGGCTAAGTGTTTTAGCCCTTCGTACTCCTCTCCTGAGAAAATATGTATTGTACATAATTACAGCACTTCATCAGCAATCTCATACATGCCAATCTCTGCCCTGCAGTAACTTCAATAAGAAATGAAATATTAAAGGTCCTAACTAACTTAAAAAATTAGTTCATTTTATTTGCAACTAAAATTTTTGAATTTTACTGTTTAAGAGTTGCATGACAATGAGAGACAGACCTCTGAAGTATACAGGAGATTCTGAAATCACAGCCCTAATTACATTACTCATTAAAGGATTATCTCAAAAATGCCAACATTCAGTGAGCTGAATAATGAGTGATTCTGAATATTTGTAATTAAATAAGTTAATCATGGCAACCATACACAATTATTTATTAAGGTTAAATAAACAGAAATTTAATAAAGAAGAACCTACTCAGAACATCCACTCATCACAAAGAATGAGGTCAGTTTGATTACACCACAACCACTTGGATTTAGCTGTACTAGCTGTACTAGCCTCCAGGCTGAAAACAGAGTCCTCCAAACGTACCTTCTAAAATACACTAGCACAACATGCAAATGCAAAACATCTTAGCTTAACTAGAGAGAGTTGCATTTACTGAAAACTAATCACAAAGTCAGCTTTTCTCTTCAGGATTCAACCCAGCGGTATGAACCATTAGTAGCTGATCTTCAACAATAATTGGGAAAAATACAGGTGTCCTGAGTAGCCTCTGCTGTTTCTAAGACTCTCAGTAGAAAGCAAGCAACTGAAGATACCCGAACAACAAAATGCATGCAGGCAAATCAAAGACCTGTGATAATTAGTGCACCAAGAATGGAAGTAGGACAAGAAGGAAAAAGGTTAATTAAAAGTAAATAAGAAACACAGCAGAATTATTACAAAGAATATTTACAAAGATTATTTATGAAACTGCATGGCATAATTCTTGCTGTTACCAAACACTGCTGGACTTGTCAGATATGTGACCCAAGAGCGGGAAAGGAGGGAACACTTATAGGATCTTCCAAGCAGAGATGAACAACCTTTTTTTAAAGACAGAAGTAGAGGGGAAGGGAGATTTGAAACAACCTGGTACCACACAAGGAAAAAGAGAATTACCAAAACACTACTGAATAGCTGTAATTCACTTGAAATTGTTTTCTCTTATTTGAGCACAAAAGATTCATGCTGCTTTGCTGTATCACATTACTCATTAGGCACATGCATTAGAGCTGATGCAAATGGAACTGAACATTGTAAATCCTGGCCTGATAGTGAGTGTGATAATCCAATTGCTGTGTTGTTTGTTATTGCTGCAATTTTCCCTAATGAAGCAGTACTATTCACCTTGAAAAGCAATCATCCTAAGTGGTACAGTGCAGAGATTACAAGGAAGAGACATGTGATGTTACACATGAAGCATACTTACTTTTCTTTCCATCCATATCTGCATGGATTTTCCGAGCCAGAAATCCAGTTTTATACACAGCAGCATTAGGGTCATGAGGGATGTCCAGGAATGGGTTGTTAGAGTTTCCAATCCGACTTACAGCCTTCGTCTGGTTCCCATTATCTTTTTCATCTGTACCATCTGAATGAGGTTTTTTTTTCTCTTCTTCATCCCTTAATGAGTAATGAAATACAAGAATGAATGAGCAACTGATCAGCAAGGTTTCATTTTAGTAATTCTTGCACGCTCCTTGTCAAAACTTACCCCTCTCTTCACAGGGGACCTTATTTGGAGAGAAACCCAGACGTACACTATAACGTAGACAAATTATAAGCAAAGCATCAACATCATTATAAGCAAAGTTCATCAACTTTACCAATATAGCCTACAGGAGCTGAATTTTAAAGAAAGACCAAGTTTGCCTTTTATATTTCCAAAAGGCAGGCTTTCAAAATTGCTCTATGTCCTACAGCTTCACTTATTTTTATTTTTACTTATCTGAGTGCTAAAATAGAAAACAGTTGCCTGCAAGGTTCTCCTGAAAAACCTTTGATTTCTTCAAGTGTTCACATGTAGATGAAAAGAATTAGATTACTAGAGATCACCAGGGCTTACTTCTTAACTTCACACATGATACACAGGCTGTACCTTCTTTTCTTTGATTTCCTCCATAGACTAGCATAAAAGCATGAACTTAAAAATAAAAACTACAGTAGTGAATTGTCTTATCTGTATCTTAGAAACAGAATGCTGCTTAAAATGTTATTACTACAATGTACTCAACACAGCCCTTGGGAATAACAAGGCCATCTATTTCAGCAAGTCACAAGTGCTGCCCAGATAATGAACGCCTTCTTGCTTGTCAGCCAAGAGCGAAAAGGATAAGTTAACTTGGAAAACAAAGGATGTCCATGTTGTTTTCAGAGAACAATCGGTCACTGGATCTAGGTGGATGGCGCATCTGGAGGAATCATAGTTAGTGTCAGATTACAGTGCAGCCCAGTCTCTTTTGAAGTCCCTGCACATTTCTTTCCAGTCGACTGACAAAGGTGCATCAAGTAGGCTGAAGGTTGGTAACTGAAGGATGTGGTGGCAATGTTTCACCTAAATCCAGCATCTGACAAAAAAATTAATTAACACTTGAATGCAATGATAGCTACTTGAGGCGGAAAGTGAAAAGCTGCAGCATTTCACTGGACCCAAACGATTAGCACAGATGGCAAACTACACAACCCAAAGCAGAACTTCCAAACATGCATATGTTCACAGTCGTGCATCAGACAAGGATTAGCAAGGCACGCATCAGTCTCCTTCTGGGACATGCTGCAGCCACGTCTGCAAATGACCACACAAAGAAACATCCTCCAAGACACTGCAGGCTACAGCAATCATCTGTGACATCCCAACCCTCGCTGAAATGGTTTCCTAGAGAATTTAGTCTGAAGAGATACCAGGGTAATGGACTGTTATAACAACAAGGAAACCAAATCCAGAGGCACAGGCGAGATCTATCAGCATTATGGATATGAGTGCTAAACATTCAGCCAGAGAGCAACAGAAAGGTTCTAGATATTTGATTCAGCTGTAGAGATGAAGATGGTGGTGCACTATATATATAATCATGTTGTCTGGCAAAATCTTCTGATTAGTAAGGGGGATAAAACTTGTATTGGAAAACCAGATTCCTGCAAGGGACACC
Source organism: Pavo muticus (assembly GCA_016647715.1). Classification (NCBI taxonomy): domain Eukaryota; kingdom Metazoa; phylum Chordata; class Aves; order Galliformes; family Phasianidae; genus Pavo; species Pavo muticus. The sequence continues at coordinate 208,849 of JACDJE010000241.1, forward strand.
AGTTCTTCCATCTTCTAGCCTATCAATACTCGTGTTCCCACTCCAGAACAAAGAGAGATGCAAGCAACTACAGGAGTTGTGACCAGCAGGGATCCTAGACAGCGCTATTGCTGGGAGTGGTACTCTCAAAGTCAGCATCTCTAGTGCAGCTAATAAGCAGGAATTCTTTAAAAGACAATTGTAGATGGAGCAGACAAGGATAAAATGTTATCTGCTGTCCTGACTACTGGTCAGGGAACAGGCCTTAAAAATGGTCCTTCAAGCTGTCACTGAAAATGGGACATCTTTGAGACTCAGAAGCCAATCACACACCTGAGAGCTGGAAGTTCTGACTGTTTGGAGGTCAAGACATATAAGCCAGTCCATAAGGTGCAGTGAAGGGAACCAGAGAGGCAAGAGGAACTCATTACAGAGGACATGAAGGAATGGAAGAACAGCTGATTAGCCTCTATCTCTCTCTAATCTTGAATATCTAATAGTAGTGGAAATAAAACAGCGGGCTCTGGGACTCATTTCTTCAAATGTGTCATGTTACTTTAGTGGTCAAGCATAAGAAGAAAGCAGGATTGGGAGGAGTTTCAAAGCAGTAGAACAGTTCAGGTAATGTATTTGGTCATATTCTGTCAAAAATCAGAATAGGACTGGTCAGGAATGGAGTCAACTGGGGACTGATAAAAGCACATACCCTTACATAGACTAGTCAGCAAAAAAGGTGATAAATGGCTGCAAAAATCACAGACTGGTGGGGGTTGGAAAGGACATCTGGATATCACCGAGTGAGTACGACCTCCCGCAAGCAGGTTCTCCAAAGTAGGTTATTCAGGAAATCATCCATGTGGGTTTTGAATATCTCCAGAGACAGAGACTCCACAACCTCTATGGGCAGTCTGTTACAGTGCTGTCACCCTCAGTAAATAAGTCTTCTCATATTCATATGAAACTTACTGTGTTCCAGTCTGTGCCTGTTGCGCCTTGTCCTGCTGCTGGGCACCACCAAAAAGAGACAGTTCTCATCTTCCTGACTCCTACCCTTCAGATATTTTAAGTGTTGATAAGATCCCCTTCTCAGCCTTCTCCAGGCTAAAGAGTCCCAGATTTCTCAGCCTCTTCTCATACAGGAGATGCTCCAGGTCCTTAATCATCTTTGTAGCCCTCTGCTGAACTCTCTCCAGTAGCTCCCCTTCTTTCTTGTACTGGGGAGCACCCAGAAATGGATACAGTACTCCAGATGTGGTCTCCCCAGGGCAAAATAGAGGGGGAGTGTCACCTCTCAACTTGACGACCACACACTTTTTAATAATACCACAGTCTTTCTTGGCTACAAGGGCACACTGCTGCCTCATAGCCGAACTGTTGTCCACCAGGACACTCAGCTCCTTCTCTGCAGAGCTCCATTCCAGCACGTCAGTCCCTAAACTGTACTGGTGCACACAGTTATTCCTCCACAGGTGCAAAACTCTACACTTGCTCCTGTTGAACCTCATCAGGCTCCTCCCACTCAACTCACTAGTCTGCTCAGGTCTTGCAGAATGGTAGCACAGCCTTCTGTTCTATCAGCCACTGCTCCCTGATTTGTATCATCAACAAACTTACTGAGGGCAGGCTCTATCTCTTTGCCCCGGTCACTAATGAAAATGTTGAACAAGACCAGACTCAGTAACAATCCCTGGGTAACACTGATAGCTACAGGCTTCCAACTAGACCCTGTACCACTGATTGCAACCCTCTGAGCTCTGCCTCGCAGACAGTTCTCCATCTAACTCACTGCCCACTCATCTATACCACACTTCCTAAACTTATCTACAAGGATGTTGTTAGAGACAGCGTCAAAAACCTTGCTGAAATTGAGGTACACAACATCCACTGCTCTACCCTCACCTAACCATCTGGTGATGACATTGTAGAAAGCTACCAGGTTGGTCAAGCATGATTTCTGCTTAGTGAATGTTAACTACTCCTGACCATCCTCTCTTCTTCCACTTGCTTGGAGATGACATCCAGAATGAGCTGTATCATTACCTTCCCAGTGACAGCAATCAGGCTGATTAGCCTGTAGTTTCCCAGGTTCTCTTTCTTGTCCTTTTGGAAAACTGGAGTGACACTGGCTATCCCCCATCTCTGAGGCAACGCTCCCATTCTCTATGACTTTTCACAGATTATATATAGTGGCTCAGCAGTCACTTCTGCCAACTCTGTCAGCACTCATGACTGCATCCCATTAGGGTTGACTGAACTGTGTGTCAAGTTGTGTGCCTAGATGATCTCTGATCAGATACTCCTTAACCAAGGCAAAGACTTCCTTTCTCCAGACTCTTCTACGGTGATAAGGGTCTGGAATTCTCAAGGAGTAGTCTTAGCAGTAAAGCAAAGAAAGCATTGAGTAGCTCTGCCTTCTCAGTATCATCCTCCATTCTCAGGGCACCCATCTCAATAAGCAGTGGGCCCACATTTTTCCTAGTCTTCCTTTTGCTACTGACATAAAAAAGGCCTTCTTGTCCTTGACTTTGCGTGTTAGATATTATTCCAAGTGGGCCATAGCCCTCCTTGTGGCATCCCTGCAAGCCCTGACAATATACCTATATTCCAAGTGGCCAGACCCCTTTTCCACATTCCACAAACTTTCTTCTTCCATTTGAGTTTTTCCGTGAGTTCATTGCTCATCCATACAGCTCTCCTGCAACTTTTGTGGGATTTCTTACTCTTAGGGATGCACTGATCTTGAGGTTGGAAGAAGTGCTGCTTGAATGTCAACCAACTCTCCTGGGCCCCCTTTCTTCCAGTGCTCCAGCCCATGGGATACCTTCAAGTAGGTCACTGAAGTGGTCAGAGATGGCACTCCTGACGTCCAGGTAGCAATCTCACTTACCTGCCTTCTTTCTTCCACTTAAGATCCTGAACTCAACTATCTCATGGTCGCTGAATGCAGGGTTGCCCACAACCTTCATGTTCTCAACCAGTCTTTCCTTGTTTGTAAGAACAAGTTCCAGTAGCACACCTTTCCTCGTTGGCTCTTCCACCACTTATATTATGAAGTTATCTTCTACATACTACAGGAGCCTCCTGTACTGTGCATGCCTGGCAATGTTGCTTTTCCAGCAGAAGTTTCCCACGAGAACCAGAGCACACGACCGTGAGGCTACTCTCAGCTGCTTGAAGAAACCAGCTCATCAACTCACCTCATCAACTTCCTCCTTCTGATCAGGTGGCCTGTAATAAACACCCACAACAGCATCACCCATATGAGCCATAGTTCTCATCCACAAGCTCTCCACTTGTTTGTCATTCATCCCTAGGCAGAGCTAGATACGTTCTAGATGCTGTCTCACATAAAGAGCAACTCCACCATCACACCTTGCTGGTCTTTTTTTTCCCTAAAAAGTATACAGCCACACCTAACAGCATTCCAGTCATGCAAGCTGTTCCACTAGATCTCCATGACTGCAATGAAATCATGGCCTGGCAAACACACTCTAAGTACACCTGTTTATTACCCATGCTGCATTCATTGGTATACATGCTCTTCAGAGACTAAAAGGGAGCAGAGGGCACAGATTTCTCCAGAGGGATTCAAGTGGATCCCTGATAACTATACACACCCTTCAAGTGGTTGGCCTTCTGGCTCATGTCACGGGAAGCAGCTAAGGAACACTGGTCACTGTTTTGTTTGGCCTAGCTCATTTCCCATACTCCTGTAGGGCTGACATGCTCTTGTAGGGCTGTACAAAACATAAAACCTTGGAAGAACAGTCCAGAAATGGATAGACTGTAATGAAGATATATTAAACTGAGTTTAGTCTGCACCAGCTTTAGGGTATGGTTGTAAGTAGGAATAGGTGCAGAAAATTCAGCTGGCCTGTGGATACATGCACCTGAAAACTGATCTTTCCTTGAAATTCTAGATTGTGAAGGGTGAAATACTTCGTCAGCCTCAAAAGGCTCTCAGAGATGATTCAAGTCCTGTAATGTCCCTACCTTGAAGGTCTTTTGTGATGCAGATAACAGTCAGCATCTAGCGTCTCTATGCACGTGTACACCAAGTCATGGATCCATTATCACATAGGCAGTGATCATATTCCTGTCAAAGCCAAGCTCAATGCCTTGTACAAGATATGGCATAATCTTTGTGCCGTTGGGTGGAAATGCTGGTTCTAACACAGATTTCAGTAGCAAGATATTATCATGAGGTCTGCAAGAATCTGAAGAGGTTTTTAGTCCTTTCTGTCCCACCCAGCAGAGGGATATCATTCCTGGCTCCAGGCCTGGAACTGATACCTCTGGTGAGCCTCTCTGAGGACTGAAAGGGGCTAATGGTTGTAAATCCTCTTGTGGAGGCTAAGGATGCAAAGCGCCTACTAGCATCTCTGCTCGGCAGAGTACTAGTGACAAGAAAAGGCTTCTAATAGAGCTTCTCCAAGGCTCTCCCTATGGTAAGTGATATCTGCAAAAGAAACAGCTTAAGTTACATCTTCCTTTATGTTATCTCTTTGGAAAAGGATCTGCAGACAGAGCAATACACTAGACCACTGGTTTCTCATGAGAACCAGCACAACCAAAGCAATAATCTGCTTGCTCTGTCATTTGAAGATGCTGAATTGAAATAGTTTTTGTTCCCACGTGCTTGATTGCAGAACAACAACAGAAAATGCCTGCCTCTTAAAAACAGTTTTGAAACATATCCAGAAATAAAGATGCTGCCACACAACACGTTTTTGGGGTTCTTGGAGAAAAACAACATCCACTTTTCTCGGTAACAAAAAACACTTCTGTACTGCTCTGTAGCTTGATTTGAGGCTCTGCCTTAGAAAACACTCTATACTGGAAAGATAAGGTCAAGCCTTCCATTTTTCTTCTCATTTGTTCAAGTAGAAAACTTACATGACATGGCTAGGAAAAAGACTGAGTACATCAATTTAAAAGTCAATTTAAAAGAATATTCATATTTGTAGCATATAATTATACCAAACTGTTGGATGGATAACTTTATAATCAGGAGCTTGACTTGAGAAACCAGTGGAAAGAAGTTCCCCATGGCATCTTTCCCAAATAGAGGACAGAAGAAAAGAGAGCCAAGCAGTCACCACTTGACTCCTCTCTATAAAATCAGTTAAGTTGCAAACAGAAAACATCCTAGACATCGAGAAAAAAAAAAATGGTAATCATAATGGGGAGAGACTTTTGGATTTGACCTAGAAAAAGTTGAGCTTCAGCACAGATGTCATTACAGTCAGCCCAGTCTTAGCATTCCAGTCTGCAACAGGAAACTCAGAAGTAATTTGGCAGAAACCTTTTTCCACAGCCTTGTTCTCCTCCAGCATCACTGTCTCAAACACCTATTTTTGTCTAGCTCAAAGGAATTGATTTTTCAGTGCAGTTGATGAGTGTTTTCATGTCTAAACTTCTGTGTAAAGAAAACTGTGTCATCAATTGGTCATAAACCATGGGATTCTCTTGAAAACTGTACTGTCCTGCTTGGAAGAAGCTATCACAGTACAACTAGCTCAAATGCAGCAATTTGGTTACTGCAGTTTTGTAAGCAGCAACTTGGGATTTCATGTATTAATTCTAGATCACCACTCAGTCTATTTTAAGATGATTATTTTATTACTCCTATCATCTGCAACAGGAAGCAGATGATATATTATAATATATATAATATAATATATTATAATAATATAATATATGACGTAATATTACAAATAAAGGAGAACAACAAAGTTCACTGCTGCATTTCCATGTAGACATCACACAAATCAAACATATTTAGCTCTAGCATCTTTGAAATCAAACTCCTTTTTCTTATCCACCTTACAGTTGGCAATAATTGGTGCAAAAGCCAAAGGAAGAGAAACACCTACAAAACCTGGGCTGTAAAACTGTAGACAATGGGACTGAAGGGATGTTAAAATATCAGCTAATTCATCTCTTTAGCTCCAAGGTTGGATCCACCCTTCCTAATCCATTATAAAAAGATATTTGCTCAAATGGTTCATGAAAACCTCCAATGAATAAACATTTGTAGCTTGTACTGTCAAAGCTACTTCGGGGGTTACAAGGCTTATTGATAGAAAGTTTTTCTCAATGTTAAACCCAGACTTCCTTTGTTTCAAAGATAAGCCCACCCACAATGGGTATGAAGAATAATTCACACCTTTCTCCTTTGCAACAGCCTTTGCAACCTGAAAAGAATACACCCAGGCCCCTCTCATCAGTGTTACCTGTTCTCAACATTAATGTTCACAGGATCTTGAATTTATTTAGTCTTATAGGAGATGCAGGGCAGAACAAGAGTTAATCATGAAAAATCTTATGAAAAAAATCACAAGCCTTGGGGAAGTTTAAGAAGCATGAGAAATTACAACACAATAATCATGGCTAAATGCATCAAACTGGGGGGTTCTTGTGAAACAAGCACACTGAAAAGAGGATGTGTTGGACAGAGAAGATGAAACAATAATTAACGGTAAGTAACTGGATTCACTGTGTTAAGTAGGTATTTCAACCAATGATTTCAGTGATTTCTCCTCACTACTTTGTGCTTGACTTGTGATCGAGGAAATGAACCACAATACAACAGACAGGAAAGTTCTAGAATGGTATTCTGTACAGAAGAAATATGGAACAGGATAAGAAACAGAAAAATCATATATCTGATGGTTTATTTTCCCACACTGCTTTTATGAAGGCAGATAGGCAAGAGTAATCAAAGTAAATGGCAGAACACTTCTTGGCAGTTCTGTTGTGAAAAGTAACCAAAAACTTTGGGATCGGGAGGAGAGTGCTCTCCAGATCTACATTTACTTGATGGATTCAGGTTCGTTTGCTTTACAGATCATGGCAACTGATTCAGTTTTAACATTTTGGAGAACTCAAAACCAGAACTACTGCAGAAAAAGAACTGCAATGCAATTTTCTCTTCCAGAGCTGTATTCATGTTTCTTTATTCATAAAGTATAAAAGAATATTCCTCCTATGGAATGCCTGAGGAAATAAATAAGCAGCACATCTGCTCATTAAGGTGCCACTGCTGTTGACTACAGAACTGGAATCAGTGGTAGCCTTTCCTCTTAGTGGGCTTAGGGCCAGACTGTAATTTTACTAGAAAGGGACAGTGACCCACCTAGGATGATGATATGTCTAGCTTGTAACTACTGAGATAAGGATCAGGTGGCAGCTCTACCCATCACACTCAACATCATTAGGCTCCCTTGCCTAAGGACTTACTGACGGTCATTAATCCACCAGTAACGCATTGACATTGACACCCTTAAACTGTTGCCTAGCTCATAAATAAGAGTCTTAAGAGTCTCAAGGTTACTCTTGCTAGAGGAAAGGTGTTTCTTCATCACATCAGGTCATGAGGCAGCTTATGCTGAGGTTTTGCGGACCTATTTCCACATTGCCTCACTTCATGGAGTTGCCAGCCAACTCCATCAGGGAAAGCAAAGGGATACTCTTTGGAAAGGACAGAAAAGATCATCTTTATTTCTGTCACAGGAAAACTGATCACATCTCTTTCCCACCCACCTTTCTCTTCAAGAGAAAGTAATGTGTCTTCTCCCTTCAGTTCAGGCAGTCTTAAGGCTGGCTGGAGTTACTTTACATCAGCAAAGAGCTCTGTAATAGTGAGGAGAGACATCTTCACACACCCTCTTCCAGACAGACCTCTGAGGCCTAAGGTTAAAGGTACTACCTCTTCGGCTTTGTCAAGAATTAGCTTCATTTCTCACCACAGAAAAGTAATTTTCACATCAGTTCCAGCATCCTTCTGAGTTGCTTTACATCCATACCACAAAGTCTTACTTAAGATTCTGTTTTTCCCTTCTTCTAGCCTGCCTTGCATTTTTTTCCTCAAAATAATTCATTATCAAGGGATATGGACCGAACTATGTAAATGCCAAAGGAGTTACTGCCTATACAAGACCAGGCTCTCTCATTAATCACCTTGACTGAAGCTAATGGGAGCAGAGCCTGGTGTGAGCCAGTTTATACCTGGAAGCAGCCCAAATGGATTGGACACAATGTGGTCTCCTGCAAAGAGCTGAAAATTCTGAGATTGTGAAAGTCATACAGCAGATTCTGCTGGGTCTAAAATATCTATGACAGTGTCCTGCAAAGAGCTCTGATGTTGTGAGAGGTAAGACTCATGCACTCAGTCTGCTTCTTTAAGGCTCATTAGACATTGCCTTTCTTGGTGACTTTCACTACCAGTACACCTTCCTCATGACTTCGAAATTATCCAACAGACTTCCAAACAGGGGCTGCAGTCTCAGTAGGGATTAGCAGCCCCTATAGGCGTGGTTTTATGCCCTGACAAGAGAGCCACCTGAAAATTAAAAACTTCAGGAAGATCAGAAACCAGTGGGCTTGCAAGACTTGTGGCAGTGTTAGGACTGCTAGCATAAACATGTAGTCTCAGGAAGGTGAGGCTTCAGGTAGGTAAATCCACGCAGGCAAGTATTTTGTACAGCAAAAATAAATAAAGATATCATTCCTCTATTTTACACCAAAATCCACTGCTCTTCAAGAGGCAAGATCTAAAGCAGAATCTTCTACTCATTGCTGGTATACCCACACCACATAAAACCTAATCACAGAGGAATGTCAATTTAACATGGTCAGAAACAGAAGCTCTTTCTTATCCACAGTATTTCAGCAGTTAACATGTGTTAGCCTGTCACACGCAGCTAATATCAGCAGATATCAGACTGTTCAATTTATCATCTTTCGTATCAGGTTGTTGTCAGGTTATCCATATTTAATCAGAAGACAAACCAAGACAATAAACCAACAGCAGGAAACTCAATCCAAGACGTGTGTTTCTATTCAGTGGTTCTGACACAATGTACTGAAAGATAAAGGGTGAAATCAACATCTGTTTTATTTATGCAGTCATAGGACAATGGAGGATTTAATTTCTCTCTTTTCAGGCTGCAGTTTCCTACTAAATGAAATGTCCTCTTTCCTTACAAACGCAGTTGGCTCCTATCACTGACTCCCCTCACTGGAGAAACAGATGAGGCAGTATTGCCAGGTCATTCATTAACAGAAAAGCAAACTCAGTGCATACACTGGCTATTTTCCTCAGGCTTTGGAGCCTACTCAGATACTGAAACAGGAATTATAAACAGATTACTACACAGGTACTATTTTTTAAATTTCTAAATCCCATGCAGTATACTTACACTGCCCATTCAAGCTTCTCATTCTTGATTGAATTGTAGAGGGCCTGCAAAAGGAAAGAAAGGAGATGTGATTATTTTTACCTCTGCTACTCATACATTAATATTCATAAATAATGAAAATTATTTAACTCTACCAGCAAGTGAGCAGTCTCTGATTAAGAACCATATCTGCTTATGGTAAGACAAAAGTCTTGAGCAGAAATTGTTTGAGGAAAAAATAACGAAATAAAGGGTTCGAGAGTACACTCACTTTCTAGAACAGGATCATTTAATTTTTTATTTTTAAATAATCCCAAAAGTTTGCAAAATCCACACAACCAGAGTCCTACATGTCACTATGACATTGACATTAATGGGGACAAGATTTCACCACATGGGCTTTCCCATAAAAATATACCAGGATAACTATCTATAGCCTCTGAACCTCAGAGACACCTGAATACTTTCCCCCACTCAGATATAAACACATTTAATTTACGTGTAAAACAGAAAATAAATGTCAAATGTCTTTGACATTAAAGGAGGGAAGCTAGTAGGTTTGACAACAGGGATCCCAATTCTGTTGTTGATAACCAGCCTACAATGAAAAGGGAGGGTGAATTAAGCCTGGGAAGAGATCAAATAGTTAAGATGGATTCCTTTTGATAGGAAGGATGTACATCACTTGGATAAGAACATCTGATTTCAGCTCTTCATTAGATGATACATATAATGGATAAAAGCCTGCAGTTACTATAAGCTAATGGATTTGTTCAAATAGGGCACTTGACTCAAGTGAAGTATTTTGGTATGGAATGTCCCTGATTCTCGCACTTATAATCCACATTTGTGATTTACCTTATATACATAGCTAGATTTACTCCCTCTGCCACATAACTCCTACACAACCTTGAAATATGTTAATGTGTAGAAGAACTGTTGATGCACATGATTACCAAAAAGTAGCACATCAAGTACGAACAAGTCTGAAAATCACATACTATAATAGCTATGACATGCTCAACAGAAATGTTAGCACTTAAATAGTCTTAAGAATGACCCAAACCAAAAATAATTTGGAAGACTACAGAGTCGAAGCTAGCCTTGTGCCTTTACCACAATGGAATTCACAATGGGAACCCCATGAACATATTCCACTGATCCATCCTATGATCCACTGACTCCCTTCCATATATTGCACGATCTATTTGAAGATCCTTAATATTCAGCTTTGTGAAAATCTGGCTTGCTTGAACCATACACAAGTAGGTCAAGCACACTAGTAAAACTTGTTTCATGCTGATGCTGCACATTTAACAACTTTTTGGCACTGTGTGCCATAAAAGTAGGTTTCTCAGAGCAATGGAACAGATATGACCATCAGGAGGAATCATCCCCCATGCTGCTCACACTAGTGGAGAGGTTCCCACCACTAAAGGGTTTCCTGCACTACCCATAGCAATATGATGAAACACTTTCAACTCCTGAGTGCTCACTGTCTGTTCATCTAAATCTGTACGAGAATCTCTAACACAAAGGCAAAGAGCCATACCAAGGTGAAGGGAAGGGACTTGCTGGCATTTTGTAGGCAATTTGCTTAAAATTCAGATGTGAGTTACTAAGAGATTGTAAGGATACTCTGCAGGAAAAAACAAACAAACAAAAAAACCACAAAGGGCTTACATTTCTCCTACCATGCAGCCAGCGGTCTTGAAGAATTACATGCACTTCCATTTTTCTGCATAAGCAGAAAAGCAGCACTGACTGCCTGGTTTGCCCAATACTTTAAATTAGAAGCCCCAACACTTCCAATGATTTAATCAAAGCCTTGTTATTATTTTTGACTTTGCCTTTTTGCTCTATTACTTTAAAAGGTTCTCCTATAGTCTGAAGACAGAAAGCTATTTCTCAGTACACGGTAAAGAGACAGAATTTTCCCCCTAGTTGGATGGACAAGCTTTTGCAACATAGCCTGCCCTCAGGTATTAGAAATGCCTCTTATTGCTCTCTGGCCCAAACACCAGATTGGGTCACAATGTCTGAAAACGAACACTTGCCCTGTGCGGTATTGCTTTTTATGGATTTTGCTGCTAAGGAGGTCTCTATTGGTCTGCAGCCAAAGAGCAGGACACATAAAAGCAGGACTCCAGATAGGTGAAGGAACAACAAATGCCCCAGGCTTTTGCCTTGTGGAAAGTGACATGTGTTTGTCTCAATCTTTACATTTGAGCCAAACTCCATTTTCCTTCTTTAGAGAGTAACAGACACCAATCCAGTCATATGGCATACACTGGAAAAAGGACAGTGTCCCCCATGGAGCATCAAATACAACCTCTCAGCAAGTCTCTGCTATTTGCAAAATGGAAAAGCAAACCCTAGAAAGTATCCACAGCCCAGGTAGCTATGCACAGAGCATGTTCATTGAGACCTTGGTGAGCAGACCTCTTAAGGGATGGCGATGCATCTGCTCTCAACCTTGACCCCTCAACCCACCTCTCTAGTAGAGATTGCTGTGCATTGGCCACTGGATGCATGAGCCTTTTAGAGCTGCTTTGCATTCTTTCTCCAACACTGTTCATGCATTAGCATATTCCCAATATCTACGGGCTCTCTCATGATACAGAGATTACTTTCCTTCTCCTGTATTTTGCAACCAGTAGCAAACGTGAACAGCCTAGCACCTGCTCTGTCATTTCATGGCTGTTTCCCGAGACCCTGATTCAGACAGCAGCTCTTTTCAGCAGACATCTCTCTGGAGTATGACTAAAACACACAAACTTAAACACAATCACTTAAATGCTTCACTGAATTGCAACAAAGCTGATCGGAGATTATGGTAGGGACATGGCTTTTACTGTACTTGGCTAGGTGAAAGGATAGGTTTTACAAACTCATGTCTCTTTTTCTGGAATATGAAGAAAAGACCTTGATTTAAAGCACAGTTACAATTTGACAACAGTCAGAGCTTCTTACCTGCTAGCCTGGGAAGTGTTTGGCTGATTTACCACCTAAGCCAAAAACAGGAGGCTGAACCACAGCAGGGAATGTCAGAACTAATATTTCACTGGTCTCACCTTCCAAGCTGGACTGATACCACTCGGAGAGACTCTTTCTCAGCACCCAAGGCTACTGTAAACAAAATCCAGACCCCCCAGCTACCAGCTACTCAGCAGTGTCCAATACCACTGCTTTACCTTCTAAGCCATATTACAGACCCCAAAAATCTATGGCCTAGAGTTTTTCCTTTTCTGAGAACTGCTGATCTCCGAGTTCATCATACTCAGCACTTCTCTGAGCTTCCTTGAGAAACAAGAGTAGTTTTCAAGGGAGAATAAAAGAAATCAACTGGTGTATCAAACAGAATAGTACAAATCATTCTCAACTCCAATGCTGATTCCTTTAGCTACAGTTTGATCCTTAACAGCTTGTNAAAAAAAAAAAAAAAAAAAAAAAAAAAAGAATAAAGTGAATAAAGTGGGATTTCTTTGTTCATAAACTGGACAACAAATATGGACTTTCTTTTTTTAAAAGACAGCAGGAAAGCCAATAGCTCCATGAGAAGTCACTAAATTCCATCCTCATTTACCCTTCGGTAAGTAGATAAACTAGAAATCTAGATTTCAACAATCTCTCAGCAATCAGTAACTTTATCGCAATTGGAAAGAGATGCAACACTATGCAGGTAGCCCTCCTGAAAACTCCCATCTATTTACAAAGCTGACAAGAAAAAAAAACGTAAAAGGTCACTTTGCATCATTACCTTCCTCAAAACCCTGCCACACGCAAAAACCACTGAACTCATTTAAGCAGGCTGCTCTCAGCACCTGCCAGCTGCCTGCTGTGCTGTGAGTCAGTCTCTGCATGCAAAGCAGAGGAAGACACAACCAGGTGCACAGGGAGGGACAAAGACGTAAGGAAATGCAAAGGTACTCATCAAGGTAAACTGTTTAGGTAACAAAGCCCGGCCAGTAGAGAACAAGGAAATGAAGATGTCTTGGGGCATTGCATGAGCCCTTCCTTCAAAAGGCCAAGTAAGATAGGCTCTGGAAGCATACTTTCTGTAAGTGCCAGTTTACAGTCACACTTGCATGTATCCAGAAAAGCCTGTTAAGAAGAAAATACACCACTGGTACTTTTTTTACACCTGCTTTGTGCACAGTTTTTACACCTGCTTTGTGCACAAAAGGGAAGGCAGCAGAAATGACTGCCAAAAGCAGGTAAACAGGCAAAAACAAATCCAACTCTGGAGAGTCAGAATCACCCAAATCTGTTTTTTGTTTGTTAGGCTCTCTGCTCGCATCCAGTTTTGCCCTGATTTCTGCAGTCATTCCTGGGGAAGAACCATCTGACCACTGCAGGAAATGGAAACATAGCACATAGAAAATATAGGTGAGGTGATTCGTAGTAACCAACATGGCTTCACCAAGGGCAAGTCATGTCAACAAACGTGGTGGCCTTTTACGATGGAGTTACAGCATCCCTGGATAAAGGAAGAGCAACTGTCATCAGCTACCTGGACTTGTGCAAAGCATTTGACACTGTCCTGCATGACATCCTGGTCACCAAACTGGAGAAAAATGGATTTGATGAATGGACTACTCAGTGGACAAGGAGTTGGCTGGGTGCTTGCACTCAGAGAGTCGCGGTCAACAGCTCAATGTCCAAGTGGAGACTGGTGACGAGTGGCGTTCCTCAGGGATCAGTGCTGGGACTGGTGTTATTTAACATCTTTCTAGGTGACACGGACAGAGAGGTTGAATGCACCCTCATTAAGCTTGCAGACAATACCAAGCTGAGTGGTGCAGTTGACATACTAGAGGTAAGGGATGTTATCCAGAGGGACAGGCTTGGGAAGTGGGCCCATGCTAACCTCGTGAAGTTCAACAAGGCCAAGTGCAAGGTCCTGCACCTGGGTCAGGGCAATCCCAAGCACAGATACAGGTTGGGTGGAAAATGGCTTGAGAGCAGCCCTGCGGAGAAGAATTTGGGAGTGTTGGCTGATGAAAGACTCAATGTGAGCAGGCAATGTGTGCTTGCAGCCCAGAAGGCCAACTGTATTCTGATTTGCATCAAGAGAAGCATGACCAGCATGTCAAGGGAGGTGATTCTGCCCCTCTGCTCTGCTCCCTTGATACCTCACCTGGAGTACTGCGTCCAGTTCTGGGGAAGTACTCAAGAAGGAAATGGAGCTGTTGGTGAGTCCAGAGGAGAGCCACAAAGATGATCAGAGGTCTGGAGCACCTCCCTTACAAGGACAGGCTGAGATAGCTGGGGCTTTTCAGCCTGGAGAAGAGAAGGCTCTGGGGGGACCTCATAGCAGCCTTCCAGTATCTGAAGGGGGCCTACAGGAAAGCTGGGGAGGGAATTTTTATATGGGAACATAGTGACAGGATGAGGGAAAATGATTTTAAACTGAAAAAGGGTAGACTTAGACTAGATAACAGGAAAAAATTCTTTACTGTGGGGGCTGTGAGACACTAGAACAGGCTGCCCAGAGAGGTTTTGGATACCCTATCCCTGGAAGCATTCAAGGTCAAGCTGGACGGGGCTTTGAGCAACCTGGTCTAGTGGGAAGTGTCTCTACCTAAAACAGGGGGATTGGAACTAGGTAATCTTAAAGGCCTCTTCCAACCCAAACCATTCTATGAGATGCACCAAGTGATCTTTACAGCTTCCATCAGATGCTCAAGCCAGCCAGGAGATGGAGGATGAAGCTGCAACTGTGTTCCTAGAGGCTGGCCCATGTCACCCTGCAGCTACTGTCACAAGTCCTGTCTGAGGACATTTCTTCTTCATTTCAGGCTGGTAGCAGAATGGTTGATTTCAGGCAGACAAGTGAGCCCCAGAGACACTTCTGGACAAAGATCTCCTATTCCCCAGCCTGGAAGCAGGAAAGCTTGCAGGACATGGGAAGGGGCCAGCTAGCACTGGAAAAAGCAGTCTGTGCATACCTTCAGGCAAGATGAATTCAGAAGCATCTCCTCCATCTGTCTCCTTTGTGTTCCATAGGTGAGAACAGAGTGAACCTCACTTCACTCCCTTCCAGCCTGCATGCCGATGCAGCTCTCTCACTCATTCAGAACCAATTGCAATGACTACAGCAGTTAGCCAGGCACCAGCCCAGCTCCCACCATACACCATTTACTGGAGGGAGAAGCACAACTTAAGAATCAGACACTACAGGAATGAAGTAGACTGCAGAAGCAACAAACACCAAACATCACAGATGTCTATGTACAATCCTGACAGGTGTTGTACTTAACATGCCAGTCCTTTGGACCAGGATGTCTCTCAGTTGTCACTACCTTCTGACAGGTTTGAACAGAGTAAGATATGTTGCTATATGAAGATATATACACCTTGAAGGATGATTCTCTCCCAGAAATGTTAGCTGCGTTTGATCTAATTACTTCACCATCTCCTATTCGCTACCTTCCCCCCACATTCAGATCTTTACATTTTCTCCTCTCTCCATGCATGGATCTGTAACGCCTAGTGAGATGAATATAAGGACTCAGAAAATTGAGTGCCTGTAGCATCTTGCCAGCCTCAAAGTCTGCTCATGTCCGATGCCTTATGCATTTCCGCCTTCCCGTCACAGGGATACAGCGAGGATGCCAAAGCAGTGCCCCAAGAAGCCCATAGGTTAGTGCACAGCAAGGCACGTCTGCTGATATCACTCTCAATTTTAAATTCCACTGGTTTGTACAACAAACGTTCTTCTAACAAGCCGGCATACATTATTCATAAAACAGCACAGAGCTGTTCAGCAGCATATGGAACCAATGAATGTTGTTTTGGTGTGGGTGGAGATAGGTTGATAGAAATGTTTTAGAAGACGGAAAAGAGATCATTTCACCCAGGGAATTTCAAGTGCGTCACCAACTGGAGAACATTTCTAAGAGAAACTCCTCTGTTAAGAAATCTGGCTTATGTGAAGAAGATGGGGAATGGAGGAAGGAAAAAAAAAAAAAGAAAGACTGTATCAGATACGTCATCATAAAACAGAAAAGGGTGGTTAGCCGGGGCTCCCAAGAGCCAAGAAATTAATGCCATACAAGAAACGCTTCCTCTGTAATCTTGACAAAGGGGGTTGCTAGAAAGATTTGTCCTGTACTAGCTGGAATGCTTCTTTAATGATACTGGTAAAGGCAGCATACTGAATTACTAAAAACGAACAGAAAAAATGCTAGAGCAATGTTCCTTGATAGTGAAGCACCCACACCGCTAATTTCAGAAACTGTTTTACTAGACTTGTGCATTTGCAGGCAGGACAGGTACAGGCACTCTGCAATTCCATCCATGGCTGCAGGAAATCAGTGTCTGCCAGGAGATGAGATTGCTGAGCATGCTGGATCACATAGAAGACCCTGAGGTCCTCCAACTCATTTTGCCTGCAGGCTGCGTTTGAGACTACACTCCAGAGAATAAGAAAACATCAGTTTACAACATTCTTTTCACAGGCTCTCTTGCTGGCCTGAGACTGTGATACATGCCTATAACATACACCCAGCACGTATTACCTAGCGAAGCCTAAACTCTTCTATACAAGTGTATATGCATGCGTGTTCACAGAAACATTTCCTAATTTTTTAAGGGACATGATGGGTCTTCGGGCTATCTGACTCCTTTGACGCTGGCAGCAAGCAGATCTCAGATACAGTCACCATGCTCGTGCCTTGTTCGTACTGGCTGGAGCACAAGGGTATGTAATACTCCCTAGATTAGCAAAATAGACTGTGATGTAAGTGCAAAGGCATCAGTGGAATATGGTTCTGGGGCACAAATAGGTTAAATCTGTCTCCTATCCCTGGCAGCTGAAGCAGTTACAGAAACAGGTCTTGAGTACCGTAGTTCCTTTGTATTGGGAGCAGATAAAGTACAAGGCAGTCCAGACAAAGGGGAAAACACATCCAGAGAGATATGACGAAGGACAAGCTTGCAAACCAAAATCTCTTAGACAGAGGGGAGCAGTATGGTACCATCATC
>JACDJE010000241.1:226013-258081 GCA_016647715.1 Pavo muticus
AAAAATCCAGCCTAGAACTGAAGACATTTTGTGAGAGGTGATGTACAAGCATGTACACGTGGACTTCACTGATTAAAAGACCTCCTTCGCAATGGTACGCATAGGCAATAACTTCCAGTGATACAGCAGTAGAGAAGAGCTAAAACTCAACCATAAACCAAGTCCCTAAATCAGTGACATCTGAATAAAATAGTTGGTCAGACAAAGAACAGCAGGGGGAAAGGATCCATGGAAAGAACAGGGCTGTCCAAAATCACATATCCAGTCAGTGACAGAGCCAGGAATATAAATCTCACTTGCAATCCTGTCTACAAGAAATGTTACAGCCTGTAATAGGGACAAAAGGAGGAAAACAGACAAGAGGAATAAACCCATGCATGCTTATGCTCTTATCAGCTGGGCAGGTACCATGGATGGGCAAGGAAGGAACCTTCTCAGCTCTCCATAAAACAGCCTCTACAGGTTCTAAGTACTTCACAGATACAGACATCTTAATATGAAATAAGGCAAGAGAACCACAAACAAAACCAAACCTGCAGTATACTTTAAACTACTTGAGCCAGAAGCTGAAGCGGCTGTATCCTTCACCACTATCTTCTATGCTCAGCACTCAGGAGGGAGAAATAGGAATCCCACAGAGGGATGATCACAGTGATCACCACTGCAGCAGCAGCTATCAGAGTCAGACAACACCTCTGGGAGAAAGTCTCCTCTCTGAGGACGTTACACCGTATTGACACACTGGACACTAAGCCTGGGACAGGAAGCAGGGAGGTACAGAGATTAGGTGGCACACTCACTGCCAAACACCCAAGTTTCTACCATAGACAGAAACTTCACATACAGAAATCCTCCCAGAAAATAGACTAGAATTATTCCGGTACCTAACATGAAAGCATTTGCAAGAGCAAGGTACTTGCAAGATCCACCCCTTATTTTGGCATATGCCAAGTTAGCAGTATTTAAGTAGGAGACACTGCATCAGCAACAGACCAAGAATGATGGCCGTGCTATTCCTCTGCCATAACCTTTACTGTTACACTGTTTCTTAGTTATGGTGAATATGTCTTCAAACAGAAATTCCTAAAACGAGACTGAAATAAAATGTCAGTTATTTCTGTATGCATCACTCTGATTAAAGCTCTGCAGTTGAGCCTCTGAAATACCATATAACTTGTTCCTGGCAGATCACACTCTGCGAGATTACTCTTGCACAGCGTAAGGATGTTTTCATGATAGCAGAGGTTTCTCTCAGGACAGATAGAGGATTTAGAGAAGGGACAGCACAGGGAGATCTGTGTGCATGCATGTATGCAGACTCAAGACATGGTTAAACATCTTTATCTGTCCTGAAATACTTCAGCCTCATTCAGCATACCTCACCAAATGATTTTATCTTTAATCCCAAACAGAATCAATTTGCAGAAGGAATGAAATTAGAGGCATATTTGGTCACTGTATAAAGTTCATCCAATCCTTAGAATCACTGAGCATCTCTGCAAGGGAGACAGGTATTAAAGCTCTGCCCAGAGGTTCCCAGGTACCTCTCAGTAGTGATGGCATATGGAAAGAAGCGATACTGCGTGAAGTGGGAGTTATTCATCTAGGAAACAAACAACTGAGCTGGGTAAGAAAATGCTGAACACAACCACTGTAGCAGCTGGGCATAGGCTGTGCCACTGACAGGCAATCATGTATTCCTATAAGCACATAAGAGATGCGTTCCTAATAAATACTTGATGGCAATGTTTAATCACGCATGCAAGTAAGACGACGTTTTTATCTAGCATCCATGCCTACTATAATACAGAGCTGCAGAGAAAGAGCAGAAACTATTTTTCTTCAGAAAATAACTCCCATTAGATGGATAATCGCAAGGACGTTACTTGCTAACTCAGTCTCCTTTCCTGAAGCTTCAGTTAGCATTCAGTAGCAAGTTTTCACTGCTTACTACTGCACCAAGCTCAGTGACAGGGCATTCCTCTAACACTACCACCACACACATCAGACCTTTTCCACTTACAGTCTCTCCTCAAGCCCAGAGATCTTTCTGACTTGACAGCAACTCTGTGATCACTGCAGATTATCCAAAGCCCTTAATTCCTGCAGAGCATAACCTTCTCAACATCATCACCTCCATTCTTAGCAGAGAGAAACACTATAAATATTTAGTTATTTACCTTGCTTTCTTTAGTAGAAAACTCAGAAGAGTTGGAGATTTTCATAGATTTTGACCGATGGGATTGCCGCCAGAGGGATTCTTCTCGAGAGTATTTCACTGAACCTGTGGCTCTCACCCGGACTTTGCTGGTGCTCTGAACACTGTTAACTCCAATCATTTCCAAAACTGATGGTATGGGATGGGGGAGAAGAAAGCTAATGGCACTTCCCAATCCCCTGTAGAGGAATTGGAAAAGGTTGCGTCTGGAGAGCCCAGGCTCAAGCAATCAGTGTTTGCTTAAAAAGCACTAGGCTGTTTCCTCCAGCATCTTCAGGCACACTGTTTGGAGCCAGCCTGATTGTTCCAGGCGTTGCTCACGTCACTGGATAGGGAAAAAAAAAAAAACAGAAAGAAAGAAAAAGGATGACAGAAACTCCACCCCTGCTCCACTCCCCTCTCTAGCACAGACGCCCCCTTCATACACACACCAACGGCGCAAGAGGGAGAGAGGAGGAGAGAAGGATGCTGGAACAAATGCCAGCATACTGAGCAAGAGATTCATTTTCAGTTCACACAGCCACACATCCCTGCCAGCAACGGCCTGCCGTGCTCATTACTGTCTGAAATAACAAAGGACACTGCAAAAACAGTGCTTAATCACCTGCCAACTACAGGCTTCTGGGTGTTAGAAATACTGATGGGTTCCCAAAGCATTGGAGGAACAAGTGAAAGCCCACAGCATCATGATGAAGTCTGGGACACACACAAGCCCCATGGAGATGCCCCCATTACATCCATCCTCGGTGAATTTGTTCAGCAACCCAAAATATTCTCAATCCTTGGCCAGGGCCTCTCACTCCAGCAGGGGCTTGGGGAAAAGAGATGCCTTCCCCATGGAGATCTGCAGAGGGCTGAGAGCAGGCAGCTGCAGGTCCAGCTCTCGCCTTGACATTACTGGCAGCTGTGACTACATCATTCTGCTAGAAAAGTGTATCCTCCAGCAGCCGATCCTGCTCACGAGCTGTACCTTGCTCCTCCTCAGCAGGAAACCCACAAGGCTCCATGGCTCTGGGGCAATTGCCAGCATCCATGTGCACAGCTGGCACTGCTCGAACCCCTCAGTGGGTCAGACATGCTGCCAGCACCTAGAGCTGTGCTGTCTCAGGCATGGGGTAAGGGGAGGCCAGCACCAATTGCAGCCAGTGTTGTCAGTGGGGTGGATGTGCTATATAAGGGAAAAGAGAGATGTTTACCTTGATGTTGCAAAAGCACCATCATTTCTGGCTCCTGGAGACCCAGAGCGCAGCAGACTGCGCATTGCCATGGCAACACGCTACGATAAGAGAGAACTAACTCTACTATGCTCAGCATGGGGTCGCAGCAGCTGACGGATGCATGCTGGGACAGGTGGAGTGGCTCCTACAAGTGCCAAGCAGGAACAGTCAAATGGGACATCATCCCGATCTTTAGAGGGGGAAGCAGATTGTTGAAAAGGCAGCATGAGGAACCAGGGTGCAGGACAGCATGAGGACCTCACCCTGGCTAACACCGGCTAACACCGGCTAACACCGGCAAGGCCAGGCCAGCAACAGGGTCACAGGTCTGGAGGACCCCAGAGCCTGTTGTCTCATCATAAGGCACCTACCACCACATGTTCAGGTTCTTTGGAGAAGCCCATAAAGACATCCCTCATTCTGTCCTCTCCCCAGTGAACCAGCAGCATGCCCCAAGAAGCCAGGCCTTACCATTCACCACGTGGCATACTCACATGCCAGGGATGACTGCAGCAAAGGACAAGAGGCCGCTGCCCTGGCACAAACACCTCACATTGAACCACATTTTCCAGTTAGGTGGATGGCCTCCGGCCTTGTCTCACGCCCAAGTCTGCTCAGACTCAGCAGAGCCAAGCCAAGAGCTTGCTTAGCCTCCATCTGTGCTGCAGCACCCAGGACTAAATAAGAAGCAGATGAACTGAGTGGGTATTTTACATAGTTACACCCTCCTACCCTCTTGCGATCAGGCCTGAGTGGACAAATGACTAGACAGCCACGTTATGTTCATAAATGTGTTTTTGCTTGCAGAACACACCACTCTCTGCCCAGTGTACACCAGCAGTCCCCCTTTGCTCACATTACACCAGGGATGCTATAAACACAGATGCTGACTGCAGGCCATGATTGCTGTGGGCAATGCTGAAGGGCAGTGCTCACTGATGAAGGGCAATGCTCACTGAAGCAGGGAACAAGGAATCAAATTATCAGAACAAAAACACTCCCTGAGAAATTTCTGATTCTCCACAGGTCCAGCCTTTGTCCTGCTTGACTACCGACTTCTCCCATCTAGCAAAGAAGCAAAATGCATTTACATTTCCATGACAGTCTTGTCATGGCCATCCCCATCTCACACATAAGCATCACACTGCAGATGAGCTCCAGCCATTCTACACAAACTGACCTTGCAAGGAAGGCAACAGAAGACCCTTCTACTCTGGCAACAGTCAATTGCATGCTCAAAGCTACTTGCACCACTTCCCAGAAAGCATTTTATGTTACTTAACCCAACTGAAATTATCCACTGCTAGTGCAAAAGCTTTTTAAAGAAAATCTCCTTAGTGGAAATACACTGCAGCCAAACAGCTCCAGAAGAGCTAAGCAGCAGGTCCCGACAGGTGCTACATAAATGGCCACAAATCACTCCCTAACCTACCAGCCCCCTGCCCAGGTAGAATATTCTTGCTCTCAGATTTACAAGGCCACCTCCTCAAGCACCTTCAATGCATCTGAAATAATTATATTCCTTAAATACCACATGCAGACCTAGGCTAATGTGCAATTTGCAGAGCAATTTCATTATTAAACACAAGCTAGACTGAATCACTGAAACATTTCTCTTCCCTTGCCAATATCAACAACACTGAAGTGCTGCAGTTCGCTATCTAGCAACCTCCAAGCTAAGGTTAGCAGAACCTCAGGCAGGATGGGAACCTGAATATACAGGGGATCAGGTCTGGTTCAGCTGTAAACAAGTAGTCCAAAACATCAGGGGTGACAGGTTGCCTCCTGTTCATTTTTTTTTCTCTCACCTGAAGACAGAGCATGGAAAACACTTGTCGGCTTATGCTCTCAAACACGGAGAGCTCCTTGAGACAATGTT
Source organism: Pavo muticus (assembly GCA_016647715.1). NCBI lineage: Eukaryota > Metazoa > Chordata > Aves > Galliformes > Phasianidae > Pavo > Pavo muticus. Next base: position 231,328 of record JACDJE010000241.1, read on the forward strand.
TTTTAAGCCTTAAGTATCTTTAACCTAGGAATTCAGCTATTTTATCAGGGTCCCTAATTTTCATCTGTAAATTTTAATACAGTCATACAGTCCTGACTGAGCAAGCAGATCTGTATACACAGTGATTGCTTTTCTTCTAGGGAAAGATCACTTTTGAACACTAGACTTCCCAGCATTTCAGAAATTATCAAGCACACAGGACTGATCTGCATCTGTAACTGAATAACAGAGATTTCTGAGGGAGAAAAGAAGTGGGTTGTTAATGTAAAGGTGGATAAAAGTTATTTCTTCAAGGAGGGACTGGTATGTCTGTGCAATACCAGAAAAAAAATTAAAGCTGTCGGCACCCAATGAAATCTCCAGTTGAGGCAAGAAGCCATGGTCTTCTCTGTGATCAGAGATCAGCAAAGAGTCGGTAGCCAAGGAGCAGAACAGAGATGCTTGGTTGGCATTGAGCCAGAACAGCATGGTGACATCACCTGGATGACCTTAGGACAGTGACCCTATTCATGGATACCTTCTACCAGCATCTCTAACGTGCAAACCATAAGCTTGAAGGTGAATTTGAAACTTTGGGCTAAAGCAAATGAAGGTGGGGCAGGGGCTGGGAGGCAGAATCTCTATTCTTTCCATCCCGCTTTTTTTTAAAGCTATACAAAAGGTTTTCACCTATCACAGGCACTGTAGCAGACTACACCAACCATACAAGTAACAGGCAGTCATGCCAACTTACTGTGCAATAAACTCTTCCCCATCTTTTCCTCCCACCAGTCAGGTTTCCCTGGCAGGCCAAATTTACTCAGTCCTTGCTTCATCCTCCTAATGTTATTCAACAAATCAAAAACAAAAGAAGAAAAGCCATGGAATTCAAAGTGAAATTTAATACTAGCTTTTAAGGACCAAACCCAAGCACCAAGTTATTCTGTCTGAAGAACTTCAACGTCCTTAGACAAACCCACAAGAATCCATTAGTAACATTTAAGCCTGATCCCAGTGACAATATCATCAACAAAAGCTAACAAAACACATACACACACCAGTTATCTAGAATATACTCTTGAGCCAGTAATCACATATTTGTGCAGCACAGGAAAGCAGCAATATTTAATACTGCTTTTATATGCTGTTGTTTGTTAAATAAACACTAAATCTTTCATAAGAAGACTGCTTTTCTTCTTCCTTCATGCCTGTTTTTTCCTTCTCCCCAAAAGCAGATGTGGAGGGGAAGGTTAATTCTACTGAATAAACTACTCATACGTGATGGCTACAGAACTAAAGCTCAACAACTGATCAACAGTGACATTAACTGACATTACGGTGATATTAAAATAATGATTTCTGAGGTCTGATAACCAAGGGGAGCTGACAACCAAGATTAAATCTTGATGTCTCTAACTGCCATCCCTGTTAATAGCAGAAATACTAGAGCAACAACTTTGTTTCTACATGCATAAGCAACCAGGTCAACACAGAAACCTAACGGTAACAAGTTTTATGTAAGGTGAGAGAACAATGGACACTGACTGAAATTTTCAAAATTATTCACCAAATTATCCACCTAGTTTCCCCCATAAGATAGTTCTATTTTCCACTATCCACAGGAGATTATTACCTAACATTTACAGAGATGCTTGCTTTTACCTCAGTGTCAGCAGATTTACCAGCAAAAAACACGTGTTGATGTCCTCAAGAAAGAATCTTTTGCAGGTCATATTGTAGTACTTGTGTGACATACTCTGAAGGAATCCCTGGAGATGACTCTGATTTCTAATGCAATATGGAAAGTAATCCTTACAATAGAAACCGGTCAAATTACGACAGCCTAAAAGGCTATCCCCTGTCAACTAAGCTATTGTAACTGCACGAGCATGTACTTTGAGACCACCTCAACCATGAAACAAAGCACATAAAGTCACAGTACCATAAAAATACAAGCATTGTTCCTACGAGCCCATGAAGGTAACTTAAGATTGTATGTTTTACTTTATACAGGCAGGCTAAAAGCACACCTGTGATCGGCTGACTTGCAGTCACAGACGCTAAGGTTCACCACTGGCTTTTTACATCACTAAGTCACTAAAAGCAGGCTGAGTGATGAAACCATGTTGGCTAGTAGAATAACCAATCAATTCTAGTACCTCTGTCTCTCCAGAATCCATGCGATATTTTGAGCCCAAATAAATTGTTCCTAAGATGTATTGCCTTGCTGAGAATGATTGGAGAGCAGAAGTTTAATAAAGCTCTTTTATAATAACAGAAGTGCAAAGAAACCATGCCCTCTTTACAGTGATTAGCATTACAAGAAAGGGATACAGTTACCCATCATTAGATTCTTCACAGCATATCACAAAACAGCTCAGTGTTGCAGACTGGGGTCCCACTGAGTTCCTTGACCAAGCAGCATAGTCTTAGGAGGAAAGAAGTTTCTCTTCCTGCATCATTCTTTTGGGAACTAGGGCCTACTGCAAATACGGCTGGCAGAAATGAATGGAGCCATATAATAAGCATCAACTCACAGAGACCACCAAGTTCCTTAAGTTAAAGCTGCCAAATGTAGCTACAGAAGAGAGCAGCATCCCAAGGAAATCTAGAAATCCCTCCCCCCCAAAAAAAGAAACCCAACATTCCTATGTGGCTGTAACTGAAAGCCCCAGTAAGGCAAACCGAACACCCTTGCAAAGCCAACTGACTGTCAGCCACAAACAACTGCCGCCTCTGTAGCAGCAGAGAACACACAACAGTGAACAACTTAAATAAACCCCTCACCACTCAGCACTCCCCTGGGGATTGCATTAAAAAACAGCCTTTCTTCAGTACCTCCCTGTGATTCAGACAGCAAACACAAAAACAAAACAAGAAAAAATCCAGGCCACTTCGAGAGCCACAAAAGTTTCACGTAGGTGTTGCCTGCACCACAAGCCTTGCACTTGAAGGAGCAGCCCACAGAGGATAAACAGGCACAGCCTCCAGCATCCCTGTCCTCCACCAATGCATACACCTATGAAGACACGTCTGGCTTGCTTCAGCTGCAAGAGCAAGCCAACACAGCCCTCACAATGCCTGCCAAAGCCAGTCGGTCAGCAGGGCAGAAAACAGGTGTCTTGGATTTGCCTTGTATTTTTACCAGGATCTTAGAAATATGTTGTCAACCAAAGGAGTAAGACCTCAGAAGGAAACTAGATGTTCATTTTAATATCTAATGAAATAAATATTTATATATATATAAACATATATAGAAAGTCAAGTGGCAACATAGTGCATTTGCCTGAAAGGAAACAGTGTAACTAGGTCATAGAGAAATCCCATGTCATTGCAGAAGTGTGATGACTAACAGAAGGTAGGAATACCAAAGATTTATGGCAATAATTCCCAAACTGGTGGAAGTAATGTTTTCTCCCTTTTCTTTTCCTTTTCTTTTTTTTTAAATATGGTATAAATTATATTCCTACTCCTCCCTTCCCTCAAGTTGCTGTACAGAACTAAAATTTCAAGCAGATCAGTGGGTGGAAGATCAAAGAATGTTTTTCAGAATTTGTTTTCTACCTACATGGAGGTGGGAGTAATATGTCATAGGGACCAAAATGTATGTGTGACATTGTATTAGAGATTTCCCAGCTCAAAAAGAGCCTAAAATTCCTTCTTTAAAGTGGCAGAGCACAGCACTGCTGAAGACTACCATGCTGTATCCTTCACAATGACAGCACAAGAAATGGGAAGCTCCACACAGAGACATTTGTCCTCAAGAGCTGCAAGGCATTTTGGTTAAACCAGAGAAGAACTGACATCCTTGGCTACCCAACAGGATGGAGAAGCTAAACATCAAATGATTCACTCGCCTGATCAACTTGTAGAAGATACTACTGAGACTTTACCTCCATGGATGAAAATCCCCCCCTCTCCCCCAGCGTTCATTAGGAGCCTGGTATTGAGCCATGTAATTGCAGCTAGTGCTAGCAGAAAACTCTTAGCCAACTGCTTGGATTTCACTTCTTGCTGACACAAAAGCCTGGTGGACTAGGTGAGATCTTCTGAATAACAACCTGAAAGCAGAGATAAAAGGCCAGAGAGGAAAAATAATTCAGAGAAATGCAGGCCATGAAAGCAGAAATAGACCCATCTCAAAATGCCCACTTCCTAGCAGGATAAGCAATGCCTCACACCACCCCCAGACCACACAGAGGAACCATCATTCCTGCATCACCATTACGAAATTTCACCTTTTCAGGCCTTTTGAAAGTTTCACCTTCCCTGCTCAGAAGCAGAAAGTCAGTGGAGAGCATTAGACTTCTTATTATCTCACGTTCTTATTATCTTACTTTCCTAGACGTAATACCTGAGCTTGTTTGGGAGAAGCATATAGTTTTTGGGTTTTAAATTCTATATGAATTGAACCAAATTCCTGGAACACAAAATAAAATAGATGTGCATGCTGCCTTGGGCAAAGGAGTGTCAGAATCCATGTTACTAGCAGAACCTAAAGCAACGTGCACATCTCCACAACCTGGCTTAATTGACAGTTCTGCACAGGCATGCTTGAGCTGGTTACTATCCCTACAGAGAATAAGCTACAACACCCAGCATCACATGCCAAAGCAATCAAAGCTTATCGCCGCAGGGAGGTCCTGACTGAGGATGGAGGAAAGCAAAAGCAATCCAGGTGTTCCCTTCAGTCACTGTTACTGTAGCTCTTCGGTGATTGAAAGGAAAGTATGTTCTCACAAACAACTGTTATAGACAAGGATTAATGGTTTTATCCTGCATCCTCTGACTTTTATACTGCTGGATTAGACTCAGTTGTCTCCTAGCAGCTAAAATAGGCCTTCAGTAACAGATCTTTCATTTCAAACATAAGAAGTGCCTGCCCCAGAAACATTATCCCAGCAGAAACATTTTAAAAAGGAAAAACTTCATTCTGGAGGGGAACCAAGGAGGTAAGTCCTGATTCCTGCCAAACAGAATTCTGGCTCTTCTAGCAGAACACAGACATTCTGTCCCCTCCGCCCCCATGCTTTGCCCACAGCTGCACAGTGCTCCAGCAATAAACAGTGTCCCTTCTGGCATGCTGTTACAAACTCCCTTTTATCAGGCTCCCTTTTCCATTCAGCAATAGCAGAAAGGTAGAAATTCCTTGCTGAAGAGCCTTGGTCACAAAATGGAATTGCAGAGACTACACATGAACAATTAGGAGAGTACACAGCAGTTTGATTGGCGTGATTTCATCTGAGTAAACAAGAGGGGGACAAAAAGTTAGCTTACTGATGCTTATTCTTCTCCACAAAAACACCTGAAATGATGGGAAAGGATCAAGCAAGATGCCTACAACTGTCTTTTAATTGAGTGTTTGTCTTGGGTGATTTTTAAGCAGGAAAAGAGAGGAAGAGAGATAGGAGACAAAGACTGTGGTGCAANCCTTAATTAAAGCACAGGGAACTGACAGTAAAATGAGATAAACTCTACCTTGCAGCTTCTGTAGGAAATTGCATATCCCAAGAATCCTAATCAAGAATTAATATCATTTAGGAAATTAAGGGAGACTGGTTCTTCAGAAGAGTTCAGCACCAGTGACTCCCACTTAATTTGGTCACTTGATTACACCGCTTCTCTGAGAGATAAAGCCCAGCCAAAAACAGCCTTTGAGAAAAAGCAGGTGTTTTATGCAGGACTGGAGTCTTATCTCCATCAGCAGTCCCTACTGGGACAGCTCTAGCCAAACCCCTGTCAAGCATTCCTGCCTCTTCAGCTTGGTGAGGCTGCCTGATATCCTGGGAAGAGCCACCATCTCCACCAGAAGACACGTGGCCTTCACCTTGTGTTCAGTGTTCCTCCTGGGGGAAAACACAGCCACCAGAGTCGGGAGCAGCAGAGGTGTTGCAGATGTACAGAAATGAAGGTAGACTCCTAGTACCTCCTTCCAGCACAACCCATGAAATTGTGTCACAACAAACTCCCATGATTCTCCATAAACAAGTTATCTTAGACACTACAGATGCCAAGGACATTTAGACATATGCGGGATAACAAGGGCAGGTGGTATCTTAGCACATGGCCTAACAACCGAGTATTTTTCCTACAATGGAAAGCATCAAACAATCTAAGTACTGCCTAACAAATGCAGGGATCCATTTCTTCAGAGATGACTCTTTGCACACTCTGTGGGATTGGGTTGTCATTTTACTTCGTGTAAGAAAGGTCTTGTTACTGCTTGACTGCTGGAACAAGATGACAAGAGGAAGACACAATGACCATCATTTTACCAGCACAGCATTAGGTAGGACCACACTCCCTGTGGGAAAAGAAGCGTGGCCAAAATTAGACTATTTCCAAGCCAGTCTCACAGGGTGGAGGAAGACAATAGTTACATAACAGAGTACAATCAGCAGAGATGGTATGACTATATCAGGTTAAAGCTGGTGTGAGCATGAGGAGGAATTAGCCTGCAGTAAGCTAATCCTGCAGCGTAGGCACGAGATTCATGAGGTTCCCAATACTTCCCCAGAGTGACTTCGTTTCCCTTCCAAGTTGCTGGATACTAACCATGGTCTGCCCTTCTGCAGGAGCAAACAAACAATGTTCTGGTAATGGATTCCCTCTGGCTAACAGCCCACATATTGGATGCGGTTGTTATTGTACCTGTTTGTGATGCGTTCAGCTCACCCTCACTAATGGTGGTGCAGAATCTCTCCTTCTGCTTTCTTCACCTTCCGCAGCGGCAATTGCAGTAGCTAACCTGGGGTTTCAGGTACATCTGCCTTGAAGAGATCAGTGCTGTGGCTGAGTCCCTTTGTATTTCTTGGTCTTGGTAAAATCTGTCACTTGTCTCCATCTGTAAATGCTGATAAGTATGCCATTCATAGTCTGCCTTAAGGGTAAGCACTGAGCCCACCCATACCAGAGTACTGCTGCACCAGCCAGAACATGGGTAGTCACAATTCTTTGTACTCACAAGCCTTTGCACTCTTACCAAGGCTTAGACTCACCATGGCAAAGGGACCTTTGCTACAGATCAAAGCTGAAAAGAAAACACTGCTAGTAATTCAGGATCACGTTACCCAGCTTGATATAAAACAAAATTATTTGTATGCTTGGAGTGTGACAGCTCAGAGTCAAAGGACAGGAGTTACAAAAGATTTTCTTGACTTTGAAAAATTTCATTTCAATAACCTTAATCTGCCTGGATTTAAAAGGCTTGATTCACCTTTAACACCAGTCAGCCCCACAGAGATAGTCCTTTGATTCAGTGAATCACAACTTGGGATGCTGCTTCTTATTTGCAAGGAGTTGCTCCCACTTTGAAGGTATACAGGAACCCTGGAGTATGAACCACAACACTCAGGTCTACATGCACTGACAGCACGTAATGAAAATCAGGCTACTGTCTCTACTTCTGGTCTTTACTAGCAGCTGATGGCAGATTAATGGGATGTGTGACAGACGGTCAAACCAGAACTAAAACGGAATAAAAGGGAAGGTGCATTTATCTGTCTGCCTGGCAAAGCACTGGATATATGAATACTGCAAGCAGATCCCATGGGGAGAAACACACTATTAATCAAAGGTTTGGCATATTTGCCATTATGGGTCCCAGCTTTAAAGGCAACCTCAGATCCAACAGAAGGAGGGAGAAAGAAGAAAAAAGAGATGAGCCGTTGTGCAGATGGGTGTACAAAAGTGAAACCATTTTCACTGTTAATGAACAGACAAAAAGACACATAGTGAGTGAAACCATTAGCATTTCTCATTTCCCTGCTAGCCAGAAGAAAATCCCCATTTCCAAAGCACTGTCAATGACACTGAGAATCAAGGTCTGAACTACAAGGCCTGATGGTGTTTACCACAGTGGCCTTATTGTTGGGAAAAATAAAAAATAATACAAAGGTTGGGTCCTTCATGGGAATAGCAGGGGGAAAAGTCCAATCAGATCTCACATCCAAAGCTTTCTGAGGCTGATCACACCTCAGAAAGGAGAACTGAATCTCCTCACATGTTCATATATGCCCACTGAAAGTCTTTTTTCCTATTCAGACAAAATAAACACCCAGGGCTGCACTTTATGCTCAGTGGAACTAAAGGAAATTGTAGCAACTGACCTGACTTCTGCCTGTATGCCCTGTGTGTTCTGGATATTTCAAGCAGGATTTTCAGCCCTGACTGACCTTGTGTATTGGACCCACCACAAAATCTGCTTCCAAGTCCTGGATGCATGCCACTTGCAAGTCAGTTGTTAAGACTTCTCCCCTCTTCCTTCAATTCCAACATTGCTCAGCTTTGCTTTGGGGCTTGGCTATGCAAAGCCAGACTTCGTACAGTGGTGCAATGCTCATCTCAGAGCCAAGAGGGGAATGCAGGAGGACCAGAGGCAGAAAAGCACAATTACTTCCCAACCACATCGTGGGTGTCAGCATCTCGCTCCCGCAGGGGCACACTGCCACCCTGTGGAAATGGTCCTTCTCTCGCAGAAAACTTGAAGGGCTGCGGGGAATCAGCCAGCAGCCTCAGCTGCTTGTCATTAGCCGTCCTGCTAAGGCACCAGCAAGCCAAACGTGTTTCAGTACTGTGCTGAAGCAGGGCTCTGTGAATTTAATTTACTGACACTGATGCAAATTTAATTTCAGCTAAATCTTTGTAATCACACATCTAGTGTCAGGGTAGCTGCTGTGGACACAGTAATGTAGCAATTGAAATGCACATTTACTGACACACACGCTCTGCTTCCCTTCACCAATAAATTAATAGAACATGGGGCAGAACATCTAGAATATCTTCAGACAAGTCAGATGACAGACCAAAGCTGGGTGCTACATCTGTCCCCAAAGTATTAGGGCAGCATGCAGAGAAGGGCAGAACGTCTCAAATGAAGCAGGATGCTGGCACCGGGTTTCTTCCATCCTACTACCTCCAGTACATCTTGAGTCCCACTCTCTCGCTCTCAATAGGCTGGCAAAGAGCCAGCCAGCCTCAGCATTAGTCTGAAGGTCAACAATAAACCCCAAGATTCAGCCCCAACTGTGTACTTCTGTCAGGAGGAAAACAAACAGCAGGTGAGAACCAGTGGAAATCTCTCCTCAGTACACTCTGAAGGTTACTTAAACACAGCCTGGAGACTTCTTTATTCAATAAGGGCTGCAATTAGCTTGCAAATTAATCTCAACGCATCTCTCTATGACAGAGTAAGAAATGAACTTCCATGAAAAAAAAATTAAGTAATGCTACCAACAGATGAGCACTGCATTCAGATTTTAAAAATAAAGACATGAAAACTAATAACAAGGGGTTTGAGTTTACATTCCCAGTTCCTTACAATGAATCACAGAAACACAGAATCGCCAAGGTTGGAAAAGACCTCCAAGATCATCCAGTCCAACCATACACCTACCACCAATATTTCCCCACTATACCACATCCCTCAGTGTACACCCACACAGTTCTTGAACACCTCCAGGGATGGTGACTAAGCCATCTCCCTGGGCAGCCCATTTCAGCACCTGACCACTCTATCTGAGAAGAAATTTTTCCTAATATCCAACCTGAACCTCCCCTGGTGCAACTTGAGGCCATTCCCTTCTAGTCCTATCGCTAGCTATGCAGGAGAAGAGGCCCACCCGCACCTCACCACAACCTCCTTTCAGGAGGTTGCAGAGAGCAATAAGGTCTCCCCTGAGCCTCCTCTTCTCCAGACTGAACAATCCCAGCTCCCTCAGCTGCTCCCCATAAGACTCGTGCTCCAGACCCCTCACAGCTTTGCTGCCTTTCTCTGAACATATACCAAGGCCTCAATGTCTGTCTTGCAGTGAGAGGCCCAAAACTGAATACAGTACTCGAGGTTCACCCCTCCCCCAGTGCTGAGTACAGGGGGATGATCACTTCCCTGCTTCTGCTGGCTGCACTACTTTTGATACAAGGCAGGATGCCATTGGTCTTCTTGGCCACCTGGGCACACTGCTGGCTCATGTTCAGCCAAGTGTTGACCAACATCCCCCTGGTTCATTTTTTCCACACAGTCTTCCAGCCACTCTACCCCAAGTCTGTAGAGCTGCCTGGGGTTGTTGTGGCCAAAGTGCAGGACCCAGCACTTGGTCTTGTCCTCCCAAAAAAGCTGGAGAAACTGAAGAAACTACCAATTACCAGAAAACAAAGTCTACCACTTACAGTTATGCAGGTTCATCTGCAATTCACAATAGGCCTTACAAAACCGACAGAAGAGGCAGCAGTTCTTTTGATTTACTTCAGTAGGCTTTGAGTCAGATCTCAGATGCAGCAACCTCTCATTATTATTTCCATTACCAAAAAAAATTATGAACTCTGGTGTATGCACTCCTCTCCTCATTCAAACAGACTGCTGTTTCATGCCAACAATCACACAAAAAGAGAAATGAAACATTCTCATTATTATCGACAATGAAACAAGATTCACCCTTTTCAGCCTCTTTTGCAGTTCTTCAGATTTAACTCCTGGCATAAACTTAATGAATAAAATCTGAAGCAAAGCAGTCTGTACCAGACAGCACATTGTAATCTGAAATTACATCTGCTCTGATGTGAAAACCCCAAAGCACCTTTGATGAAAAAACATTCGCCTTCCAGATGCACAGCTCAGGATTAGTCCTTACATATTCAATAGTCAGAACCAACCGTCTGCTTCTCTCTGATTTAATCAAGAGACAGCAATCTGGGACTGCATGGCCACCTGAGCTTTTAAGACATATGGCTCTGAAGCTAGCCCCATTGAACATAGGTCTTGCCTGTTCATGCTGCATGTAGTCTCAGTCACGTTCAAATAAAGGCAGAAGGAAAACAATAGAATATACATCGTTTATAGTGCATATACTTTAGGAGAAGAAACACAGTCTGTCCTGTTTTACAATTGACATTCAGAAAACACAAACAGGGTGTGAGCTATCTCACTGATACTGAGATCCACGTTCTGCAGTTCATTTCTTACCTTCAACAGTCCTTCTTGGAAGTCTTTATCATCATTCATCCCCTGGAGGTTAGCAATGAATTCTTGGCAGGTCATCTTTTTCCCAATGTTCTGGAAAGGATGACAGAGAAACAAAGCACTACAGCCATGCTACTTTCTAAAATGACATAAACATGCAACATCTCAGATAAATTATATCTCCCAGCTTTAATTCAAGCCCAAGGCAGGTGTTACTAAGAAGTCATTCCCAACATTACTCACAGGCAAGCATCTCTTTGTGAACTTAGTTGGAAAAGGCAAGGTGCATTTGGACCCATCTGAGCAGCCATTTTCTGAGTCACAGCGCTGAGATTAACTTGACATGGAGCTGATGTCAGTGGAGGGTCAGGAGTGTGTTAGGAAAAGGTTCCTCACCAGAGGGCAGTAGGCATCAAACAGGCTGCCCAGGGCAGTAGTCAAGGCCCCAGTTGCCAGAGTTCAAAGAAGTGTTTGGACACCTCAGACATAAGGTTTGAATTTTGGGCAGTGCTGTATGGAGCCAGGTGTTGGACTCAATGATCCTTGCGGTCCCTGTCAACTCAGAATGTTCTATGATTCTGTGACATTTCCAGGTGATTCTTTTTTCTATCTTTCTACCTCATTCATTGTCTGAAATTACCCAGCAGAGCCACAATCATAAAGCAAATGGCTGCTGGTCCCAAATCTCCTCATGTGGAGACCTGAGGCTGCCTTAAATTGCTCTTGAATCCCAGTCTCATTCAGCCATCAGAGAAAGTGCCTGTGGTAGGTCTCCCTAGTGCCCTGCATGCTAGAAACCCCAAACGTGCATGTGGGGAGCCCTGTGAGTGGGCAGAAATGGTAATATCAATTTGATGAAAAAGGAAACACAAGAAGAAACACGGCAGGAACAGTGGGAAATCAGGGCTCTCTGACGACCACAGTATTTTTACAGATGCCAGAAAGGACAAGGTGGTGAGTCTACTCCATGGTCAGGATATGCCTTGGCTGCAGAATAAAAACTGACTATAAACTTCTACGTCAACTCAGAGCTAGCCTCTGCCAGGCTACGAAGCTGCAAACCTCCACCTGTAGTACCGTGTCCCAATAAGCAGTACTGCACTTGCTCCCTCTGACTAATGAAAGTGCATTACAAGGTACCTGCCTTGTTTCTGCATGCAAAACAGACTGCTTACTATCCCCTTGAGGAAGCAGCCTTCCAACTTTATGTCCTCCGCCCTGCCTTGCCAACAGAATGTGAAATATCGACAACCTACAGTGGAAGAGCTTTATGCAGACAGAAGTGAAAAGCCAAGAAAGGGATGAGTCAGTAATACAGATTATTCAGTGTTACAGCTACATGATTGTTTGGGCTGCTCATCTACTCCCATTCCATAACAGAGGACCAGGGAAAACTGGAAATTCACCAAACCTTAACTATCAGCCCCATCTAGATGCAAAGGAAGATTCCACAGTCTTTGGCCACATAGTTCTGCAAAAAGAAGACAGGCAGGAATACTCCTACACAAGAAAGGAGATACTTCCGGAGGAGCACACAGTACTTACTTCCCACGTCATTAAAAATCTTAACAACATATTAGGGCTACAACCCTGGCTCCTTGGTTGGTGAACTTTAGAATACAGCTCTTAAGTGCAGTCTTTGGGTGCAGGCTGGAGCTCTTCTCATAGACTTGCAAACACCTTCTTTCTTCCCCGTTACAGATGTCAGCCTGCTTCTGTTTGTTTCCTCCACAGGAGTTTGTAATTGTCCACACTGACCAAGCCCAACTGCAGTATGGCCCATTTTACTTATTGAGATAATTAGCACTCCAAATGAATGGCTGTTTTGCTTCAGGACCACAGCTAATGTCTCCACACAGTGCCATGCAGGTTCCAAAAGATGTGCCTGGAAGTCCAGAGCTGCCCTGAACGCAGTTACCTCTCTAACATGTTGTTAGAGTCTGGATAATGGCCTGCCTGCAGAAAAGTGAGCATGCATCTCCAAGACATGAATAGCAAAAATGTTGTATTTATAAAGAGAAACAAGTGTGGTAAAGAAGGGGCAAATAAAGGAAAAAGTAAGAATTTGTCTACAAGAGTTAAGGGAATGTACGGACTGGAGGCCTACAGCCTTACAAGAAGTTGAGCTTACTATGAAACAAAAGCATCTGCAGTTACTTTTAGTATATCATCAACAAAGCTCAGTGTAGACAAGCTCAAACTCATTTGTTTTCTGCTCCAGTAGAATCATGCTCAGGTCAGGTTGAAGCACTGTGTCTTTGTTAGGAAACAGGCAATTAGTATATTTGTGCAAAGGGCTGCATTCCAAGTCAGAAATGCCCAACTTACCACCTATGCAGAAAAATGCAAAACAGTAAGAAGAAAAGCAAAATTAAAGGAAATCCCAGAGGGACAGAGAAAAGCAACACACATGCAGAAGTCTGGCAAACATTAGAGCTCAATACATGTAGCTGCCAGTAGGATAAGTCTCCAATGGTACACTGTGCATCACTCAGTCATTCTAGTTTCAGCTGCAAATCAACAGCAGCAATGAAGGGCCAGAGCATCTCTCTCAGTCCGGAATCTAAAAAAGGCCCACTACGGCATCATAGAGAGCAATAGGTAACACTGCCAGCCCAGGCACAATATTCAGTCCTCCCTCCCTGGTGTGCCAGGCTGCTCGCTGCCCCGCATAACACGATACCTGTGCAGGCAGTCTCCAATGCAATCAAGGGAAGCAGAGAACTCCCCTTCCTCTCCTGCTCCTACTATTTTCAGACAAAGATCTTCAATTAATGTGAAGTGGGCATCAAAATCCCTGGGGAAGCATGCAGAAGCCTTGGCTTCCTTACCTGCACCCACTGCAGAACTGTGCCCCACTGGAGCTAAGGAACCCTTGCAGACAGACCAACCACAATGCAGCCCAGGCTACCCCTGCCCCAGGGACAAGCCTCTGTCCCCTGCTGCCCAACCCACCATCCCTGCTGTGTAAGGACAGAGAACACCTCCCATCACAGGAATGCCGTGCATAGCAGCCTATTGCACCATGAGTGCTGAAAGACACGTCCTAGGGCTGCTGGCACTCTGCTCCAGTGTGACTAAGAAAATTTCAGCTAGAAAATTACTTCCCCCAGGCAGCCACTGGGGAGAGGCATGTGCTGGGGGAATTTGAGGCTTCAGCTCAGGATACCCACGCCCCTCTTCAGCTTTCTTGCCTCCAGGCACACCCATCATTACTCTGGCTGAGCAGAACTCTGGTTCCACCAGATATTCCCCCTGCAATATAAGGCCTACACCCATCACCTTCTTCTTGTGACTTTCCCAGTTTCTCTTCACTTCTCTTCCTTCTTCCACTTTCCCAAATGTTTTTACGTACTGGAAAGGAGAAATCAATCCCAACAACAGCTCCCCAGTCAGAACCACCTGTCATCACCAGGAAAGGATGGGGATCAGACAAGAAAAGAAGGAGCTCGATGACAAGGAGCATCTTCACACATAATGGCAAAATCAGGTGCAACACCAGGCCTAGACATATGTGCTCCTGGGCATGCTGGACAGCTATGCCCTGTACTACAGCAGTTTCAGGGAGAACAACCACCTCACTCTTTGCTGTCTGCAACAGAGGTGTTCAGAGTACTTTAGGACCACGCCATCAGCAAGGGGATTCTGTTGACAGAAGACCACTACCTCCAGACACAGAGTTGTCAGGAACAATCTGTATGAAGCTGTGCATACTCACGTGGCCATGCAGGTCAGTGTTTAGCAGCATCAGGGCACACGTGAGACAGTGAACTCCATCTGCAGAGAGATATAACCAGTCACATGCAAACTCAAGACTGTACCCTTAAGAACGGATGAAACCAAGCCTCATAATTGAGTCTGTTCTTTTAATGATAATCTGTTTATCAAGAAACACGAATAAGTAAATGAACAGTGAGGTCATTCCACAGTTACCAGAACAGAGCAACCTTTCTATCACCTTTTAATGAATGTCAAAACTATCTTGCAGCACCCATGGATGAAGCAAACTAGACAGGAAACCATGCTGATATCAGTACCACAGCTTGAATCAATTCCTTTTTATTTCATCTGTTTAGGTCAGAAAGTGAAGACAGAATACAGCTATTTTTATGTACAGTATGATAGAATATAACAGTTGTATGTTTTTCCCCCCCTCTGGCCCTCTCCTCATTCAGTGGAGAATTCTGAAGAACTTCAGCCAGATATTTTCACTGTCTAGACTTCATGTTGGGTAGTGAATACTACAGCAGTGTCTAAGGAGGTCTGCATGTAGTGCAGGTCCTCCACAAGGCGCCAGAATAGACACGTTGTATTCCTGACTGCACCCCCAGAGTCACTGCGGCAGACCTTGGAATGTCAGTAAGGATCACCATTTGCAGAAGTAGACACTACTCTCATGTTCCTCATTTTCCAAGCATTTCTTTTAAATTCAGTCTCCAAATGCTTAAATTCAGTTTCCAAACACTGATTATACTAGGAAAAATAATTTCTCCATTCTCTTGTTTATAAACACCAGATGTCATCTTCCCTTCTCTCACAGAGGTGAGAAAAATGATGATTTATAAAGCAAAGACACCCTGTAGTGAGCTGCCAGTAAAGTCTCTTGTAGCCAAATCATGTACAGATTCCCCTGTATTGTAAAAGAAGAGAAATGGTGGATGGGGATATATATATCTTAAAAGTCAGTAAGACCGTGTGATCACAGGCCTAAGGCCATTACAAAAAGACATCCCTCAAGGCAAGTACTGTGTTTTCTTATCATGTTTGTAGAGGGCCTAGTATCCAAGCAATGTGGCAGAATTCTAGCAGAGCATGGAATGAAAGAAGTACTGTCATGATTACCAACAGTGGTAAGTCTGAAGCAGCTTGAATCTGAGACTGTGGTGCCTCTGTTCAGGTCTATGCATTTCTCCACAGCAGCCTGCCTTCCCAATTCCAAATCACAAATATATTCAGAGGATTAAGAAGGGAAAGGGGAAAAGAGAAAAGCAAATGCAATCCTGGATTTCCACTGAAAGAAACAAACACCACATTTCTGCAGTGCACCACTTGACTACTGACAGTGGAAATCCGGCATCAAAATTATTAAAACCCTACGCAAAGTCTACAGGATTCACTTTAATCCAGATGCTTGTTCAGGCTCTGAACTGGAAATGTACTTTCTGCAATTTGGACTAGAGTAAGACAGCCACATCAAAACACAAATCATTGTTTTAATCTGTAAATGACACACTTGTTCTTTCTTACAGCCTGTCCTGACTTAAAATAAGAAAGGCATAAGAAAGAGGACAGAGATAGTATGGGAGCAGATCACATCTTATTGCTACCTATTCTCTTGTCTGATAGGCAAGCCATTGAAGCTAAAGAGACACAGTGAGGGCAAATACCATCTCACTGTAACAGGGGTTAACCACAAAACAAGGGGTAAGTAAACAAGACGGTTCTTCCAAATGCAGCAGCTCCTCCTTACTTACACTAGAGAACCAAAGGCACAGTTCAGCCTATGCATATTTCTTTTTCACCCTCCTTCCTTTCTCAGCTTTCTCAGAGTGTGATCAGCCAGCACTGGAATTACAGTCACATTCCTCTGCTGGTGTGACTGGCTGAATGCAGGAGCCTTGCCAACTGACAGTCTGCCCTCCTTCTGAATGCCAACTTTCTCGAGTTTGATCTGTGCGCTTGTATGCTTCTCACATCAGTTTCCAAAATGACTGAAAACACTGGCAAGGAGGCAGCATTCTGACTGATGTTAGTAAAGATGAAAACATGCCAGGGTCTACAGCACCCAAAATTAACCCCCATAACTGGCAAGAATGGGCATATGCAGCATCGGCGTGTGAGAAGAGACAAGCACTGAATGGTGTATGAAAAGCAAACTGCATTGCTTCCAGATATGGTGGTATTCTCATTTACTGTAGCTAGAGTGCAGGTACCCACACACATTCAGTCAGTGAGACCAAAAAACAGAACTGGAGACACTTAAATCGGGAGATGCTAAAACTAAGAATTTACACTGAGGATGCCTAAAGACCTTTTCACACAATTATGTGTGGACAATGTGAAGGGTTTCCATGCTCACAACAGGCAATTTCTAAAGCATAGCACAGCAATTATACGTCACCATACATGCAACCACACAAACAAGGTGAGGATAGAAGGAGAGTAAACACCTTCTTATAAAAAGCAAAGTTACCTTTAGAAGAAATGGTGTTTGGGTTACACTGATAGTATCTGCTGGAAAAGTGGACTAAAACTCTCTCTCGTTCCTGAGTTTCTCCAATAAGTGGAAAGGCTTTAAAGAAACTCCTAAAAGAATTGCATAGAAAGGAGAAATTAAAATCATAAATCCTTTTATCCCCCTCAGACAGGGGGGAAGCATATATAGCTATACAGCTTAAGAAATACATAAGCACATGCCCAATAGCTGGCTCCAAGAAGCCTGTATAGGAAAACAGACCCATGCACAATTAATTCCAACATCACAGTGCATGAACCAGGAGTTAAACTACCACTGGTCTTAACCATGTAATATACCAGCTAACAAGCAAATTTAATAACTGAACTAGTTTTTCTTAATTTTTAGTGTTTTTCATTTCTTCAGGGAAGACACTGGAGCAGGTCACGTACAACATACATCCAGGATGTTCTCTGCCCTTTTCACCTGCACCTTTTAACTTTACAGCCATCGTTATTTCCATCAAAATCAGAGGAGCTAATCCAGGCAGTGAAGTGAGGCACATGCACTGTGGACTTGGAGTTGGGACTGAATGTGAAGTCCTCCTTCTAGTGGGACATGTAACATAACACAGCAGCCATGACCCAACAGTCACCTTGCAGAAGGGCATTGTGGCCATGTGCCCTGCAGAAAATGTGGGAAAGAGGACAGAAATTTCTCCTGTTGTGCTTCAATAGCAGAAAGAGCAAAACCTGCCCTGCTACTGCTCCTGACAGTCCTGGGCAGAGAGCAGATATATACAGGGGCACAGCCTGTGCAAAGGGAGGGGACGTCTTCATCTGCCTCTTACCCACCCCACTATTGCTCCTGCTAGAAAAGCTAGCCTTTTGCAGCCAACTCTCATGAAGAATCATAGAATCACAGAATGTCCTGGGTTGAAAAGGACCACAATGATCATCTAGTTTCAACCCCCCTGCCACGGGCAGGGTCACCAACCACTAGACCAGGCTGCCCAGAGCCACAGCCAGCCTGGCCTTGAATGCCACCAGGGATGGGGCATCCATAACCTCCTTGGGCAACCTGTTCCAGTGCATCATCACCCTCCGTGTGAAAAACTCCCTCCTAATATCTAACCTAAACCTCCCCTGTCTCAGTTTAAAACCATTCCCCATTGTCCTATCACTGTCCACCCTTGTAGACAGCCGTTGCCCCTCCTGTCTATATGCTCCCTTCAAATATTGGAAGGCCACATTGAGGTCTCCCCAGAGCCTTCTCTTTTAACTTCTGCACTTGCCCAAATCCCCACGTCTGCTGCCAAGAGATGACCTCAGTGCTATCAGCCTATACCCATTTGTCCAGATGCTTCTGAGAAAAGCCTGAAAACACAGACCCTCTGGGTCTGAAGCAAGAAGGCATACAAAATGAGTGCCTAACAGACAAATTTTAAATGTCTCATAGGACTGAAATAAGCACCAGATCTGAGAAGTGAGGAATACGCTGCTGAAGCACTCAAAGTCTTTCTGACCTGGAAGAATAACTATTAATTGGTTTTCTTTGATGTTAGGTCAGAGACAGACCATACTTGCAGTGATCTCACACCCATACAGAGTGTGATCTGCCTGGTAATAACTTCATTTCACATGCAGAGTATTGCAAATAACTAAATTCACAAGTACATAAAATTGAGTCTCTGCAGGGTTTCTCATCCAACCCTATTTTATGCCCTAGAGGGACATTTTGACATCTAGCTGTCCCAGCTTTTGCAGCTCAGGCTCTCTCAAGCAATAGCCCCTGCTCATGCCCATCACCAGAGACCTACAAGCCTCTCCTTTTCTTCAGGACATTTACCCACCTGAAAGACCCCTTGGATTGGCAAATGGTGGAACAACACTTGGTAAATAAACAAGAAAGATGCATGAGAGACGCAAGGTGACATGCAGATAGTGTGTGGAAGCAGAGCTGGGCAATGAGTGACTCTCCATCAACTGTGTTACACACTGTACAACAGCTTCACACAGTCTGGGGGTAATGTGGGTCTGGGCTGCAGCCATGGGCTGTGGTGTGCCAACATATCACCATGGTTTAACAAACCATGGCTCACCAGCAAGCCAGCAGTAATGGCACAGCTTCTTCTCACTCCTGCATATATAGGGCAGCATACCACTGAGGTTCAAGCTGATCCTTTGACTTCAAACTGTTCTATGCGCTTACGGTGCCTGACAGCCTCTGCAGTTTGGCTCAAGTTCTTTGAGTGTCTAACTATCATGCCAGAAAGAGCATATTTTAGAGAAGGTCATAACTATTAATATTAACTGGAGATCCATAGGGAGAAGAGACCGCCTAAAAATGTGCTGCAAAATAATTAGGTGTTGGATTTCACAATTTAAAAGACGGGTATATTTAGAATCACGCCTCAGGGCACCTAACACCCAGAACAAGGAGCCAGCATCCTCCACCCTGCACGGGGCTGGTACTCAGCTCCTTGGAGCATACAGCACTATGGCACTCTGTTAACCCTTCTGCAGGTGTATTCCCACTGCCATTAGTGTGCAGGACTTGAATGCTGTTTTTTACCCTGCAGATGGGGGCAGGGCTCAGATGCAGTTGCCGGCAGCTGACCTCCTGGAAATTATTTGCAAGGAGACTAACAAAACCCACAGCCTTCCAGGGTTTGTACTGTTAGTGAAAAATAATAACCCTCTAGAGTAACCCAAGTCAGATGATTGAAACTCACTTTAAATCCCTCTGCTTTTTCTGTAAGCATTTAACTATCCACCAACTGTGCCAACAGGCCACTGCTACAAAAATTTGATACACTGCCTCCTAAGAAAAAGTACTGAAAACAAGCATTTGAGGCCTAATTCTGGTGTAAAAAGGAACAAAACTTGAAGGATGGGTTTTCAAACACCCACACACACTGGCAGCAACCAAACTCTTACAGGCATTTTCAATGCAGAAGCTTTTGCCGTTCTGCGTATTGTTAGGTGCCTCAGAGGGACACAAGAGGGCTGGTGAGCCACATGAAATCCTGGCCCCTGCTTTGCACTGTGCAGTCAAGCAGAGCAGCTCCAAAAGGCATCAGTGAAAGAGTCAGTGAGCACCATGCAGCTCAGCACAAGCAACACCTTCATTTCTCAGCTGCACCTGGCAGTCCTCTTGTTTACTGATCTGTTGCTTTTCTCCCTATCCCCTGTGTCAAGGATCATGTCTAAGCAGGTCCACCCAAAGAGCTCCCTCTCCAGGAAATGCCACTGCTCCAACAGTGCTACAATGATGGCACGCCAAGCCAAACAGCAGAGAAATGCTCCATCCCAGAATATGTCAATTCCCTCTCTTTACCATCTAAAACTCCCACTATTCGATCAGGACAGCACAGCACACAGCACTGTCATTAGAACATCAGGTTTGCAAAGAGGCATATACCTGAGTGCGAAGTCCAGCGTCATGCCTGTGAAATCAAAAAACTTAAGGTATTCTTCGGCCACAAGCTTGCTGAATTCATTGCTTTGAACAAAGAAAGAAAAAAAGAACGGTTAGTCATTCAAGATTGAACTCCCCCAAATCAGTAACATGAACAACAGGGCATACGTCCTCACATCAGCACGTACTTTTTACCCAAATGCTTTGCCACATCAGAGCGCTTGAATCTGTCCAGATGGTAGAGGCGTTTAGCTAGGTGCCTGGCTGCTTCCAAATTGCTGCTGTTGCCATTGCTGAGATCATGGCCAAGGGCTCCAGCAGCATCTTTCTCCTGAAGTTCATCGCTCTCCATGGCAGCACTGGAATCTAACACCATATTCTGTAGTCCAGCATTGCTATCAGATACAAAAAATGTGGAAAGAAAAAAAGTAAGATGACAACACACGGTTTTGAGAAGGATTTAATTCCTCTTAGAATAGAAGGTAATTAACAGTACAGAAGTGATATTATGTGATAGAGCAAGTACCAATTAATTGAAGGAGTTGTGTAGAACAGGGACATTTATTTAGCCGTCATCAGAGGATAACAGAGTTAAACACAGAGACCCAAATACGGGTTTTCCATCCCAGAAACATACTGTGCTCCACACTCACCTTTTGAATATGCCGTGTCCAAAACCTGCTCACTGCACAGACAGCTATTTGCTACAGTCAACCCACAACTGCACCGACAGTAATGACTTCTCATTTACTACTTGAACGAGTATTTTTTAACCCAATCATCTGCAAGCAGCAGGTACCCAGTGTGTTTGAGAACAGTGTGAAGGGGCCTCTGTATAAGCAAGCCATTAGCCACTTTTCACGGGAAAATGCAGCCAGCCAGCTAGGGTGTTCAGCAGCTCCACGCTGACTCAGCAGAATTCCCTTCCTCATTCTTCCCCAGTTGTCCTGGAAACAATGCTACTCCCCAGATACCTCCCCAGAAGTCTTAGCAGCATCCATGCAGCCCACATGCAGAAGGCATCCCACTGCGAGGCTCCACCAGTGACAGCAGCAGGACCTGCAGTGAGGAGCTTGGCGTGAAGAACTGGAGAGAGACACAAACCACTGGGCCAGCCCAGAGAGCTTCTCGCTTTCCTCCTGTTCCCTCATGGCAGCAGTGATTTCCCTCATCAGCTGCTCAGAGTCAGGATGTTCAGCATGTTCAGCAGTCCCAGGGCACCTTATATAAATCGTACATTTATAGATTCCTCCCACTTCTCATGCCGGAGGAAAGTTCTGGCTAAGCTGTGCATTGCTTCTCCCCTCAAAGAGGCAAAAACCTTCCACATAAGAAAGCTTACCCCCACATACACCTCCCTGCATATGGAAAAGACTTTTTTTTTTTTTTTTTTTTTTTTTTAAGTCTGTAAAAGCTTTTCCCGGATACTTGTCTGAAAATTCATGCACAATCTCAGTTCTGTGTGTGTGACAGCATTTCTATTTTTTAAAAAAAGTACTATACGGAAATTCTTTCCACTAAGCCTTAGTTTACAGGGAGCTAATGAGTGATCAGCAGAGGCCATGTGCAGGGCAGATATGAGTGGAATGAGTTAAAGATGATTTTAAACACAACACTTTGGCATGCCAGAGTTTCATATGCCACTGCAATCTTCAGGCTTGACAAGCCACAGTCAGCACAACTGATCACTCCAGCAGCAATTACCTACCAATTTACCGGAAGGTCTGCTAGTCATTTATTAGCCCTCCAGTGATGAGATTTTCATGCAATGTGAACTAAGAACAAAAATATTTGCTATTCTGCACACCTCCTTCAACACATATCATCACTTGTGCCCTACCTCTCTTTTCATATATGGCTTAAGTGAGGGAGGTGTGCTGTGCTACTAGAGGAAGAAGTGTTACCAAATGGAAGAATCAAACATACCTTCAGTACAACTTCCTTTTTTCCTCCCCCTTTTTTTCTTTATTCTTTTTTTTTTCAATTTTAACCAAGTATCTGGGGAAAACAGACACTCTCTTGTTCTTACAAATATGCTTTTATTTAAGTGTACATAATAAGGTTTTTCATAAGTATAAATAAAAGGGCTTCATTCTCAGTGGTCTATCACGGGATTAATGCCAAAAATACAGCATTCGGAACACTGCCCACAAGCCACCCCAGAAAAGCAAACAAAAAAGACCCTCCTCACACTGCTGTTTAGTTTGGGAAATACCTCCTTAGCCCTCTTCAACAAAGGGCTAGCCAACATCTGAAATTCCCTTACAAATAACTAAATTCTCTAAGTTTGGTCTACTCCAATCTTGTGAAGAAAGCAAATTCCCAACTCCTCTGACATGTGGCCAAAGCAACACCTTACCCATTTGCATCTGCTACAACAGGTTTCAAACACCCATGTCTAACACTTAACGAGAGCAAAGGATAACCAGGTGAGTTAACACATCCACAGTACCTTCCACACACAAATGCTACTTCAAAAGCCAGGCCAACGTTCATAAATCACAGCCCTGTTTCACCACCACTCTTTACTAAAGGTGGTATTTATAGCCTTGAAAGATGGCCAGAGCTGACAAGGAACATCTGCACTCTGCTAGGAACCAGTACACCACAAGAGTCAACATTACCACAAACCTCCAGAAGTTTAGAAAGGGAGGAAGTGCCAGTGTCTGCCACTTAGCGAAATGAACTGTGCAGGAGCTGCAGACTTCTGTTCTGCCTCTCGGGCCTGCCATTCGGATGCAGAGCAGGAAAGCTCAGCAAGAAGCTGACAGAGCTGCATAGAAATCTTGTCCTCCAGCTTCCCCAATTTAAACTCTTCATCATCGCTGAGAGTCCTGGTACACATAATCAGATCACGGCTTCCTTCCGTCATTCTGGCAATTAAGTAACTTGCTGCTTAATTAATAAATGCAAGAAGGTGGTCAAATCAGTAACACAGGTTGTCTGTAAGCCTCATGTTCTGGGAAATTGGAAAGAGACTTCAATTCTCAAGTTTCCTACACAGTGAGTAGACACTGCTTGTGCCACAGGCTTAGGCATACAAACACCTTATGTTCACAGCATGGCTACTGCAAGCTGTCATTTCCATGTTCCTCCTGGACAGGTCAATTTAACAGGCCCTGTAAGGTGCTACTAAGGAAGGGCTGACATCTCCTAGCACCTCCAGGTTCTGCAGGAATACTCTTTCCATCTGTCCCTCATTGACAAATGCAGACATTGACATCAGCTTCCTTCTGCAAAGTGCCTATAAAAAGGACTTAAACCAAAGGCCAGGAGTGACCCATGTTGCAGACAGGCCTGTCTTTTATGGCACGCAGCTACTCCACATCTGAAGTCCACAGCAGCATTACTAGCTAAACAGAACCAAGAAAAGGCTTTAAACAGAGCATGACTGGACACGGATTTCTCATGCAGCTTTACTCTTCATCATATAAAAAAGAGAAATTTTCACTGACAAAAGTAGGCTGAAAATGTAGTAAATTGTATTTCACTTAATCCTGTATTCAAGGCCAAACTGCAACAGTACCACTGGCAATTGCCTTCACAAGCAACTGATCTCCATCCAGAGACTCTTGATCTCTTCTATCAAGAAACAGAAGCAACAGAAAAACAGACCTCTTCAGCTTCACAGTGCATGGGCTCTGGCTTGAAACCAGGTCCTTAGACCTCCTTTCTGTCCCCAGCAATGACCCATCCTGCCTACTGCTTCTGCCAAAGCATTCTTACATTCTCAGCTGAGCATGCACATACTCTGGGCCACTACTTCCAGCTGAAATTACAGCGATTCAGTGAACAGCAGCTGCAGCAAATTCAGTGCTAACAGCAGCAACCACCCCTCCGTACTCACAGGTGAAACATGCAGACATCTACATCTGCAAAGCTGCTTTCCCACAGCACGCCTGAACAGCCAGGAAGGGTCCGAAGCAGTTCATAGTGCTTACCTACTCCATTACTGACCAGGTGCATGCGGATTTAGCTCCTAACACCAAGGTATCTCGTTGTGCTCAGCACTTGGCACATTTGATCTGTTTAAGAATCTTCTATACCAACTTTTATTTTTTTCTTCTTGATGTTGTTTGCAAAATTCAGACTCTCCACAGTGACTCTGAAGAGGGCTGGTGAACAGCTACAACTTCCCAACAGCACGAGAGCAAGACCACTAACCCAGAGGTAAGGGTCCAGGCACGCTGCATCTCAGTTTCTATCTCCCAGTCTACAGGACTGCAGACGGAAACCTCAACATGAGTACCTGCAGTGTCAGGCACATCAGACCTTGGGATGCTCTTAATTTTCAGCAAACTTGTGGGGAAATAATTCTCAGCTTTGTCCCAGAGAAAAAGCACGTTAGCATTCTGCATTATGGGGAAAGAGCTCCTGCTCAGATATCAAACGGAGCAGCCAACACAGCTGCCAGCCAGAAGATGCTCAGGGCTCAACCTAACCGGGGTTTTTTGGACAGAAAGGAGGAGGGAAGGAGCAAGGGGTTCATAACACATTTTTTTCTCTCCAACAAATGTGCATGCCTTCAGTATCAGCTCTGCTTCAAAGCACGCTAAGTCAGGCATTTGCCAAAGTCTATCAGAGCAAAACCACAGCAATTATTAAAAATAAGGAAGGGTGGAGAAGAGTTCTGGCTCACTAAAGCCGAGGCCAGAACAAATGCTGTCTGCAGTAGGAATGCAGCATCTGCCAGGGAGCAAAACCAGGGCTGATAACGCTGCACATTACACTGCTCGTTGTTTGAAATGCCTTCACCCCATGCCTTTGGGTTCCCAAACAGCCCCCATGGCACCTCTCACCTTGCAGAGCAGCACAGACATCAGAAACACAGGAGTCATTGACAACAGTGTGGATTGCTGAGCCCAGGCTCATGCTCAGCCAGCAACATGCTTCTATGCTTCAGTGCAAGTGAGGAACAATTTGTGGCACTGGCTGAGCTGTGTTTTGAAGGAGCTGAAGTGCTTGAACAGGTTGGTCCTGAAGGGAGAACCTCAGCCTCAGACAGAAATGAAACCCTGGTAGCACGAGGGCATGATGACTTGGTTCCTGTTGCAAATGACAGGCTGAGAGCTGCTCTGAACCAGGTTCTCCAGAGCCAGAAGCGAGCACAAAACCATGTCAAGCAACAATTTACCAGTCACCTCCAGTTCTAGGGCTCTTCCAAAATAAGACCACGGAAGGTTATAAAAAAATAATGCTTTTTCCCGGTAGATGACTCATGGTGCATTTTCACTCTGAACTGTTTAATCAGCTTTGAAGTCCTACGGAAGAGTTCTCTTCAAAGGCATGCTTTGAAGTAGATCACTCTTTGAGGACTGGCGCAGCTGCACCTCTCTGCTGCTCAGTTCAGGGGGTGTCCAGGAGCACGCATGGAGGGAGCATGGACTGCACCAAGAGACACCAAGGAGCTGTGAAGAGGTACTCAAGCTGCTTCATGTCACAAAGGGTGGAGACAAGAACAGATAAATCCTACAGTCTGTTATTGGCTATCAATGAACATATGTGCAAAGTCACTTTCCAGCACTGAAATGAATGGCATTGCTTAAAAATAACCTCTTGCTCCCTATGATCAGATGCCTTTTTCTTTGATTAAAAGAATTCCTGCCAATCATAGGTGCAGAGCTAACTGCTAAAATGTTCAGAACATGCCAGTTCTGGTAGGGTTGCATTGCAAATGCTGCGTTTACTGGATTGCAGTAGTGCTAGGACACAAAGTCCCGCTGCACAGGGACAGGATTACAATTGTTTTAGGAGACAGCATGTCCTTTATTACGCTGGCTCACTGCCACCCAACTACAAGTGTTTTGCTAAAAATACTCCAGGTTTGTGTTCTTTTCAGCTTCAGGCTCCTTACATCGCTATGGTAGGATTAGAGACAGTAAAGTGCACTATGGTCCCCATTCTTTTCAAGTGCCTGCCCCCCATCCCAACAGCCACAACGCAGCAGGAGGAAAGGAACCCAAAGTACCTCGAGGCTTGGCGGACAGCTAGATGTGGCCAGTGGACATGGCAGCAGCCTGCACTCGGCACTGGCTCAGGCTGGCAGGTGCCTGGGCTTGGGTGAACGGAGGCTTCCTGAGGCTTGGAAGCCATGTGGCTTCCTGACCCACATGGCTTTGACTTTAATGGAGATATGCCAAAACATGCCAGCTTAGAGGAGTCGCTGACAGGTTTATACAGAGTGCTTTGTGCAGTGAACTGATCAGCTGCTCCATGTTCCCCC
>JACDJE010000241.1:261617-299301 GCA_016647715.1 Pavo muticus
TATGAAGACAGGCTGAGGGAGCTGGGCTTGTTCAGCCTGGAGAAAAGAAGGCTGCGGGGTGACCTCACTGCAGCCTTCCAGTACCTAAAGGGAGCCTATAAACAGGAGGGGAGTCAACTCTTTGAAAGGGTAGATAACAGCAGGACAAGGGGAAATGGTTTTAAGTTGAGGGAGGGAAGATTTAGGTTGGATGTCAGGGGGAAGTTCTTTACTATGAGAGTGGAAAGGTACTGGAACAGGCTGCCCAGAGAGGTTGTGGATGCCCCATCCCTGGAGGTGTTCAAGGCCCAATTGGATGGGGCCCTGCGCAACCTGGTCTAGTATTAAATGGGGAGGTTGGTGGCCCTGCCTGGCAGGGAGGTTGGAGATTCATGATCCTCGAGGTCCCTTCCAACCCGGGCCATTCTGTGATTCTGTGATTTGGGCCCCTCACTACAAGAAAGACATTGAGGCCCTGGAACGTGTCCAGAGAAGGACAACAAAAGTGGTGAGGGGTCTGGAGCACAAGTCTTATGAGGAGCGGCTGAGGGAGCTGGGATTGTTTCATCTGGAGAAGAAGAGGAGACCTCATCGCACTCTACAACTTCCTGAAGGGAGGCTGTGATGAGGAGGGGTTTGGCCTCTTCTCCCAGGCAGCAAATAGGACCCGAGGAAATGGCCGCAAGTTGTACCAGAGGAGGTTTAGGTTAGACATAATGAAAAACTTTTTCTCTCTGAGAGTGGTCAGGCACTGGAATGGCTGCCCAGGGAGGTGGTGGAGTCGCCATCCCTGGCAGTGTTCAAGAGGCGTCTGGATGAGGAGCTACAACATATGGTTTAGTAGTTTGTGGTAGCAATGGTAGTGGGTGGATGGTTGGACTAGATGATCTTGCAGGTCCTTTCCAACCTTGTGATTCTATGATTCTATGATTGAAGTGTAAATAGCATGCAGAATACTGACAAGATGGGAGAGCAGATTCAAAACTGACTTTACCTATCAACAAAGTTTACTACCTCTAAGGAGGAGTAAGTAGGCCACCAGTAAAGAAAGCACTGGAAATGACCCACATGCAGAAGAAAGAAAACAGCTGGGAACCACTATGAGAATTTGAGAGGTCCAATCCATTAAGAGTAACCTGACAATCACTGGGAACCACAGTCAGCATTCTGCATCTGTTCCAAGAACCAGCAGATTGCTTTAGGGAGTTTGTTTCCCACCACCACCCCTTGAATTACAAAAGAATGCATATGAGGCTAAAATTGTGTTTGCATTGCTAGANATATTTGTTTTGTTTGTTTTGCTTTCGGAGGAGGCTGGGAACTGAAGAGGCGAGGAGTC
This sequence comes from Pavo muticus, assembly GCA_016647715.1. Taxonomy (NCBI): domain Eukaryota; kingdom Metazoa; phylum Chordata; class Aves; order Galliformes; family Phasianidae; genus Pavo; species Pavo muticus. The sequence goes on from JACDJE010000241.1 coordinate 262,936, forward strand.
AGCAGCCCTTTTTGCCTAAAACAACAGTTTATTTAGGAGCTGGAAGCACTTTTACAAAGTCTCACTGAACTTGTACCACAAGCACTGTGTTAACCAGAGCAGGGCAAACCTGCATCGTGTGCTGAGAGCCTCACCACAGAATACCAAAGCACCCACCAGCAGGGGACAGTACGGTGACAAGTGGCTTAACATTTCTAACTGACAAAGAGACAAATCCCTAGCTGCCAGAACACTGGCACCAGCTTCAGAAGAGCCCCAGAGAGGGGCTGAGAGCCAGCAGTGTGCTCAGGTGGCCAAGAAGGCCGAGGGCATCCTGCCTTGTATCAGAAATAGTGCAGCCAGCAGGAGCAGGGAGGTGATTGTCCCTCTATACTCAGCACTGGTGAGGCCACACCTCGAGTACTGCATTCATTGTTGGGCCCCTCACTACAAGAAAGGCATCGAGACCCTGGCGCGTGTTCAGAGAAGGGCAATGAAGCTGTGAGGAGTCTGGAGCACAAGTCTTATACGGGGAGCAGCTGAGGGAGCTGGGATTGTTAGTCTGGAGGAGGCTAAGGAGAAACCCTATCACTCTCTGAACTCACTGAAAGGAGACTGTGGTGAGGTGGGGGTCAGCCTCTTCTCCCAGGTAACAGCGATAGGACCTGTAATTGCACCCAGGGAGGTTCAGGTTGGACATGAGGAAAAACTTCTCTAAAAGAGTGGTGATGCAGTGGCACAGGCTGCCTAGGGAGGTGGTGGAGTCACCATCCCTGGAGGTGTGGATGTGGCACTGAGGGATGTGGTTGGTGGGCATGGTGGGGATGCGCTGACAGACATGGTGATCTTAGAGGTCTTTTCTAACCTTAGTGATTCTGTGATTCTGTGATTCCAAAGAAACCTACCCCTGCAGGTTGTGCCACACTGTCTTTACCTGGACTTAGTGTGTCTGTGCCAGGCCATCGCACTTTCTCACATCTCAGTAACCAATGGATTCAGCCATGCACAGAAAATGCACTCCAGTATGTGCATACTTGCTGTCTGGCTGCAGACACATTTGATACACTCACTATTCTGTAACAACAGTGAGCAAAATTTCTCAGAAAAATTCTCCTTATTCCACGCATTCTTGCATTTTGAGAAAAAAAATATAACAATGAGCATAGCACAGTTTCTGCACCTTTGAAAAATCACCTGAGAAAGACAAGAGCCTGGATGCGCTGACAGGCAGGCTCAAGAGTGACTTCTGCTTCCTTTAGACCCCTCAACCCTTTCCAGAGAACAGCCTCTTCCACCAGAGTTGCATCATTCTATCTTTACAAAAAAGATGAGCTCATTTCCTAATTCCTGAAACTGCCACTGTTGTTGCTGTCATTGCAGTGATTTGAGAAGTAGCTTCAATTTTCTAAACGGGCATTTTCAAGGGAGAACTGGCGGACAAAGACAGCTATGGAGATCTTCACTTCTGTGAGGTGCTGCCAGCAGCCGGCACAGCAAGAAGCATGACTTACCCATTCATCACAGCAGAGCCAGCTCATGAGCAAGCACGCAACCAAAAAGATACCAGCTTGAGAGGAAGTTGCAACTGCTCCCAACTACACCACTTAAACGCACATCCAGATGAAGACAAGGAAGAAACGAAACCAAGTGTTAGGCTGCAGTGTGCATTCAAGCATCCAGTGTTCATCTGGACCAGCTCTTATTCACCACATCCTTCTCCATAGGTCCAAAGCAGTGAATAAAGAGTGGCAGTACCTTCTGACAGCCCCAGCCCTCCTAGGTCCCCAGTGTCATTGTGATGTCATGCACGAAGGCCAAAACACAGCCACTTCGGAACATAGCGATCTTAGGCAGATTTCACGCTAAACAAAAACACAGTCAAGTCATAAGGTAAGGATTCAAAGGGGAAAAGTCCTACCAGGCTGCAGCTGGATAGGCTAATAAAATGAATGAAGAAAGGTTACCCACTAAGTATGCAAGTCCTGCATCCCACATTTACACTGAAAATCAAATATAACCTACCACTGGAAAAATAAAAACAAAGTGCAAACTGAAAGCCAGAAGTCATGCACTTTGGCCACAATAACCCCATGCAGCACTATAGGCTGGGGGATGAGTGGCTGGATGACTGTGAAGAGGAAAGGGACCTGGGGGTGTTGGTTGATGCTCGGCTGAACATGAGCCAACAGTGTGCCTGGGTGGCCAGAAGCGCCAATGGCATCCTGGCCTGCATTAGAAATAGTGTGGCCACCAGAAGCAGGGAGGTAATCATCCCCCTGTACTCAGCACTGGTGAGGCCGCACCTCGAGTATTGGTTTCGGTTTTTTTTAGGTCTCGGATGACTGGAGGAAGGGTCACATCTACAGCCAGTGAGTCTCACTGCTGTACCTGGGAAGATCGTGGAACAGATCCTCGTGGATGACATGCTTGATCACATGAGGAATGAGCGTGTGATCTGAGACAGCCAGCACAGCTTCACCAGGGGAAGGTCATGCCTAACCAATCTGGTGGCCTTCTATGATGGAGTGATGGCATTTGTGGACAAAGGGAAGGCAATCGATGTCATTTACCTGGACTTGAGCAAGGCCTTTGACATGGTCCTCCACCACATCCATATCTCCAAATTGGAGGGATGTGGATTTGATGGGTGGACCACCCGATGGACAAGGAATTGGTTGAAAGGCTGCAGACAAGAGGGTGGCGATCAATGGTTCTATGTCCAGGTGGAGGCTGGTAACGAGTGGCGTCCCCCAGGGGTCTGTCTTGGGACCGGTGCTCTTTAACATCTTTATCAGTGACATCAATGATGGAATTGAGTGCACGCTCAGCAAGTTTGCTGATGACACCAAGCTGAGTGGTGCAGTTGACACGGTGGAAAGAAGGGATGCCATTCAGAGGGACCTCAACAGACTTGAAAGGTAGGCCTGGGTGAACCTAACAAGGTTCAACACTGCAAAGTACAAGGTTTTGCACTTGGGCTGGAGGAATCCCAGGCATATATACAGACTGGGAGGAGCAGTCCTTGAGAGTAGCCCTGCAGAGAAGGATCTGGGGGTCCTGATAGACAAAAAACTTAACATGAGCCAGCAGTGTGCTCTTGCAGCTCAGAAAGCAAATGGTATCCTGGGCTCCATCAGAACAAGGGTGGCCAGCAGGGACAGGGAGGTGACTGTCCCTCTCTACTCTGCCCTTGTGAGGCTCCATCTGGAGTACTGTGTCCAGGTCTGGAGCCCCCAGTACAAGAAAGACAGAGAGCTGTTGGAGAGGGTCCAGAGGAGGGCCACAAAGATGATCAGGGGGCTGGAGCACCTCCCTTATGAAGACAGGCTGAGGGAGCTGGGCTTGTTCAGCCTGGAGAAAAGAAGGCTGCGGGGTGACCTCACTGCAGCCTTCCAGTACCTAAAGGGAGCCTATAAACAGGAGGGGAGTCAACTCTTTGAAAGGGTAGATAACAGCAGGACAAGGGGAAATGGTTTTAAGTTGAGGGAGGGAAGATTTAGGTTGGATGTCAGGGGGAAGTTCTTTACTATGAGAGTGGAAAGGTACTGGAACAGGCTGCCCAGAGAGGTTGTGGATGCCCCATCCCTGGAGGTGTTCAAGGCCCAATTGGATGGGGCCCTGCGCAACCTGGTCTAGTATTAAATGGGGAGGTTGGTGGCCCTGCCTGGCAGGGAGGTTGGAGATTCATGATCCTCGAGGTCCCTTCCAACCCGGGCCATTCTGTGATTCTGTGATTTGGGCCCCTCACTACAAGAAAGACATTGAGGCCCTGGAACGTGTCCAGAGAAGGACAACAAAAGTGGTGAGGGGTCTGGAGCACAAGTCTTATGAGGAGCGGCTGAGGGAGCTGGGATTGTTTCATCTGGAGAAGAAGAGGAGACCTCATCGCACTCTACAACTTCCTGAAGGGAGGCTGTGATGAGGAGGGGTTTGGCCTCTTCTCCCAGGCAGCAAATAGGACCCGAGGAAATGGCCGCAAGTTGTACCAGAGGAGGTTTAGGTTAGACATAATGAAAAACTTTTTCTCTCTGAGAGTGGTCAGGCACTGGAATGGCTGCCCAGGGAGGTGGTGGAGTCGCCATCCCTGGCAGTGTTCAAGAGGCGTCTGGATGAGGAGCTACAACATATGGTTTAGTAGTTTGTGGTAGCAATGGTAGTGGGTGGATGGTTGGACTAGATGATCTTGCAGGTCCTTTCCAACCTTGTGATTCTATGATTCTATGATTGAAGTGTAAATAGCATGCAGAATACTGACAAGATGGGAGAGCAGATTCAAAACTGACTTTACCTATCAACAAAGTTTACTACCTCTAAGGAGGAGTAAGTAGGCCACCAGTAAAGAAAGCACTGGAAATGACCCACATGCAGAAGAAAGAAAACAGCTGGGAACCACTATGAGAATTTGAGAGGTCCAATCCATTAAGAGTAACCTGACAATCACTGGGAACCACAGTCAGCATTCTGCATCTGTTCCAAGAACCAGCAGATTGCTTTAGGGAGTTTGTTTCCCACCACCACCCCTTGAATTACAAAAGAATGCATATGAGGCTAAAATTGTGTTTGCATTGCTAGAGAAAAAAAAAAAAAAAAAAAAACAGGACGTGCAAAAATTGCTGAGCAGCAGCAGTTCTTTGAAGATGATGGCAGGTGGCAAATATTTAGCATGTTTCAGGATTTGGAACTGCTATACACATTTTTTTCTGCTCTCTCCCTGGATTTGCAAAAAATGTTGGGCTATGTCCTACCAATAGAGACCACACCTTCCAAGACAGTTTAGGAAGATAAATGCCAGAAATTGGATCTTTTCCTTTTTTGTCCTGACAGTAGTATACAAGGGAAGAGGGAATGCAAAGTTTGCTACAGAGAATGCAGAAAAAAAGATTAAAACAAATTCTCCGTGTAAAGTCAGAAAGCAGAAAAGAAATACAGTGATCATCACAGAGAGAACTGCTTGCTTTGAGACACAGCGCTGTTCAGTTGCTCACTGCATACACAGCGAAGACACCTGAGGGAAAAGTGAGTTATAGCTTATTGCTGTAGAAATATGTAACCTTTCTCCCACTCCGATTCAGTATGAATGATTACACCTATTTTGGGCCACACAAACTCAGGCTCAGTGTCTGGGTAGAACCTTGAAAATACTATTCTTTATTGCCTCTGAGAAAGAGTAAATCCCAGGCACTGAGCCTGAGCCCCTCTTCCTTCTCAGCACAATGCTGACACAAGGCAAGAGCACTGCCCTACCCTGGCATGCAGGTGCAGCTGCAGGGATAGCTCACAGGTAAGAGGACCAGTTGCCATCCAAATACAATGTAATTGCCACTGCATGCTGTGTGAGGACCCCATGATGTTCTAATAAGATGAAGGCTATTTCCAGATCCAGAACCTCACGCATACTGTCCCTCCTCCCAGTTCAGCTCCTGTCAGCTGGGGAAACTTAAGCCTATCTCAAAAGCAGAAATTTGTTCTTCTCCATTGAAATGTCTCATACACAATTAAGAAAGAGATTAAACCCCGCAATAACGACAGGAGCTGGAGTCGTTCCCAAAAGAACACAAACTGCACGCACATCTTCCTTGAGGTTCCCCTTCTCCCCACATCTGAGCCAGACTCAGAAGCTCTGCTGGGAAAGGACTGCTTCTCAAAGCAAGCCAAACTTCTGCAAGGGGCTGCACGGGTTCCCTCGGCGAGCTGCAGCACAGGGCAGCACTACGGGCCCCTGCCGGGGGAGCACGCTCAGCCCTGCACAGCTTGCGCAAACACTTACTGCATTCAGCCATGGCCAGCAGCTGGTAGGGATGAAGTATCCGGACGCAGTGGAGCCCATAGGAACTAGCAGCCCGCAAACCTTTAATTATTCTTTTTTTTCTTTCCTTTTTTCAGTTCTGAAGGCATGTGACTGGCCTTCACATACCAGGGCTGACCCCTCCCAGAGCCACTGATTTCCTAAGAGCTGAGAAGGATGTTATCCTACCGCTCGCTCAGCAGAACACTGGGTCACTGCGGGCCGTGCATTACAGCCTCGCGCCACCTAGGGTCCGCATGCCATTAGTGCCCGCGATCCTTCCCGCGAGCCGCTCGGGCACCGCGGGCCGGCTCCCCTTCCACGACCGCCAGGAGCCCCCGATTCCCCTTTTGCAGCAGGGACGCTGCGTGCCATTTCCAGGTGTAAAGCTCTCTGCTTCCATATACACCCTCTCCTCCCATGCAGAACCAAGAACTGTCAGTGATTTACAACCTGTTCGCCCCACCAGCTAACGCAGGTACTGGGAAGCATACTCCGCCTACGCGCTTTCCCACACGCTCTATATGTCATGAAAATATCCGCGCTCAGGGAGCTGCTGCGTTTTCACTTTCGGTTTTTGTTTCCCTCAGCTGGAAGCACGGCTTCGGCAGAAGAGGAGGGGCGGCCAAAGCAGCGCGGTGTCAGCCCGCCCCCCTTGGGAGCGCCCGCCCACCCCTCGGTCGCCCCGCTGCCGGCCGCAGGGCGCGAGGACCCCAGGCGGCTCCGCGCCGCACTGCAGGCGGGCACGGGCCGGGATGGAGCAGCCACCCGGTGCTCGTACGGGCGCTGCGCCTTGCACAACCACGCTCTCTCAGCCTGTTCTCGTAGGAGAGGTGTTCCATCCCTCGGATCATTTTTGTGGCCTCCTCTGGATATGCTACAACAGGTCCACGTATCTCCTGTACTGCGGACTCCACATCTGGATACAGTACTCCAGGTGAGGCCTCACCACACAAGATCACCTCCCTCACCCTGCTGGCCACACTTCTTTTGATGTAGCCCAGGATACAGTTAGCTTTCTGGGCTGTGAAGGGACACTGCTGGCTCACCCACCAGTAGGCCCAAGCCCTTTCCGGCAGGGCTGTGCTCTATCCTTACATCCCCCAGCTTGTACTCATAGTGGGTGCTATCACGACCCAGGTACAAGACCTTGCACTTGGATTTGTTGAATGTCAAGAAGTTGCTTCAGGCAATTCAATCACACATGCAATCCTTTAGCAATATAATATGTTTGCTTGTCAGCTGTGTCTGGTTCACCTGAGCATCACAGTGATGGTCCATCTTGATCCTCACCTAAATAAACCCTATGCAACCCTCAGCACTCAAACGCCACTCCTCAACAGTATGCTGCAACACCACAGTTCTTCCATGGCTTCAGTACCATAGCATACATGATTTACCAGCCATCTGTGCCCTGGTACAATACAACACAATTTTTGACTATCATAGTGGGGGGCGGTTAATTAAGCTATTGTCTGGAGGATTACCCATTTGGGCACACCTATGGCTGGCTGCTCTGCTGCAGCTACACTCTTTTATCCATACCCACCATAAGACAGCAAGTTTTCAGGCTTTGTACCTAACAGAGTTATGCAGCAGCTTGCAACAGCAGCTTGATCACAAACACACTTCTGTGAAAATTTTTGGTTTTTTAGTAAGAAGAGAAGCTCTTTAAAAAGCATCTATTAGTATTTCTATATCACTGCAAATTTAAACTCAAATTAACTTAATTCCTAATGAAATCCACACTAGGTGGGCAATCAGCATGTTTCCAAGCTCTGCCTAAGCTCACTTCGTCCTCATGACAACTGCTGTCTTGATAAACCAGCGTGAACCTTACTATGGAGTAACATATCAGTGTGTGCACACTGCTTGTCTTTCACTACTCCACAGTCTTACGGCAATCGCAGGTTTCAGTGGAAGAAGGAGCTGCAAGTGTCAGGACTGACCTCAGTTTCTGACTCTAAGCTCCTTATGAAGTTGACAAAACCACCTCTGCTCAATGAATAATTTACACTTGCACAAAAGGTCTAAACACATAAAAGACCTTCTGCTACAAATGCCTGGGAAAGCTCAGACTACACGGTCCCACCTAAGGGAATAGTCTAAGGGCTACTAACATAATGTCCTGTCTCTGGAAGAAGGAGACTCAAGGCACCTTTGTCACTTGCAAGATCTCTCACCCCTCCACTGCTTTTGGCTGTACTCCTGTGCTGTGACCTGTCCATCTCCCCATCTCTCTTCAGCAACACCTTATAAGGAAAGTTTCTCACGGTGTGAGTTTCTATAAATTATACAGAATTTTCTGATTACTTAGCCCAGTGTTTGCTTCTCTCATTACTCTTTTCTTATTGGTCTCTCCCTTTGCCTGAATCTTCAAAGTTTTTGCAACACTCCTTCCTCTCTCAGTCAGTTTCTAGTGCACTAGTTAAGAAAATCAGCTAACTAGTGCAGTTACTAAGGCAAAGTGGGAGCCAAGCCTCATCTCAACAGAAGTAACTGGAAAAACTCCTGCTGATCTCAAGAGAGGAAAAAGAAAGACACACCTTTAACATGCAGATCACGAGTTTGTTTGGACAACTCATCAGAGCACACAGGATTTTACTTTTCCTAAAATTGATGCTGGCAAATTCAGATGTAAGTGAAAACAAGAAGGCTCATCTGTATCGGGTCGCTAACTCCTCTGTGACAGATTGCAGAGATGCTACAATACAACTCATCCTTTTTCTTGTTGCAGGTATCACAGAGAAACCTACAGAAATTTGCACATCTGTACCTCCTAATAAACAGCAGGCTTGGATGGCTCTTTTCTGCAGCTCACTCTGTTACAATGGAAATCATTTAGTGTACAAAGCATGCAGTGTGCAGAATCATAACTACACTCTGAGACGGTCTGCTGAAATACACAGGGATTAGGAAAAATTAAGCACAAACACAGAAAGCTCATCCACTATTTTTACCTTCCCAAACGAGGAACTTCTGTGACATCTCCTCTGAAGAGTGTTTCTCTTATATCCCTTAAGCCATTGGTAATCCCTTCACAGCAGCTCTTCGCTTCCCCGTCAGGGGGAAGCTGAAAGACATCCATCTGTCCTGAGGCTGAAGTCCGCTCCAAAAACTGACTGCCCTCCTTCATACGCTGCTGGATCATTGGAGTGAGTGGCATCTCAAAACTGAAGTAGCTATCAGGCTCCGAGTACAATGTCTCCAAAGACTCCGCGCTATAGTATAAAGAGGCATTGTCTAGGATGTTTTCAAACTGTGAGCTGTATAGATCGGTGGAGACATCAGATTGCCTCTGTCCAAGGACATCTTCATATCCTCCCATGGCTGCTTCCCTCTCCTCCGTGATCCTAGAAATTAATCACAAACAGCTTGTTTCAGTTTGGCAGCTAGGTTTGGACCACTGAGAAGACCTCCTCATTCCCCACCTTTGTGAAAAGAGAGGTCTGTGCTTTGTACAGGAGAGCATTCAGTGGACAACACACTAGCATCTCTCCTCATGCTGCCTCCACTTCTGGCAGCATTATCTCCCTCTCTGCTTTGTTACAGTCTGGGGGACCTGAAAGGATACAATCTGCTGGGCAAGAGGCAGGAGGGGAAGCACTATATACAGCCTAATGTAAGGTAATGTCAGTTTCTGCACTCACAAATTCACAATCTCTCCGCTAGTACCATTCCCACTGGCCATGCTGGAGGCTGCACAGGATGGAGCCACACGCCCAGGTGGGCACTCTGTGGGGCTGGAGGAAACCTCTCAAAACTGTGAAGCAAGCAAGATCCCAGCCTGGATCCTCAGCTCACACAGCATCAGGTAGGCAGAGTGCACTTTGGTTATTTTTTCAAGCTTTCCCCTGTTTGAGACAATCCAGCAGCTTTTGACATGTCTCATGATGAGACTTGCAGGCCCTCACATGGCAGTAAGGGCCTGAGGCCTGTGGGTAGATTTCAGGTGTTCACAGTACTCATCTGCCATCAGAGCTGAAACCAGACTGGCTCTAACACTAACCATAGCAAAACGCTCAGGGACCCAAAGGGATGCATGCTGGCTGGCCTACAGCCACCAAGGCACCCGTCATTCCATCACAGACACAATTAGTAAGGAAGAGCAAGCAAATCAGGACACCCTTACAAAGAATGGCCCACACCACTCTTCCACGTGCTTGGCTCAAAACCAAAACATCTAGCAGGGTGTGGGCAGACCTATGCAGTGCCTAAATTTAATGATATACCAAGCCTGGATGCTTCTTATACATGCCACAGTTTCTTTGTCACACAACCATTACCAGGCAGATCGCAAGAGACACTTCCACACTTCCAAATCTGAGCCTCATTTCCAACTCCAGCAGTGTGGTGTGGACTGGGCTCAGCTCAACTTCTGGCACTGCCCACCACTGTACACTGAACATTACTGTTTCCACCATGCTGCAGGCAGAAGACAGATGAAAAGTGCTGCTGATGGCAAACCAGAAGCTCCCAAATGGGCAGACACAAGTCCCATGCTTGCAAGGAGAGACACTCATCCTTCCCCCCCATACCACTCAGGCACCATCTCACCTGCCATGGCCTCCCGCTAGCACAGTGGTCTCCTCCTTGCTGCGGTTCTCCTTGTCCTTCACAAAAACTTCATCCTCCCCACTTTCATCAAGCAGTGCCAGAGGAGCAGCTCCACGGGCAGCTCCCACCCTGGGCTCTTCCCAGACCTCACTCTTAGCACTGTCCGGCAAGGTGACCAAGTTGGGAGCAACCATCAGTGGTACGGAGTGGCTAGATGTTTTAGGGAACGCTTTCCTCTCCACAGATGTGGTCTCCAGCAGCGAATGCTTCTTTCTGCTCTGGTCCTCTGCTTTTTGCAGCCATAAAATCTCCACCCCTTGAAATTCTACATGTTTGCTCACAGCTGCCTCTTTAGAGAGCCTCCTCTCGGGACCCATTTGCATTTTGCCTTGACTGTAAGCTGAAAACTCCTTAGATTGCGCCCACCCCTCCACTCTCCTGGCTGCTTCCAAGTTTGTCACAGATGGTCTATGACAGCTTGTCTCCTCTGCTGTGCGGACCTCCTCAGCTTTATTACTGGTGGCTTGCAAGGACTCGGACTGCTTTTCACCAGTCCATATTGCAGCCAGATCCTTCTCTGTGATCAAATGCATTTTTTCCTCAGCTGTTCGCTCAGATGGAAGAGGCATGTCTGAGGGTTTTTCTTGGCCTGCTGCAACTGGTTCTCTGGCTGTCTGCACATTTTGGCAGCCAGGAACACTCTTTTTTTCCATGTGTGTCTCTGAATCAAGAGATGTATTTGCTCTCTCTTGTACCTTTGTTGCTTCTAGCTGTTGAGAAATCTTCATAATCTCTGGCAAGTTACCCACAGGTTGCAAACCTTCTGCAGTGTGCAGCTGCGCTGCCTTATCCTGAGCTCTAGGCTCATCTGCAGAGGCCACAGACTGGGGAGGAGGCCTGCCAGGTATGTGGTGACAGTCCTGTCCTTCTGGACTGCACGTCACAGGCTCTGCCTGGCTCTTTGATGAAGTCCTCAGTGCATCTCTACTTGCCTCCATAGTACCGTACTCTGGAAATTCGTTGATGATGGTGTGGGGCAGCAAAGTATTACTTCCATGGCCACTACCTGCAAAAAAAGAAAATAGAGCATGGATTTACCTACCATATGCATAAGCAAAAAGCCTAACCTCCCCTCCCAGCCTTCTCATAACAGAGCAATTGCGTTCAATCCTGCAGGCAAAATACCATTCTGTTTAACTCACTCCTGTGTGCTCACACTGCTGTTATCCACAACTGGTCCCTCTTACATAGGAGTTTTTGGGCAGCTCTACTTTGGAAGCGTGTACTGCTGAGGAAGGAATGTCAAAAATGTCTGCTACAATTCGGAAAGGGTCCTAGTGGCCCATGAATGTCTAAGGCCACGTGCCAAATGCAAAAGCTGAAGAAAGCAGATATTCAGAGGTTCAACATCCATCACAGCATGTGTCATACACATCAGTTTTACTTAAAAAATACTTTTACGTAATTTTCACTTATTAAGATGAAACACAAGGAAGGTAATCAGCCACACCCCGTAATAAATACTACTAAACCAATCATGTAAATTACATGGCAATTCAATTTTCTGCCAGTACTACTTTCCTGCTTTAACAACTCAGGTAACTGAATGTCATGTTGCAGAAATGCATGCATACCAAGTAGCTCCCATTTTCTCTTTGAAAAAGTAAATTCACTACTTCACAAAAAGCCTGCTAGCACTCCCTCCTCATGCTGTTTCTCAAACCAGTGTAGTAAACAAAGAGGGAGAGAAAACTACTGGTGGCATTTTCAAAGGAGCCGAGCACCCAGTGGCCCCTATTGTTCTCGGGTAATACAGAACCAGCTGTTCTCAGAGCATGGATGAATCAGCACGGATGGCATGCTAACGCCTATCTGGCCACCTGATATCACGGTCCAAGCAGGAGATGAGCTTTCAGAAAAAGCAGCTGCAGCTGTGTTCACTGTAAACTTAGAGAAAGGCCTGGCCTGAAGTTTAAATTGCTTTAAACCAAACAACGAGGAGGCTAGATCCAAACACTACTCTGAAAAACGTTAGAAGGGACAGCTCTGAAACCAGATATCCATCTGCATTTGGATGCTTTGCCCTGCTCGAGGTGTATCTCTGGGTGCTGTTCTACAAACACACGGCTGCCACCACTCCAACCTGGCCACAAGCCACTGCTGAGTAGAAACTCATGTATCTGTTTAACGACAGGCTGAGTTCAATGGAAAAGGGAGGATAATTTAATGCAAGTTCAGCATCACACAAGTGTAGCTATGCATCTGCCAGCAGTTTGTAAAGACAAGAAGCAGCAGCCCATACCTGGCAGCTAACAAGACAGTAGCTCTAACCACAGGGTTAATACTGCGCATGAGGTGAGTGTGCACTGGATCAAACTGACAGATTCAGACTGTGCCAAGACACAGTTTCCTCCCCTGTAGGTTCTCTGGTATCTCTGCATCCTTGATTTATTCACTCCAGAATAAAACTTCAGTGGGTCAGATTTCATCAAGACGACTTGGCTGCCACTGAGGATAGTGTCTGGGCCAAGTAAGGATCTCCTCTGCTGCAAGATTCATGCAGCCTCAGACCGAACAGTAAGATCCCACATGGCTGTGAAATGCGGAGATGCTCTGTCCACACCACACTTCTAGCCTGGCTCCATCAAAGGGTTTCCAGCTCACAGGTGGGCATGCACTGGAGGAGTTACAAGATAGTGATGTTCCTGCCCCAAAGATGAGCACTTCCAGGTGTAGTGCCTTTTCTAAGTGCCTGGGAGCTCCAGATAAACAGCACGCACTGCACACAATTTCAGCTGCACAGCCACAAAGGGGATGCATTCCCTGTATGTTTTATGGCACCGGCACCAGGTCACCATTTGGACATGCTTCTGCCAGGACAAGACTCATGAACAAGAACAATGCTGTGTGGTTGCAGTGCTTCCATACTTGCACCAGCACTAGCTCAACCTCAAGCCAGCAAAAGGCTCCCCACACTTGAAATGAGCTGGGAGCATCATCCCCCCCAGACCTCCATGGAGCTGAGATGCAGCCAATGCATGTTGAAGGCCAGTCTCCAACAAGGCACCACATACAGCTCATGCCAAACAGCCAGACTCGTCTCTGCTAATTGTTATCTTAGCTTCTGAACCGAGATGAGAGAAACAGAAGTGGCCTTATTTCTAGCAGTGAATGCTGAACACATTGCTGTGTGCCTCTTCTGTCGCTGGTGGCCGCTGCACACAGCAATAAACAGTCTCAAGAAAGTTTCTGGTTTGCTTCTCCTCCTAAATGTTTTCCATAACCTACTCCCAAACAAACGTTACCCTCCAGCAAGCCCAGTACGCTCAGGAAAAGCCAGGCATGTAGAACAGGCAGGTGTGTATGCAGGCACACAGAGACACACGGGGAGGGAGCACAGTACACCTCTTTGATGAACACGCAAGCTGCAAGTGCTTCACATGGGCAAGAGAAAAGCACTTTCACAGTATAAAATTAAGGCACTTTCTACAGCGATGTCTACAGCAGCAAAGCTCTGACAGGGCTTCTGCAGCTGCAGTGTGACCACAGGCAAACGGGATTCTTGCTTTCACAGCATCCTGGAGAAACATTATCTCATTCAGAGATGAATGGAAAAAATCCATACGTGGCACTAAAGCAACAGCCTGTTCCCACTGCATCAGGTAGAGCCACACACAACATTGCTGCAGTCTCTGCTCCATGCAGACACCAGCACCACCTGCTCCTGCGAGAGGCAAAGCCTTTCCCACTGCTCAGCACGTCTCTTCAGGTGCCAGCGCCTGGAGCAGCCTGAGCTCTTTAAGGGAAACTCCTCCCTTATTCCCATCCACCACCACAGCATCATGTCTTGCCGCAGCTACTGGCATATCCTGTCTAACCCCATCCCCCAATATGACTGCATTACAAACAAGACTAGAAAAGCAACAACAAAATTTAAGGACCGCACTGAAGATGAGCAGGGAAAAAAAACACCCACCACCAAACAAACAATGAAAGGACACACATTCTCAGGTAACACCGATTTCTACTTTGCATTGAAAGCAGCTTCTTTCAGCAAAGCAAATTACAAGGAGAGAGAAAAGGCTAAAATAGCACGGGGGTGAGTGGCTAGAAAACGGAGACCGGGCAAATATAATCTAACAACAACTGGCAGCCTTTCTGGTGACTAGAGGCTGAAAGAATTCATGACTTAAATCAGGCACAGATATGATATTTCATAGATAAATAACCACTCCAATTCAATCAAGCTTGTCTACAGCATAATAAAAGGAAATTCTAGGAAGAAAAACACAAGTTACAAGCATAGACAGACATTCTGTTCACAGGTACATTTTACAAAAGAATGGTGTGAGTGTCTCTCTCTATACAGAATTTATATATATATATATATATATTAGCTAGGAAGAGAAATCAGATATATTTGCTTGAACAGTCTCCTTACTCACAGAGGTTACTGTAGCTCCAGCAGTTACCCATTGGTCAAAGAAATAAAATGCACAGATCATCAGTTTATCTATAGCGATACCAGCTAATTCAATTGCTGCTGTTCTAGTCAACTGGAATCAAAATAGTTTCAAATTTCCTGGCAGCTGCTGCCCTGCACTGCACACAATGATGTAAATGGAAGCTTTCTGAGTATTATGAAACTGATGGGGGAACTGCAGTCTCATTCAGTCTATCGCTGGAGCTAAGGAGTCCACCTTGGCAGCTTGCAGGGGGAAAAAAATCTCCTCCAGCAAAGGCTGCCTGACGATCTGCCAGGGAGATGTTTGTGCTTAACTGCAGCTTGCTCTAGCAGCATTCATGGAGGAATAAAGGGGCAGAATGGTGATCCTGAGAGTGCTGTGTTGGTTTTAGAGCAGAAGGTGCCCAGCAGCATTTCAGCATTACTGAGCTGAAGGTTTCACACAACAGCGCAGTCATCTTGCATCCTATTTCTCCGCAGCTCTCTGCACCGATCACTAGCAACGCGTGGGTGAAGCTGCATGCAGAATCGCAGCAGTGACCTCTTTCTGCTGCAGGCATTCGTCGCCTTCCTTTGTAAAAGCCGAATTAGGGCAGTATAAACAATGTGTACGTTACAAGAAAATTATCTCTGGGTAACAAAGTTTAATGAACAAATCACAGCAGTTGCAGCACTATCATTATTTGCACCCATACAGAGCGGGAGGGGGGGGTGGCCACACAGATCGCACACCGCCTCCAGCACTTCATCAGTACCTAGAGTTATCCAGATCTACAGGGCAGCACCTGCACAGGCTGAGCAGGCTGAGTTGGAGCGGCCCCTGCTTGTGGGAGAGCAGAGATGCTTCTCCATTGCTGTCAGCAGCTCTTTTTCCAAATGATGTCATTCTCCATGCCCTGATAGTCCTCCGCTAGCCAAAGTCATGGGATTTACATGATGTGAGCACTGAGCTTTACTATCAGACTGCAGGCATCCACACACCAGGCGGGCTGCAGCCGCTCTGGGCTTTTGGACATTGTGCTTACCCGGGGAAGCTGAAGCCAGGCCTCCACCTACTCAGCAGCACAGTGCAAAACACAGCATGGTAGAAATATGGGAGCTGACTGAAGCAGAGAGAGGAGTGGGGTCTATAAAATAGGTGCAGGTTAAACGCCACTGCTTTCTGCACACTTACTTTGGCAAACACCCAGGAAGGTGGAGGGGAACCAGAAGGGCCTAAGCAGAAGAAGCAATCATGCTGCCTGGATCCCCCACCACAAAGAAAAGAGCATCAGAGAGTCTTAATGACAAGCCCCAGAAACACAGACTCAGTGGTGGTCAACAGCCCAAACTGATCCCACAGTTGAACTGACCAGCATAGGGCAGGTCTCCATCCACCAAGTTACCCCATGCTGCTCAGGAAGCCCCTGGCCCACAGGACATTAGAAGAGCTTACCAGAGAAGTATCGCTCTATGTAGTTCTCTGTTCCCTAAATTCTAGTTTTGACCACAGGAGGCTGCAGGAGGTGAACCTTCAGTCAGGGACAGCTGTTCTCACATCAGATACTGATACAAAGAGCCTCTCCAGCTGCAAGCAGTGCCCCCGCTCCTGCAGCTTGTGATGTGGCACAAGTCATCACTGCTTGTGAAAACAAGATCGAGAAGGGCTCCCAGGCTGCACACTGAAATACTGCCCATTAAGAAAGCAATGACCAGAACTGCATGTTATTTATTTCTTTCACAGATTTAATTTTTTTTTTTCCCAGCGGTAAATGGGGTTTGAAAGTTTCAAACGGCACTGAACTACGAGTTCTCCACTGGGCACCTCGTTGTTACCCAGGCTGCAGGAAGGATGGCACCTTGCCACAGCAGATTGCAGGCCCACACTGAGCTCAGAACAGGACCCAGTCCAAAACTAACACATAGCACGTGCTGGGAGAGCTTAGTGGGAGGGATTATATGATACAAATCGCTGCATGGGCCGCAGATGGTCAATGAGATAGCTCAGTCCCCAGAGGCATTACCCTAGAAAGCAAAAGTGTAGAGTGAAACAGCTGCTAGCATGAGGGCAAATGGGAGGGAATACAAAGCAAAAAACTGGGCTTCTATTGTGACGTGGGCTAGTCTTGCTAAATGCAATGTATTTTTCTTCTTTAACACCCTACCCCCTACAGTGACTGGAAGAACATCAAGTTTGGGGTTTAAAAAGCTGGAAAACATAAACATTAACCCCCAAATTCAAATGGCAAATCCAGAAAGAATCCAAACTTTACAATTTGTCCACTGCAGAAAGGAAGCTCCTAACAAATGATTTTCTAAGTTCAGACTGATGTAGTGATATCAAGAATTATTTTAAAAACTCCCCAAGAACCTCCAGCTGACAGAGCAAACTTCTGGAGCAGTGACAACCCACAGCTGCTTTGACACTCACAGAGTCTACCAAGTGAGGACTCCCCATATGCAATTGTATTTAACTATTTAAAATACTGTGTTTTTAACAAATCTTTTAAAAAGAAGCAAAAAATCCTTTAAACAGAAATACAGAAAAACCTCTCTAGATTTCAAGGTAGCAACAATGTCTAAAAAAAAAAACAAAAAACTCATACAGTTGGGCACAAATCTGAGAAACTCTTGGTCCTCGCAGCAGCCACTGAAGAAACCAGGCACACCCACAGGAAAGGATGTCCTTTGTTGCATTTTGGCATTCAGGATCAATAAACCAGGCTACGAGAAGGCATCCTATGCAGTCGTCAACACATCCCAGGAGCTGGATATCAAGTTACACAGTTAAAATAAAAATAGGGCATGGGGGGACATATGTGTCTCCCAGCCTTTGCTGCTAACGGTGTGGTTGGACACTGCATGGGAACTCTTCAGGAACTGGCACAGTGAATGAGATTCCCTTCCTCAGGAAGCTGAGCAATGTTAAACAACACGGGTTCCAGAGCAGAAGCTGCTCTGTGTCAGATGGTGAGTAGGAAAAATATTTGTTGTACCATGTTATGCTTTTTCAGTACAATACCACATCAGAACTCCATCTACCCGTGTAATTATAATCTTCTACATGTTCATTATCAAGACTCCCTGGGGAGCAGGACAACACGCTGCTATTCCTCCAGAAGCCTTTAGAGATGAACCAGGACAACAACCTGTCGGAGGGCTTGTGTCTGTGTGCTGCCTCCCTCATCCGCCTCAAAAAGTGGTGGGACTGAGGCAAAGAAGCTGAGAGGTGCCCACAGCAAGGACAAGCAACAATGCAGCCATGCCCCACTGTGCCCACATATGGCTGGCCATCTCAGCCAGCAGAGACCCTCCTTTTGTTCTCATGATCAGGGCTCCATCATGCCAGGAAAACGTTTCTACTCAGCTGCTGCTGTGCTCTGCCTGCACCACATACACTCAGGGTGCCTGAAGGAGACCAGCCAGCACCAAGGGCTGCTGGCAACACCAGCCCAACTATCATGCACAGCCAGCAAAAGGGGAGGTAATTACTGCCTCCATCTGGCATTTCCTAGCTACTGAGTGTTTAATTCTTTGCTTTTAAAATCAATAAACAAACAGCCCATGTTTTAACTATAATTCCTACTAAACCCCTGCCCTTCAAACAGCTTTGTTGTTTACCAAGTCAAGGATGTGGCAATCCCCTCCCTGCAACTGTAGGTTATGATAACAAACTATCCAGCTTTAAAGTGCAGGTCACAAGACATGCAGTTTCCTTCTGCAGAGCAATGGGCTTCACATAATGTCTCACTGCCCAACAGAGACAGCAAACAACAGAGACAGCCACGAGAAAAAGCAGTAATGCACGCTACCATTTAAAAACCTTTGCCAGTCTTCAGCATGTTGTAAACAATGGCAAGACGCTAGAAACAACAAGAACTTAGCCTATAGATTCACACATAACAGAATGATGGAATTTCCACTGAGTGTGTGAGCATCACATTTTAGCTTTCCAGATTTCAGTCTTAACATGTCCCTGCTAAATGTTGCGGAATGGATCTCAAATGCACATTTGCCATACTTATCTTCAGGGGCTCTGTCACTACAAAATGGACTTGGAAATCTAGCAGCCCTTCAATCCTCACAGAATGCCCTTTTGCACCTCTTCGGGAAAGAAAAGCTGCAGGGGAAAACACCATTTCGGGGAGGACAGACTTTCAAGACTGCTTGGAGGTGGAAAGAGTGAGAAAGAAAACATGACAGAGGGTGGTGTATTGAAATGGAAAGTGAGGTGGTTAAAAAGCTGAGGAAGCTTGCAGTTAGCCATCCACATAAATATGAGAATGGGGCAATATGTGAGCAAATAAATCTGATCTAAGGGAAGTTTTGAGAGTTGGGGTCAGGAAGATGCCACGTTTGCACAGTGCAAGGAGGATGTAGCAGAGATGGACACGCATGACTGGAAATGACGAAGACAAAGAAAGCAAGGCAGAAGAGCAAAGAACAACTTAGAAAGTTAGTGATATTTATTTTACTGTAAGTTACAGGTGTAATTTTCTTAGGGCTGCTTAAATCAGCAATATAGGACCACAAAAAGGGTGTGCAAAGAAACAACACCATGCTCTTCCTTAGCTCTTGAAACAAGTCAAAGAAATCTACAGCAAATGCACTCACCCCCATGATTCACATTCAAGAATAAATACTGTCTCATGGGTTAAGGTGTATATATCATTCTCTTCTGCATGCCAACTCTAGCATTCTTTGACCACTTGCATAGGTGATTCAGCACACATTGCCAGGAGAAACTATGCCTTTTGTTAGGCCTTTTCTTACTAAGTTTTTGCTGGATTAAGCTTGCTAAGAAATCAGAAGAGCAGAAGAGTTAGTAAGAGGCAATGCGCAGCAGCGTGTGGCTGGAACCATCTCTTTTGGCAGAAGCAAGCTGTTACAATGAGCTCAGTTGCCTCATGACACCTCACTGTACACAGAACAGTGAGTGACAGGCTTTCCAAAAAGCTATTTGTTTCACCAGGAATTCAAAAGCAAGCTTTTCCCAGCAGCTGTTGGGAAAGACCAGATTTGCATAGCAACCCCAGGACTACTTGTACAGGGCTTTTTTTGTGAAAAAGGAGATTAAGCTCACTGTTACAGAGGAGGAGTGACAGCCTCCCCTCCTAGAAGTATCAGAGAAAAGACTTCATGAATTTTAAGAAGGTATTTTCTTGGATTTCTCTCCTCATATGATAGGCATTGGGAACTTCTTGGATTATATGTTTCTTTAAGGGGACACACTTTTTAGGACTGCCATTTTGTCAAGACTTTTTTTGGCATTTAGATGTATGAAGTGCTAAGTCAGAAAAATCAGTACTCTGCAGCCTACCAAGGCCTAAGAGATAGGGCTGTTCAATAGAGACCACTGTTTGCATGGCCACATCCAGAGGAGGATATGCTTCCAGACCTAAACAACAAGCACCCTTTATGTTAGCAAAGCTGAGAAGACATCCTGTGCACTCCCGCCGAATTCAGATTTTAGAAAATATTTTCTTTTGCTGGAGGCAGAAGGCTGAGGCGCTGCTGAGGAGTACGGTGAGGCAGTGCCGGGGCATGTGCCCACAGAGACCGTAAGCGGGGCTCTGCGGGAAAACGCATGTCCCCTCATCCTGACTGGATGAGACAAGGGTGCTGGGGGCCTGAGCCTGCTTCTGTGTGGATACATCTACTCATTTCCCTCAAAGAGGAGGACCAGCAACAGAGAAAGAAAAAAAGCCGGACAGAAGTCACATGCTGAAGACAGAGAGCGTGAGTATAGGTCATCAGAGATTACAGAACTCCCAGATAAAAGCAGACTGAGGGTACCAAAGAGAGAAATGAGGAACTGTTTGTAATGTGGCAGCTTTATTAGCATGCACAACTGAATACGGCAATTAAGCCTCTCTTCTATATGCATCTAACTGGATTCCTTTCTCCTCTGTGAAAATGACCACAAGCTTAAAACTGGAATGTGAAAGTCAGCACAGCAGCTTGTTAACCATGTCTGCTGTCTCCAGAGTGAGACCTATGCAAACAGAAGTGTTTGCTACGCCTTCCCCCAGTAATTCTTCCCTCTTTGTGAAGTGTCTTATCCAATACAAGTAGTTCACTACC
The DNA here is from genome assembly GCA_016647715.1 of Pavo muticus. Lineage (NCBI taxonomy): Eukaryota > Metazoa > Chordata > Aves > Galliformes > Phasianidae > Pavo > Pavo muticus. Next base: position 283,785 of record JACDJE010000241.1, read on the forward strand.
CAATTAAAAAAATGAGATTCTCAACAGCATCCAGCAGGGCCTCAGAAATAAGGCTGTTTTCGAGAGAAAGGATAAACTGGGAGGCATAACTAATTAAGCTGTTCAGCAGCTTACGTATTGTGTTCTCGTTTTCTGAGGCCAGCCAAGGCATGGGTGAAACCTCTTTGGGTTAGATAAAAGAAAGTTCAGCTTTACTGCTCACAGTGACAAGCTGTTCTCCTGATTAAGTTTAAACAGGAGCGCTGCTCCTGGCCACTATCCGTGTCACTCACTCACTTGAAATCTTACATACTTTGACACGTGAAAAGCATGGCAACTTTCTTTTAAAAGCAGCTATAGAAAGTAGCAAGTTAGTTTGGATACTCAGTGGTGTTTCCCCCTCCCCACAAATAGAGAGACATCCAGACATAGCTGCTTCCACTGAAACAGTTTCCATCCCTTGCAGTTCTATCACTGCATATTTAGTATATATTGAATCAAGGGAAGCGGGCTTTGGTGCACAGGGCCCTGAGTTAGTACTACTGCACTCAGCCAGCTCCATACTCATTCATCTGCAGTGAAGAACAAACTAAAGTTCACTGGTTTAAAGAAAACAAGTAGAAGGGGCAGCACCATCTTTGTGTATCTGTTTTTGTCAAGCGTCTTCCAGGAGGAGGAGGAGGATGAGGCTGCATTTGCCTGTGACAGCAAGAAATAGGTCTGGGTAGGCATAATGCCACATAGTAGGGAACCTGAGTTTTGGGCAGGAGGAATAGCAGCCTCAAGGAGAGCACATATTCTCAACCCAGCTGGGGAAAATGCACAACAGAAGGAGTATGGCTTAGTAAACTTTTATCACTACCCAAGGGACAAACAAAGGACCACAGAACCCTGCCTGGACAAGCACCAAGTCTAGCTGGCTGAACACAGGGCGAGGAGACTCCTTAAGTCCCATATGGAGTTCAACTTCTGTCTTTCTGGCAGAAGAAGCCACCTATTGCAAGGTAAGGGACCCATTCTGAGACTCTGCGTGGTATTTATCATAGTCATTCATCCTCTAGCCATAATGGTATAGAAAAAGCACTTGTATAGCAGTTTTTGGGTACGATTCACAAATGTTAGATGTTAACCACTGTTAAATTATTTGCACATTCTCCATTGCAGCCATTCCCTTTTCATTAATTGTTAGCCCCTAGTAATAGTTTCTAATTAATAAAGGTACAGAAGGCGATTCGGATACAAGGCAAGAAGCAACACAGGAAAATTATGGTGAAGAACATACATAAGCCCATACTTCTGGGTGATACTTTGCCACCCTTTCTTTTATCGCTAAGTACTCAAATAACTCTGACTGCCTATCATGTTTGCTAACTGTTTTGGCTAGTAACAACAATAGATTCACTTGGATTTATTAGACACCGCATATTTCATTTAATGCCAATCTCCATAATTGTGCTAATGTCTGCTGACAGTACTCTCACACTGTCTATTCCAAACAAGAAATGAGGTCACTATGATTCATGTAATAATGTGATATACATTTTTGTAGCAATTTGTAAAAGTTTTTAGCATTCCTAAATGAAGACATCTGCTTGGTTTTGTGTTTCCAACTATTCTGCAATTAGGATTTCCCACGTGGAAGACGTATCTTTAGAAAATCCAGGAGAAACATATTGCTCGCTTTCCAAACTTCACTTACACTTTCTCTTTTTTTCCCCTGACTGAAGTGTAGGGGCGTACACAGCTTGTTTCTGTGCTGCCCTTCTCCAGTAGGAAGGGAATCTTCTGTAATTAAAAGTGATATTCCAGAAAGTAGAAGGGAGCAAGGTGCAAAGAGAACAGCCTAAGGAAATACTTTTGCGAAGAGGGCAGGGATTGGTGGTAATTAAAATGAAGCAAAAAAAAAAACCACATACAGTAACAACTTTTTTTTTTTTTAATCTAAGCTTGGGTCGGGAAAAGGTAAGATACACCCTTCTGTTTGAAAGAACAGCACAGAAACAAGACTGATCCGTAGGCGTAACAGTAGATATTGCATCTGGAGTACATGAATTACTGAACACAGTGGAGGGAGCAGTTCGGGTATACCTACAGTATCTAAATTAAAATCTTATCTACCTCTAGCTATTAGAAGAGCAGCGCGCAGCTCATGCAGGACATTCTTGGAAGGACTGCCAGGCAGAGCTGTGTTTTGGCATGTGGACTGGAGACGCGTGGTTGAGATGATTCCACTGCGTAGAAGTGCCAGGCTCCATCCATCAACCCATCACTGATGTGTGACTGGCACATGAGCCCCCACCATCACATCGGGTTGCCCAGGTGAGCCAAACAGAAAGGCAGGAGCATAAGACAGAGAACTGCTGTAATTTGCTGTGGCCAAAACATTGGGCTCTTTTGATCTGGCACCTGCGCTGCCTTCTGGCAAAGGGCAGCATGGCACAGCGAGTGAGCCCTTACACTATCTGGAGCAGCTTCTGCAATTCCTTCCCGAGGAGCTTCAGGCTGTTTTTGCACACGTTAGGGATAAATAGCACTTACCCACTTCTGAAGGCTTCTCTTCTTCCAAGCCAAACAAAAATTCATATTTGGCCTTGGCAACAGACTGGGCATGAGCTGATATATCGTTATCCCACACAAGTGCTTCTGCCTGCAGAATCAAAATAAACAAAGCTTATTTATCTTCCGGTGAAAAAAAAATGGCAGTGGGAACATGAGATCCATTCAGGTGGGCTGTAAGGTAAGGTTTAAAGTGCCTGGGCAATAGTATCTGAAACTGTCAGTTCAACTAAGAATGTTACAAAACTAGAACCCCTATGAAAAACCATAAACAGGACAGGCTGTATTAGAGGGAAAAAGAGTAGGGCAGTGGAGGGGAGGAGCAAAAGCTACAGCAGGGAGAGTCAGAAATGGGAAAAAGGATAGCGAGGCATGTAAAAAAGTGCTTAGTGATGTCTGAGGGTCTCTGTCAGGCAGCCTATGCCTGACCTCCACTGTTTACATCAGGACAACAACCTAACCTGTTTTTATGATCCTACCACACAAGTTAAACTTGCTTCTCTAGCCAGGAAGAGGCTCAGGGTGGTCCTCCTGGCTCACTGGGAGGCATCTGGTAGGATGGATGGATGGACAGATCAAGCATCCAGGTGTCACACAGGCTTCCATCCACCCACCACTTCCTAGACATAAGAAGCAATTTGACACAGTAAAGTCCAGTTTCTCAGAGGAAAGAAAGGCTGCATGACTAACATTAAAATCAGTTTTCTGAACAGGTGAGGACAAATCAAATCTCTAAGACACACTCCAGCAATAAACTGTAGTGCAAATACTGTTTGCAGTCAGCACTAAGTTTCTGCCTAGCTGAGCAAGACAGAGCCTGTAATTCTTGTTTCTAAGGTGACAGATGAAATAAATCATTAACTCTATAAATTCTTCATCAATCTTCATATTCATATCCTATGTCTGAAGCAGCCAGTCCTTACAGCGTATCAAGTCATTTCATGGCTAATACTGGCAAAGGCCTTCGCTTACAAAAATACTCTTTAAAAAAAAAGGCAGATGGAACATTCTGCCCCCCAGGACATTAATAACTTCTATGCACTTTCACCAAATACTTTAGGGTAAGCGTCAGCTACGAACAGAAATTCAAAACATAGGAGACACATAATTCACAAGAACACATGGTCTTTAACAGATCAAACAGATGAAATCACAGATCTTTACTTTCCCTCGAGGCCAGCTCTCCAACAGTTGCATTTTCTTCCAAGACCATACTGGCAAATAACCATCTTGCCCCATGCCCTAGAACACTGCCTGGCTTTCCTAGGTTTTTTTTCCCAATTACCTCTCCCACCTCTCTGCCTTGAGCCAGTGCTGAAGAATTTGGTCCAGCACACATCTGTAATAACTGAGCAGTACATCATCTGTGACATTCTTGGATGTATTCCTCACTCATTCACTGGTCTAACTATTTACCACTCTTACAGTTACTCTGATGGACCTGCTAACATTAGCCTGCCAAATAATTCCAGAAAAACACACACACAAAAAAAGCCACCAAAACAAGGGCTTTCTAGCATAAAGAACAGTATCACGAGCATGATAATGATAATACGGGCATGGAAGAAGTCTCCACGTCTCTCCTACTTTTTCAGGCCTGCATTCATTTGCAGGATTTGTGGCAGGAACGACTGGAAAAGGGACAGCCGCATGCAGGAAAAAGCTCTTAGTTGGAGATATCCTGGTCAGGAGCAGCTTATGGAGCCGGACGAAGACCTACCCTACCCAGATGCTAAGGGATGCAATGGTTAGACTTCTAGCTGATGCCAAATCCACTCACAGATGAATGAAATGGTAAATAAAATGGGCAGAACGGTCCAGTTCTTGGGCAGCCAGGATTTTCTAATCTACGCACCTATGCAATACAGCATCTCCATCTCTCAGCACTGCTCTTCAGAACTTCACAGACATCTTCTGCACTGAGCTTCCCTGCCAGCAAACACATTTTTCAAGGGCCTATATTTGCCTATAGTTTATCGTAAAGAGCATTGTGAACAGTTTGGCTCACAATGCTGTCTTCACTACCCAATAACCAGTAGAAATAAATGATTTTTCAGTGTACAGAGCAACATTTCACAGTCAGGTGCCCAAGCAGGTTCTGCAAGACCTTCATCTTGGCACCTGAAAGGGATAACCTGATTTACAGAAGCACTCAGAAGCTGATGAGAATTCCATATAAGCAGCTTGTGTACGGAGACAATTAAGGCTAACATCTATTTAGGTTGTTATAGTAGTATAAAGCTGTGTAAAAGTAAAGCAGTTTACAGCCTCCAGATCCAGGCTTAATGACAAGGTCATGTTATTTCATCTAAACAGGAAATATTAGAGAGAGAGAGAGAGGGAGAGAATGAGAATGCTATGAGGTATGAGCTGGTTTTAAGACTATTGCTTTACTGTACTCCTTCCTTAGAGACAACAAAATGAAGAGTTAAAACAGAAAATAAAGAAAAAAATTAGCTCTCCTCTCCTTCCTTCACTCTGTCGCTCACCTAATCTTGCTGAAGTCATAATGCCTCTGAAACCAGGAGCTCAGAGGAGGGCTGGGCAAACGTTCATGGAGCTTTCCAGGCTGCATTAGCAAGGATTAAAAGCAAGCAAGACTGGAAGGGATATAAAACTCCTGCTTAAGCTTTCTCCTTCAGCTCAAGAGCAAAGAAATCTGCATCCAGGTCAGCTCATTTCTTAATTGCTTCCCTCAGAGGGCTTTAACCATGACCTTTGATGCATTTGGTGATTGTCATTGCCACAGAAGTTGACACTCTCTCAGAGCATCAATCCCCTTGAATCAGCCCGGCTGTACGTACACTTCTCACAAGCCTCAAACACACTGTTTTTCAGCCCAGACTGAGCTCTGGGCAGAAGAGCAGCAAGTCCCTGCCCATCCACCCACCTCTCTAGCAGAACTTTCTGCATATCTGATCATGTTTGATCAAGCCTAATCCTTTGGGTCATGGTTCTTAGTTGGGAGCTGAAGAGGCTGCATTTGTCTCTTGAATGAATCTCATTTAACATACTCAAGTCTGCATTTGCTTGCTTATGCCAGTCCTCACCCCTCAGACCTCCTAGCAACACACTGAACCTTTCCATTGATCTTGCACTGGCATGGGTCAGCAGAGGTCGCAGCTCGCTGGTGATTCACCCCTTTCCTGAGGGTGAAGAGATTGCTTAGGAAATGCCAGCAGCACTTGTGGTGTTCTAAGGCTAGCACAGGAAGCAAAGCTGTAGAATGCATGTTTCAGTACCAAAGAGAATAGCAGTAGGATGTTAAGACCTCAGGGGTCCTCCTCCTCCGGTGTAAACTGCCAAGTATAGATAAATCAGCCACCTGAGAAGTACTCATAGTATCTGTGCTCAGTTCTGCTGCCTGAATGCTAATCAGAGCAGCAGGTCAGTGGCTGCAAAGAGAAACCACTGTCACAATTCACCACTGAAAGGTGGCTTTATCCAGACCCCAAACAAGAGCTCACTGCCAGCTTTCAAGAAGGAACACTGGTGCCTTGCTTGATTAATTTGTCAACATCAGTTGTGGGCTCCCCTCAAAACACCCCAAGAAAATCCAAATGGTTTCAAGTCACCCAAACCTGAAGGGAATACTTCTCCTTTCTCCATGGAATTAAGCATCAAAGCACCTTCTTTCGAATTTAACTGAGGTTCTGACCAGGAACTTTCTGGGGAAAACTGTTTACTTCTTGGAGACTTCTTTTTTTTTTTTTTTTTTTTTTACAATACTGAATAGATGCTTGCATTTTCTTCCAAGACCATACTGGCAAATAACCATCTTGCCCCATGCCCTAGAACACTGCCTGGCTTTCCTAGGTTTTTTTTCCCAATTACCTCTCCCACCTCTCTGCCTTGAGCCAGTGCTGAAGAATTTGGTCCAGCACACATCTGTAATAACTGAGCAGTACATCATCTGTGACATTCTTGGATGTATTCCTCACTCATTCACTGGTCTAACTATTTACCACTCTTACAGTTACTCTGATGGACCTGCTAACATTAGCCTGCCAAATAATTCCAGAAAAACACACACACAAAAAAAGCCACCAAAACAAGGGCTTTCTAGCATAAAGAACAGTATCAAGAGCATGATAATGATAATACGGGCATGGAAGAAGTCTCCACGTCTCTCCTACTTTTTCAGGCCTGCATTCATTTGCAGGATTTGTGGCAGGAATGACTGGAAAAGGGACAGTTGCATGCAGGAAAAAGCTCTTAGTTGGAGACATCCTGGTCAGGAGCAGCTTATGGAGCCAGACGAAGACCTACTCTACCCGGACTGATGCTAAGGGATGCAATGGTTAGACTTCTAGCTGATGCTAAATCCCACTCAGAGATGAATGAAATGGTAAATAAAATGGGCAGAACGGTCCAGTTCTTGGGCAGCCAGGAATTTCTGATCTACACACTCACATTAATGGAGGAATACCAAAGTTTACTTCTCTCTCTTCTTTCTGGAGCTGAACCAACAGGAGAACTGGACTCCATCTCTCTGGGTCTTAGTAGCAGGAAACTACATTCCTGCCCACAGCAAGGGATTTGGGAATTGATGATCTTCAAAGTTCCTCCCAGCTCAAGCCATTCTACAGTTCTATGATTCTATGACGTTACTCACAGCTGCTATGACAAGAAACCAGTCCAAGCAAGTGTGCCATGTGAAACCATGCAAGAGCCAGTGTGAAACCATGCCACCTGAAGCACTCACGCAATCACATGTTTTCTCTGAAAATACCTAATGAGGATGAAGTGCTCAAAGGAGCACACAACTAACTGGCAAATGCCAGTTTAGAGTGTCCTGGATGCCCTCACAGGCCAGATGCTGTGAGACAGACCACGGTGACTACATGCAAGAGACTCAACAACATGGTGCTTAGGAAAAAATCAGAATGGGAGGAGTGTACCATCTTGATCCTTCAGGGAGCATGAGTAAGACAGACAGTAGGGGACCAGTCACGTTAAAAATACCTCAGAAGGAAGGGGACCTCTCATTAAGGACTGCGCCAGAATAGAGAAGTGAAAGTTCCCTCAGAGGGTTCCCTGCAAAGATTGTTTATAAAACACTGCCACCCCACTCGGAGAAAGAAACATGATTCCAGTTCTTGGCTTACTTGACTCCAGTTCTTCTGGAGGTCCAAGAGGGAACAGAGCAGGTAGGGTGAGGGGTTTACAGCTACAGCGTGCCATGGGCATATAGCTCCAGTTCTGCACTCTCTTATGTGCAGAGCTTCACCTGCCAAAGATTACCACCTTCCTCTTTGCTGTGAGGCTGAAAGGAATTAAGCACATCCAGCATCAGCTGTGGATGACTTCACAGCCACACACACAGACCACTTCCCATCCCAGGAGCCTCACTTCTTCACCAGCATCCCTGGCAAGATAAAAAATGCCTCTCAGCAGCCTACCACATACCCTGATCTGGTGAGCTTATGCTTTCAGGAACAGTTTAAATATCTGTGTCGATGTTCTCTTCCACAGCCCAGAATCTCCCTCAGAGATTTATTGAAACACAGTAACTTGAAAAGGAACTAGATTAAAAAAAAAACACAAATAAAAAGAAATACATAAGATAGAGGCAAGAATAATGGACAGGTTTTTAGAGATGTGCTGCCTTCTTCAGCAAGTTACCAGCAGTGTCCACATCAAGCTGCCATTCCATGGTCAAGTCTCCACAGCCAAGCATTGAGAGCTCTGCCTCTGCTGTCATGGATGGACAAACCATCCAACCGCCCAGCACCGCTAATGGTCAGCCCTTGGTTTTTAAGCACATTTAAAATTCCTGTGTGGGCGTGAACTCAGCAAGCCTTAGTGCTTCTGACAGGTTGTGCTAATTGTTCTGAAAAGACTATTTCTGTTGAGCTTTTCTTAAGTCACTTTCCAAAGTAACAGGATGAAATGGGGAAAGCTGGAGCTAAAATAAACATGCTAGCTTCTGAAAGCCAATGCACTGACAGCAGAGAGGGAACTGAGAGAACACCGGTGCTCATAAAAAGACGACTAAGATGGTTTGTAGCTTTTATTTTTGTATGACCTTGTACACCATGTTCTTGTTTTCCTCACACGCACTCCCACATGCTAATACGTGTGTTCGCAATTTTTAAATTAAAGCATTAGTAAATAGATTAAGACTCAAAAGAGCAGAACCTCTGCAAGGCTTTATCTCACCTGAAGCAGCCAATATCAATGTTAGCAAGGGTTCATGGGAGTTACAGGGAGATCTGAAGAGCCAGGAGGCCTGGGAGAAAGAACAGGACTAATGAGAAGGCACTCCATATAATCATTCTCCAGCAGAAAATTTTGGATTATACAAAGGGATGACTAAGTCCGGTACAGCTTTTCAACTCAAGGAAAGAGCTGGCTGAGAAACGGGCGACAGAGATGCACGCACTCCCAAGGGGTCTGGAAAAGCCTACGAAAAGTGATTCACCACCTCTTTTAACACATCAGTCAGAGGACATCAAAAGAAGGCATTAAGAGTCAGCATTGAACCAAGCAGAAGGAGATGGTTCCTCACACAGTTTGTAGTCAAACCTCAGTGCTCCCTTCAAAGCAGTGTCATGGAAACCAGAAGCCTACAGGAGCAGAATAAGAGGGCAAACAAACTTAAGGGATACACATCCTCCACAAAGGTAGAGACCACCACATCCTCGTCATGAAACTCCAAGACAAACCCTTCCCAGGCACCTGCTGACGTCCACAACCACCTAAACACTCCTGGTCTGACTGTGTCATCATCAGCCAGTGCTCTTACTTGCTTTCCAGGCTTCATCATGTCCTGGTACAAGGCAGGCCTTAGGCTCAGCACTGGGGCAGGTGGCTCTGCTCCTTCATCCCCACCGCAAGGCTCTCCCCGGCACACGCCCTGTGCCCTCACCCCAGGAATGTGCCGAAAGGAACCGGGGCTCTGCAGGCTTCTCATTGCACTCAGGATGCGGCAGAATTTGTTTACCAAGAACTGCCTCCTGGGAAGCGTTCAGGCTGAAGAGAGCAGAACCAAGAGAGGGCAGATACTTTCGAGGCTGTTCTCCCTCCTCTAAGGCAGATTTCACAAAAGTTCAGTGTCTGATGAGAGGCTCAATTCAGAAACTAGGCACAAGAGCCTCCTCTTAGAAAAGCCATGGAAACAGTAACTAAAAATGCATTCCGTACCAGCAGAATCAAACAGCTGCAGGTAGATTTTGTTTTCAGTCTGTTAATCTTGTTCTACACCTGTAGGTTGGTTTTTCTCCCCTTAAAGAAATGCTTGCTTTGTTGTTTGGTTGAAGCTGCAAGGAAGCAGTCAGCTGCTATTCTGAATTAAATGCTTTTTAATATGCAAAGGCTGACACAGTCTGAGCTGTAACTGTGTGAATGTGTACAGCATTTTAATTTAGTCTTTATGATTACACTTTACCTTTAAAGGTCACTCAGCATTTTCCATTTGCCGAGTCAGTGATTTTTGATGCGTGTTGTAAGGACCTCTGGACGTCTATGCATTATTTCTACGGTATGCTCACCACTCAAGTCAAAGCAAGCTCACTGAGAGGTATGCTGATGCTCACTGCATGAAGAACCACCTTCTTAAAAAACAGAGCAAAAACATCTAAATCATCAGAAGTCACAGAGCAAGTATTTCTCCTTCGTTATATCAGACAGCATTAGGACAGAGGCCTGATTTAAGGAAAACTGCACAAAGCCAGCATTTTTATTCAGAGAATTCATCAGTGCATGCACTAGACATCTTGCCTTTACTTTTTTCCTTCAATCTGTTCTGAGTATATTTAGCAAACTGACAGACTGCTTCTGTTCAGCAGGTATTGCACTTCCATGATACTTAGGTATCTCAGGAGGCAGAACAATGTTTAGATAGACTACAGGTCTGCCCCACACGGATTTCAGCCCTACAGAAGCTAAAATACGGCTCCTCATGAGGCTACCAGAAGTTACATCTGTAACTTTAAGCAACTAATTTTTTTCCAAAACCCAGGCCAACATCTGAGAACTAGCAGAACTCAAGTGCTGCACCTATGTTTCCCTTACACTGAACTAAAAAATTCTGGGTTTATTGGTGGAAGTAAAGAATGAGGGTTTATCGAGAGAGATCATCTTCCTTTCTCAAATCAGTGTAACAAACATGGTTGGTCTAAGACAGCCCAGAGTGACTAAAACATTCTTTGCACTCAAGCTCAGGAAACTCAATAGTAGGGGAAAAAAACAAAAAAAAACAAAAAAAACAAACCAACTATTCTTCAGAAGAGCTACTGGAAGAATTTACATTTGCAAAGGTGTAAAAACCTGCATTTCCTCTGCAGCAAAGACAAGCTGTAGAGCTACAGCGCAGCATCAGAGCATGCAAAAATGTGCATATATCTGCCTCTACATAGCCAAAGCTCTTTGACCCTGCATGATTATTTCATATCACATATTTAAATTTATTTTACAGCATTCACCTCCACTGTTCTTTCTGAGTCTTAATTAGACTTAACAGAAGTTATTCAGATCAGAAATCTGTCTTAAGTTTGAGCTGATCCATCCTCCCCTTGCAGAACTAAAGCAGAAGTTGGAGGTCACACCCATGAAATTTACGTGAGCCTCCTGCTGCGAGACTGAAAAGATGTTTTTGTAAGAACAGAGTGCTTGCTAAGAAAAGTATGAGTCAGGAAGTGCCAACATGGGCACCTTCGGGTAGCTGTGACCCCACAGATGGCCAGAAGCCACCAGGCCATTCCAGCCATGGCAGAAAGACATAAGACACCAAAGGTTACACATTCCCTGCAAGCAGCACAAAGTGGGCCAGCTGGCACAACTGTCCCACTGGTGGAGAAGCAGATACATGTCTCATCTTTCTTTTTCATTAGGCCACAGACACTTCACACACAAGAAAGCTGATGAAAACCAGAACTCACTGAATACTAGAATTTGTCATCTTCTGACAGAAGTTCCTTCCTGGTTAAGGGTTCTTCTGCTAGGGCTGAAACACAGCCATATTCCAGGCTTAAGTGCATCTTGCCATTGCATTTGGCCTTTGCCCAGCCTGGAAGATGCAGTTATTAGTGACACATCCTGTTTGAAAACTGTTGTAAAAAAATAATGAGTACAATTTGGAGATGAGCCACTTCTTCCAATATGCCACTTCATGCTAAGAAGGGAGAGCACACCACAATCACCGCTCCTCCAAAAAAAGGAGGTTTTCATTGTTTAATCTCTGCCATTTGGGCTGTTTTCTTAGTGCTCCAAACTACTGCGCTGCTCACTCAAGACAGTACCTTCTTGTTCAGTTCTTTTACCAGGTGTCAAAAAAATTTCTGTGGCTTTAATGTGAAGTCCTCAGGTAAGTGTGACTGCTACCAGTGTGCTTCTGCTTTGACATCCCAGCCTCAAGAGCCTGCTCCGGGCTGGTCTACTTAGGCTAATCCCACCTGTCATGGCACTGAAAATCTTTTTCTACAGTGCAGTTTAGCAAAACAAGCCATGGCAAGCACTGTGCATTTCCAGCAGCTGCAGCTGGTGTCCAAGGTGCTTGGTGGAGGTGGTAACACAGAGCTCCTCTGATGGACAGCTTGATCCTGTGCCCCAGCAGGTTTGTTTGCTTACAGCATCCAGGAAGTACAGTCAATTCGAGAGGAATTCAAGCTTTGAGGGCTAGACAATTCCTCTGATACAACCCCATAGCAACCTACCCTCACCTGGAATAAACTCCACTCCACCCTGCACTTAAGCCCATCCATGACCAGTCTCTCTTGTCGCTGTGACACAGAGCACAAAGACGCAGATGCAAAGGCAATCCAGGAACATGTGGTCTCTGGCAGGAGTTGGTGTCACAGCAAGAGGAGCCTCCGACCTAGCAGGGGGCATGGTCACAAAAAGCATCTGGAAACACACTGCAAGAGCATACTTCAAACAGTGTCATTCCTGAGAGGAACGTGACATGTATGGCCAGGCTAAAAGCATCAGACAGGCACTTACCATTGCTCTGAAATAGCTTTTTTCATCCCACAGAAACGTGCTGTATCTACCCCCACCACTCAGCCTCATCTCAGTGCAAACAGGAGAAAAGGACTGGAAATAATCTCTGCTACCATGGGTCCCAGAGCACAGAAATTCGCTCAGAAGGAGATTCAGATACTTAAGACACAAATTGCTCAAGAACTACCTTGGTCTGGCTGCACCCTTGATGCTTCATACAGCGATGGCTTGGAGGAGCTGTCTGATCACAGATACCCCTAAGCAGAACCTCCTAGAGGGAATGAAGTCTGGCTGGACATCCTCGGAACATGCCTCTCTCAACTATTCCAGTATGGTCTGCAAGCCACAGCGAGGAGGTCCCACTAGCCACACTGCTGCTCTCACTGCCACAGGGCCAGCATCTAGTGGGATGCTTCAGTCTGCAGCTGGCTGACCCGACCTTCAAGCCAGCCCATGGGCTTCCCCAACCTCAGATAGAGCGCAGCAGCATGGCAGATTGCTACCAGGTTCCCTGGAGACCTATCTACCACTATGCACCAGATACTGACTCCTCCCTCCCCTCCTTTTACTTCATTCACACAGCCTCTACCTAGTGTTGCCTTTCAGCAAACTTCACACCAGCAGCCCAAGACACAGCTTTCACAAGAAGTCAAGCCACTTGCTTACTCAGGACCCTTACAACAGAGGAACTCCAAAAAGCAACATGAGGAGTGACTCAAAACACCCATTATAGCTCCCAGGCCTGCCAGCCCGTATGTCCACAGAGCATAAAGCATTTCAGGCCACCACCCATGCTGCACACAAGCACTGTTCACAGCCATAGCCAAAGGATCCTGCTGACAGCGTGCTGACAGCCACAATTCCAGTTGCCACAGCCACCAGCCCCAGTACTGGAGCTCCTGGCGCCTGGACCAGGAGCACATTCATCAAGATAGCCATTTGCCTGCATAGATGCTCTGTGGCACCAGCCATAACCCTCCCACAGACAGCTGCCTCTTCATTCCACAGGAATCAAAGCCCAAACCATCCTTTAATTCCAAACTGCAAAACCAAAGGCAAAACTTTCGTGGAAACGTGAGCAAGAATAGAAGGACTATTCCTGGGACGAGGTAGGGAAGGGAAACACTCTCAACTACATCCAGATCTTCTAGCCACTCAGTTTGACAACAGCAAATAAATTGTTGCTCCCCTAGTTTCAGCAGCCTTCCAGGGAGGAAGAGGAAGAAAAGGTATCAGGTGTGTTCATGAGGATCCTCAATGCCCTTCCTAACAATCTTATGGTGTGTGAATGGCGACAGTAAGCCAGGTAATCTGCTCAGGCACCAGCAGCACAAGAGGACCTCCTTCACTCAGGTAAGTGGTACAACAAGAATTTTCTTTATCTATCAAGAAGTCCTAATTTTTTTTTTTTTTTTTTTTAATGTCAAGTTTAGAAGAGAGCAATGCATAGCATACTTGGAATTGTTTTTAACTTCACCACTACCACAGAGGAATTTCTTACACTCTTTCCTACAGCAAACCAAGGCTATAATTGAACAGGGGTATTTCCATACGGATTCCTACCTGGTTTTGCCTCACCTCCTCTCACACCAAAGGCATACTCCCAAACCACCAACTGCATAGCCAAATTCCCAGTCTGTACAAAGTAACAGAGCTAGGTCAGACATGCAACTACTGTTAAAATGGTAACATCTGCTAAGGCGCATCAACTGAGGATATGACTGATGAAAAAGCACTTAGAATAAAAGAGATTCCTTACTACCAGCTAAACCAGAATGGCTTGGATGACTATCAAGCAGTATACTACAACTGCTTCCAACACTGGGTATGCAGCAAGCATTTTCATTAGAAATACCGTATTTGACTTTCTCTCCCTGTTTTAATGGCCCTACGCACAGACAGAATTAAAGTGTGACTGAAGCTGCAAAAGCAGTTACCTGTTACACACTCAAATCACTTCAACAGCACAGATGTGCTCTGCCTGACAATGTACTAACTGGCACCCTGTGGGAGCCACATAATTGTTGTTTATGGCATGGAAATAGTGCGCCTGCATAAGAAGTTAGTATCTTCAGCGAGTTTGTGTGAAGTTCAAGATCATTACCACTCTACATGCTCCCACTGAGAAGCACAGCTCCAGTGCACTGCAGCAAGGCTTAAGATAACAACACATTGTGAGGATGTTTGTGCAGGAGTGTACCCGTCCAAGTTCCATGCTGTAAAACTTTATACCTTTGGTGAATTCGCCTGAACCCAATTCCTTCTCAAAAAGCACAATGGTACTAAGTTGCTGGGTTTTGCACTCAATCTCCTCAATCTCCTTTAATTAAAGAATCTGGCATAATTAGAAGAGCCTGTCAGTGCAGAAAGAGTGCTGATTTGTTACACTGACAAGTTACACGGAGACAGAAGCAAAATCAACCATGCAGGATGCAGACCAGGGGTCCCAGCCACGGGACGGAGTCCTTAGCGCTGCCTCCCTGGTGCGGCTGGTGCGGCTGGGGATCTGGCAGCAGCGAGTGCAGGCGGGGCTCCGAGATTTTGCTCCTTAGGGGAACATGAGACGAGAGAGAAGAAAAAAGGAACAGGAGGAAAAAAAGAATAAATGGAGAAAGGAAGAGGGGGAAAGGAAAAAAAGAAGAGAAAAAAAAAAGAAAGGTAAAAAGCAAAAGTAAAAAGAAGGAAAAGAAAAATGTTAAAGCTAAAAGAAAAAAGGAAAAGGGAGGGGGGAATGAAAAGCAAAAGAAAAGTGGAGATTTAAAAAAGAAGAAAATAAAAAGAAAGTAATAGGAAGGAAAAAAAAGAAGAAGAAGAAGAAGAAGAAGAAATAAAGAAAAAGTGAAAAGAGGGGAAAACGACAAGCAGACGAAAGGGAAGAGGTGCCCCCGTCGGGCGGGCGCGCCCCCGCCCCGCTCCCGCTCCGCACGCCGCCCTTACCGCTCGGCCGGCTCCGTCCATCTCCCATCGCCGGCCACAGCGGATCGCAGCCGCCCTCCCGCGAGACCGCGCCGGGCCGTGGCGCCCAGCCGGCCGCAGCGCC
>JACDJE010000241.1:299485-316921 GCA_016647715.1 Pavo muticus
CGGGCCGGGGTTCGAGCGGCACGGGAGGGGGAAGGGGAAGCCGGCGGGGAGAGGTAGCGAAAGGGAAGAGGAACGAAAGGTACCAAGTGCTCGTGAAAAAAATTAAAAAAGGAAAAGAATTTCAGGATTACCGAAAGCAACAGAGTGCGAAACACGAAACAGAATGCGTACCCATAATGACGGCGTGTGTGAGAGGCACTTCCAAAAGCCCGCGGGCGTCAGGACGTGCTGTTCTCCCCTGCGCTCCCAATTCCCTGAAGTGCTCCCGCAGCCGCTACAGAAATACCCAGCTCCAGCCCAGGGGCTTTTCCTCGCAGCCTGATGCAAAGCGCAGAAGAGCACAGATGTCTTCTGAGCAGCCCATCTGAACCCTCGGCGCTGACTTGTTTTTCACAGTTCACTGGAAGTTGTCTCAAAGCTTCAGATTTCTGAGCATGCAGTTGCGTGCTGGGGCTTTCTAACCAGAAACTGCAACCTGTCTCTTCAGCGAGAGCTGGGTTTCCCCACGAGAAGCTGCATTATAAAATACCCCCAGATGGCATAGGCCTTGTGGCAGAAACAGGCAAGAGGCTGGCAGAGTTGAGGAAGGAGGGTGCTCATTTCCTCACTTACTTACGTTTTGTTCACTAGCAGTTGAAAGCTTCCATTTCTTTAGCCCAGCAGAACCGCTCTGGGCTTTCTGCTAGGCATCTGCAGGGTTTGATGGAGGTGATCTGGCACTGGAAATTCAATTGAAAGTTCTTTCCAACTCGGAGCCAGCACATGCAACTCTGCTAGGACACCTTCACAGCCAGTGACACCTTACCTATCATCTACAGCCCTGGGATGGGCATAGGCTGCAGACAGAATGATGATGCAGTATCACAGAATCATAGAATCATTAGGGTTGGAAAAGACCTCTAAGATCGCCACGTCCAACCACCAGCCCATCCCCACCATGCCCACCAACCATGTCCCTCAGTGCCACATCCACACAGTTCTTGAACACCTCCAGGGACGGTGGGTAGCCTGCTCCAATGCCTCACCACTCTTTCTGAGAAGCTTTTCCTCCTATCCAAGTTGAGCCTCCCCTGGCACAACTTGAGACCATTCACACTTGTCCTATCGCTGTCACCCGGGAGAAGAGGCCAACCCCCACCTTGCCACAACCTCCTGTCAGGGAGCTGTAGAGAGTGATATGGTTTCTCCTGAGCCTTCTCCAGACTGAACAATCCCAGTTGTCCCTGCATTAAACTTGTGCTCCAGACCCTTCACAGCTTTGTTGCCCTTCTCTGGACATGCTCCATGACCACAATGCCTTTCTTGTAGTGAGGGGCTCTGCCTTTGGAGACATACCTGCATGCAGTGTGGGCATAGGGCGTCCCACCTCACAGCATCAGCAGCCCTCACAGCTTTGGCACTTGGTCACCTTTGCGGGTACTGTCCCTTGCAGATTAGGCCATGGGTGTGTGTGCACCATCCCTTTGCTCTTCCAGCCAGCCTGGGGAGGCTCTATCCACAGCATGGCCCTGCACTTCTCCCATCAGGGCCACACGATGCAGCACTTGCAGCACTCTTCTGAGCCCAGATCCCCTTTCCAACCACCTTCAGCTTTGTATCCACCTGAGTGCTGCCATTCTTGCTTCTCACTTGTGCCACTCTGAAGAAGGCAGGCCACCTGGTGCCTCTGCCGCCTGGTCCCTCAGGCCAGGGGTAACTTATAGCCATCTCTCTCCTCCAGGAACAGCCAGCCGAAAACATGGCTTTCCCATCCTCTGAGTGACTGGCATGGATCCTGAGGGGGTGATGTGCTGTGCTGGAGCTGCGGCCTGCAGCTGATCCCCATGCCCAAAGGAGTGGGGAGGGAAGGCCCTCACCCACCCATCCGTGGTTGGCAGGGAGCAGAGCTGCAGGCCTTCAGCCCACTCCCAGCCAGGCCTAAGGAGCCATGCACTTTTCTGCCCTGATGCCATTTTGTCCCATCTGCTGTACGTTCCCCAGAGGCCCTGAGACCCACAGGGGTGCAGGCCACAGATCCCCCATCTGCGCCACATCTGAGCTGGCTAATGCAGTGGAAAAAAACACCCAGTGTCTGAGGAGGCGATTTGCTCCATCTGGCTTCTCTCACGCCAGGCTGAGGTAATGTTGGTGCTAGCCAGGAGGCAGCTGGAAGCAAAAGATGCTTTTTTGAGGGGTTTGGTGGTTGGCACTACTCTGTGCAACACAGCTGCTCATGGCCCAGCCCTGGATGCATAGGTGGCTGCTGCACTTTGATTTGCTTTTTTCCCTATTTGTGTTCAGTTGAGAAGAATTTGACCTTTTCTCTCTGGCGCTGGCACCTGGCCTGAGTCACTCAGACATTTGGGCTGCTGGGAATATGCTGTCTGCCATTGGGCTGGGAGATGAGAGTGTTTGCTGGCTTGGAAAAGGATGATCCACAGGCCTCTGTCATGCTGGCATCTGGGTGAGTTTACTTCACTGCGAAGGAGGGTGATAGGTTCTGGCACCACCTGCCCTGAGATTTGCACAAGGAAAGGCGGTATTTCTTATACCACTGATCATCACTTTTGGCATGAAATCCCAAAACTTTGCTATAGACAAGCAGTCCTCAGGGAAATGAGATGGTTTTAGTGTGTTCATGAGGAAAATCTTAATATTTTTTTCCAAAAACTTGATTTCAGTTGGTTATATCAAAAAAATTATTTCATCAAAAACTTGCACAAAAACTGGTAGCTTGCTAAGCAATTGTGAGGGCCATCATATCTACAGAGTGCTCTGAATTGCCACCTGACCAAATGGCATGTATTTTAGCACAGCCTAACCTAGGTTAAAAAAAAAAAGGGTGGCAGAAACCCAGTAGTCAACCTTGATGAGAGTAGCAAGCTCAGCTGGAATGTCTAGCCTGGTCTAGAGACTAAGATGCTGCAAATCCCATAGTCGAGGGCACTGCCAGCACCATGGATTCCACAGCAGCGCAGGTGAGTTGGAGCACGGCATGAGGGCAACAGGCAGGTGACCTGGTTGTCAGCAGGAGCAAGCAGGATGCAAGGAGCTGGAGGTGACACCGGGAGCTACTGGACATGACAAACAGTCATGAGAGGCAGGCAAGGGCAACAGGAGGGATAGCTATAATCTTTTGGCTATAAACATGCTCTCTCGCTCATTACTCTCTCACAAGGAGATGAGAGGAGTAAAGGAAACTAACTTCCAATTTATTCCTCTTCATTCAAAGGTGGAAGAAACACATCATCCAGGTGCTCACCAGAAAATAGCTCAGGACACTGCATTTCAAATCAAACAGACAATGCCTCTTTCCATGGGGAAAAGAGAAGGCTAGCAATAAACAAAACAAAACAGCAACACAAAAACACCAGAAACACTAGTATCTGCAGATGGAAAGACTGAGTTAATCATTTATTGGATTTTCTTCTGTGTGTCTGGTCTTTTCTGGAAACAGCTGCAAAAACTTTTTTTTTTTCTTATTTTACTCAGAAAAACAGAATCACCATCACAACCCTTTCACTCTTACATAAGAGAGGAAAAGTTGCTCTAGCAGCACAAGGGGAACAGCAGATACAGAGCTAAGGCCCACAAGCTCCTGGAGTGGAGCTTGCTAAGGTAAGGTCCACCGACCCTGGAGGTGTTCAAGGAACATTTGGACGTTGTGTTGAGGGACATGTTTTAGTGAGAACTACTGGTGATCAGTGGATGGTTGGACTGGGTGATCCTGTGGGTCTTTTCCAACCTTGGTGATTCTATGATTCTATGATTCTAAGCTGGCATGTGTAAAGAGCGTAACCTTTCTGTTATTTCTTAACGGACAGACAGTAATAATAAATCATTACAGTAAAGCCCCGAGTGACAGTCATGGCAAGGGATGGCATTACTGTCGCAGTGATACTGCAAGCCATGCCAAGGCCATTGCACTTCTGGTACTTTCCTTGCGGATTCTCTTATCTGTACTGGCTTTTCACCCCAGACTCCTGGAAATCTCTCTTTCAGGGGTTAACTGATTCTCGTTTTGCTTCTTCCTCTGTTGACAGCTCCCTAGAGTCTTGCCATACTCAGGACTCTGGGAAACAATTTTTCCAGATCCTCCATCTCTTCTCTACAGAGATTTCGCTTAGCTCCCTCCTCCATCTGATCTGTTCCTTGGGAGGAAAGGAATGATAAACATTCTCTGCCTGTGGAGACAAATAGTGATATTTGCCCTATAGCTGGCCAAAATTAAAACATTTGATGGAAATCTCATCTGTCCTCTTTGCAGATCTCCAACCTGACATTTATCTCTGAAAAGCTTTACAGCATAGGTATCTCCCCTTCTGTGACTGTCTCTGTCCTTTAGTAATCTCCTTCATAGTCACATTCAAACGGGACAACACAGGAAATCCTGATGAATGCCCCTGCTCTGTAAGACCTCTCCTGGATCTCTTCCGTTATTCCTCTTTTAATCGTTTCCCTTCCTCATCTCTGTCAAATCTCTCTTTCTGGCCTTCTCTATAGCAGAGTGCTGCAGGGTCCCAAAATCAGCCGATTCACGGTCCGTCTCTGCTTCTGAACATGTCACCAGTGACAGACAAGAGCTTCCTTACTTCCCTAGCAAACAGCCAGAGGCCTCTAGGGACCACAGAAGCTGGAAGTTTATGTGGGAATGATGAGACCACAACAGAGGCAGATCACTAAGTCTTTCCCTCACTGCCCTGTCTACAAGTGGCAGTCCCATACATGCTGGTGACCCAGGGAACACTACTGAAGGCTCTGCAGGGTGCAGAATCCAGGGATCAGTCCTAGCCAGTTTAAGGTTTTCAGTGTTCTTCCCAGACATCTCTGGAAGTGATAGAGAAGTGGTTGGTTAATCCTGGGCTCCCAGGTCCTCCTCAGCTCTGCTCCAGCTGTTTCCCGGTGCAAAGGGTGCAATGCAGCCATCCGTCTGAGTAGAGAAATCCTTCCATCTTGCTTCTGAGCAGGAAGCAAGGAGCCAGGTCCATGAATCCAGCACACTTCAGCAGCAGGAACACCAACACTGGGAACAGGGAAAAGCAAATTTCAGCTAGTTCCTAGGATCTCAGTATTGTATTCATGGCTGGATCTGTGTTAATAGGGAGATTTCTAAAATCACAAAACACCCCTTCCCTTCCCCAAACCTGTCATATAAAGGGTAAAAGAAAGAATCATGGGTTGGTTTATTTGCTCTGTCATCCATACGGCAAGGGGAGACTTGAACCTGGAGAGGTTATGGGGCAAGGGGCTTTTCCCCTGTCATCTAGCACAGATCACGCATCACCCCATACATCTGAAACATATAGCTCCTGAGCTCTGTCCCAGAGGAAACACTAGCTGGCAGCAGAAAAGCAAAGGAAGGAGAAACCTTTCCTCCTTAGATTGAAGCACCCAACCAGATGTTCATCATGTCAATGGTGCTTTATTTAATCTAACCTAGCAATTGCAGGCAATCTCAAAATAATTCTGAAAGAACTTTGCTAAGCATGATTACTCTAAAGGGTCTTCCACTTAGAATCCCATCTACCCTAGATGCCGCGATCTCTCTGGTTTCCCTGCCTTGTGTCTGAGTATGGTAATGCTGAGAGTTTTCTAGGCAAAGCAAAGTAGCGTATCTGGACTAACAACCAAGAGAAGAGAAAGTTTTGCATGAACATCAGTAGCATATTAAAGAAATCTTTGGCACTAAGGAAAGTACAGAGTTGTTCAAAAGTGCAATCAATGCAATGCACGGGGGAGGAGACCACACTGCATTTGAGCAGAAGAGAAATACTCCAGGTGGTCTTTTCACAGGCTGTCCTTTTCCCTCCAGAATAACATACTGGATTCTACAGAACGACATCCTTTCCAGGGAAACCTTAGTCAGTCTTACATAAATCATTCTGGTCTTGACCTCCAAAAGAGGACGCCAAATACTGCAACTGCATAGTATGCTGTGATCAAAGGAAACTTACATTTCAAGCCAAGATACTGTGGCTTTGTGTTCTTGGCTTCCTGAGACACTGGAATTTTATAAAATCCCCCTGTGTGGTTTTCCCCACGTGCCCTTTTCTTTCCTGCCACAGATTATTCAGACTGAACTGGGACTGTACTTCAGATCCCAAGGTACTGAGAGCTGAGGGAAAGAGTGTGACATGTGCTCANGAGCAATGCATAGCATACTTGGAATTGTTTTTAACTTCACCACTACCACAGAGGAATTTCTTACACTCTTTCCTACAGCAAACCAAGGCTATAATTGAACAGGGGTATTTCCATACGGATTCCTACCTGGTTTTGCCTCACCTCCTCTCACACCAAAGGCATACTCCCAAACCACCAACTGCATAGCCAAATTCCCAGTCTGTACAAAGTAACAGAGCTAGGTCAGACATGCAACTACTGTTAAAATGGTAACATCTGCTAAGGCGCATCAACTGAGGATATGACTGATGAAAAAGCACTTAGAATAAAAGAGATTCCTTACTACCAGCTAAACCAGAATGGCTTGGATGACTATCAAGCAGTATACTACAACTGCTTCCAACACTGGGTATGCAGCAAGCATTTTCATTAGAAATACCGTATTTGACTTTCTCTCCCTGTTTTAATGGCCCTACGCACAGACAGAATTAAAGTGTGACTGAAGCTGCAAAAGCAGTTACCTGTTACACACTCAAATCACTTCAACAGCACAGATGTGCTCTGCCTGACAATGTACTAACTGGCACCCTGTGGGAGCCACATAATTGTTGTTTATGGCATGGAAATAGTGCGCCTGCATAAGAAGTTAGTATCTTCAGCGAGTTTGTGTGAAGTTCAAGATCATTACCACTCTACATGCTCCCACTGAGAAGCACAGCTCCAGTGCACTGCAGCAAGGCTTAAGATAACAACACATTGTGAGGATGTTTGTGCAGGAGTGTACCCGTCCAAGTTCCATGCTGTAAAACTTTATACCTTTGGTGAATTCGCCTGAACCCAATTCCTTCTCAAAAAGCACAATGGTACTAAGTTGCTGGGTTTTGCACTCAATCTCCTCAATCTCCTTTAATTAAAGAATCTGGCATAATTAGAAGAGCCTGTCAGTGCAGAAAGAGTGCTGATTTGTTACACTGACAAGTTACACGGAGACAGAAGCAAAATCAACCATGCAGGATGCAGACCAGGGGTCCCAGCCACGGGACGGAGTCCTTAGCGCTGCCTCCCTGGTGCGGCTGGTGCGGCTGGGGATCTGGCAGCAGCGAGTGCAGGCGGGGCTCCGAGATTTTGCTCCTTAGGGGAACATGAGACGAGAGAGAAGAAAAAAGGAACAGGAGGAAAAAAAGAATAAATGGAGAAAGGAAGAGGGGGAAAGGAAAAAAAGAAGAGAAAAAAAAAAGAAAGGTAAAAAGCAAAAGTAAAAAGAAGGAAAAGAAAAATGTTAAAGCTAAAAGAAAAAAGGAAAAGGGAGGGGGGAATGAAAAGCAAAAGAAAAGTGGAGATTTAAAAAAGAAGAAAATAAAAAGAAAGTAATAGGAAGGAAAAAAAAGAAGAAGAAGAAGAAGAAGAAGAAATAAAGAAAAAGTGAAAAGAGGGGAAAACGACAAGCAGACGAAAGGGAAGAGGTGCCCCCGTCGGGCGGGCGCGCCCCCGCCCCGCTCCCGCTCCGCACGCCGCCCTTACCGCTCGGCCGGCTCCGTCCATCTCCCATCGCCGGCCACAGCGGATCGCAGCCGCCCTCCCGCGAGACCGCGCCGGGCCGTGGCGCCCAGCCGGCCGCAGCGCCGGCGNCCGTAGGGTAAGTAGCACCTTTTAACAGTGCTACCAGTATGTGGAAAACCAGAGACAGAGGAGGATTGCTGCAGTTATAGCTATGACTTCATTGGTATGCAGCAAACAGCCTTCAGAGTCAGGTAAACATAACACCTCACTGTCCTCCACAAAATAGGATCATTATGTCTCTCAACGCTGGGACATTCATCCAGCAGCTAGTAAATGAAATGCTGCAGCTGCAGAGGGAATTAACACCATTAAGAACGAAACTACTAAAAGCAACTAAGTAAAGCAACCTCACTACATTGGAAGCGTGACTAGAAGAAATGGGGTTAGCCATCTACATTGCATTTCGCTGTCGGTTCTCAACACATGCAGCAGGACTGTACTTGGCATGAGAAATTCTTCCATGTGCAGGTATTTCCCCTCGTTTTACTTCTTTGGTCCAATGAGCACAATGGAGCCCCTTAGGCAAGTGAGATGTCAAGCAGCCATGCTCAGCTTTCCAGTGAGGGACATAGTGTTTCCTTGTGTCTGCCTGCATACTTAAGAGAACATTATTGGCTTAGGTCCCAACAGTGTGTACGATAAAGACCATGTTTACAGCATTTTCAGTCTCCTACACAGTTCACATCCATTCTCCACTCCCCAGATCTCCCTCCTCCTCACATCTGATATTGTAAAATCTTTCCAGGAATGCAGTTTCCATACTGGAAGAAGACATGCAGTCACACTAACAAGATCTGCTTCCTTTTACAAAACGGCAGTGGATGTAGGTAACAAACAGCTAGAAAAGACTGCGCACTCATTTCTCTCCTCTGATCTCTCAGTGTATTGAACACATGAGACACAAACAATGGATGCAAGTTTACATGCAGAAAACAGCGCATTTCACTCAGAGCAAGCCCAGCCAACATGAGCAAACTGGTAATGACTTCATCTAGAAGTGAAAGGTTTCTGCAGCCAGTATTCTTGACATGTTTTCTAAACAAAGACACAGTTCCCACAGCAGAGAACAGGAGCCAAAACCAAAAAAGACCTGAGCTGAGGGTATCATGTGTCCTGTCAGAGAGTGACACCAGAGACACGTCAGTCTTCAGGTGCAACACTGTGGTAACAGCTTCCAGCTTGCATCTTAGAAGGTTCTGTTGTCAGCTTGAGAGGAGGCAGAGGTCAAAGCATTTTCTCCACTCTGAGGCTTGTTTCCTGGAGGCAGCTTGACAAACACGGGGCTGCAGAGCCTCGTGGGCTAACATCAACTTTAAAGAGTCACATAAAGAGACGGAAAGCTTGTCCAACAAGGCCATTCTTGGGAGGATATAGTGAGAAGGAAGGTAATAGCTTTGTATCAAATGACTGGAAGTACATGCCTAGAGTTACCTACTGAAACTGCATGTGGAGATTCTAGCAGAAGACACCTGCCCTCTCTTCTCGTGTATGTCTCCTATAGTGCTCCTATAACAAAGCAAGACCCAGATCGCCTTTTGAACTCTTCCACACTCTTCCTTCCCTCCCCATGTATCAAGTTCAGCAAACATCCTCTAAATGTTTACCCTCTCTTGTACCTCCCCATTTCCTCAATACAAATCTCACCTCTTGCTCCTCACAGCCTTGGTCTCCTAACAGCACCTAACAGCAGATCCCAGCACAAGAGATTCAATTCCCCTGTCCTTCTGCTGTTTACCACTGCTTCCTCCTCAAAGAAGGGTCCCAGTCCCACAGACATACGTTCTCGGTCTCCCACTCCCTATTTCTCAAGCAACCATTTATACACTTTTTATTACTTTCTCCCCAAAAAGTTGTTTATTCCTAGCCTGCCCCTGGCCAGTGATCAATCCTGCATCAGTGGGATGGGTATACAGTCTTGACATTCAACATCACTTGCGGTGAGCAGCAGGAAAGCTGGAGGAAGTCCCCACCCACACTGCTCTCAATCCTGCCTACCATCTGGAAGTTGTGCCAAATGCCAGATCTTGTGAGGCCAAGTCTGTGCAAACAGAATGCTCTAGCCAAGAAGCATCACTTTCCATTAGCTTTTCTTCTGCATTTTCTCATCAAATGAATTGCTATTATCTTTATGCGTACCCCACCCTCCTGTACCATAGCCTTAATTTTCCATTAGCAACTGGATTAAACACTTCTTGCCTGTTCCTCTGCTAGCTCTCAGGATTAGTTTTCATTATTTTCATACATCTTCCTCCACACCCTCGGTGGCTGCACTAAAAGCCAGGCTCGTAGGCTATATAGCATTTACCTCTTTTCATCCTCTTATTTTCAGGAAGTTCTTACCTGGAATTCAGAAGGCATGAAATGAATTATATAAACAGTTCTCCAGCATAGAGATCCAGTTTCCCATAAAGCAGGTTTTATCTCAGTAGCTAAGTGTGTTGGTGGACATTGTCTGCCATTTCCAAATCCGTATCAGTCACCATCTCCATGTGGATCCAGAATCTATAGATGAAACTGATGTGCTGCTCCTGGCTCCATTGAATCCAAAAATCCTTCTTTACTCCATTTCTGAGAGTTTGAATTTTTCTCCTTTAACATCATGCTGAGTTTTTACAGCTCCATAAAACCAGGTTTACAACTCCATAACTATCTCCAGATCAAATCCAATTCCAAATTCAGCCCCAGGGAAAAAGCCACTCAATCCCATAAGTATGTGTCCCAGTCCTTCAGAATTCTTTTCCATTTAAATTTTTAATTAGGATACTACATTTTTGATAGCTGATGCAGAAGCAACATTCTGTTTTCCTCCTTTTTTTGGATTTCAGAGAGACTTGTCTCCTGGTGAGAAGAGCATATTGGATTCCTGTTTTATGAGAGAAGTAGAAGATGAAGAGGTAGGCATTGTGATGAAAAGCATCTGAGTCAGTTGTGGAAGGTAGAAGCTTAGGTTCAAAGCCTGTTGGAGTCAGTGGAAAGCAATCACTGACTGCACTGGCCTTTAGAGTCTCCTGTGGTTCTAAAAATGTTAGGTTCTTCCCAAATGTTGGATTTCCACTGGCAGTCTTAAGTTCTTAGTCTGATTCTGAACCTGCTGAGCACAGTGAACTGCTTTGAGCAGTAGTGGCAGTCAGCTCTGCTCAGGATCAAGGTGCTGTGCAAGTGTTTTCAAGTGCAAGACAAACAATTCTGAATTATACTTTTTCATACTGACAGACTCCTCTGAAGTCCATGGCACACACTTATGAATTAATCTTCTTACATCACCTGGTAAAAAGTCAAGCTCCAGCATTCTTACTTCTCAGATGAAACAACTGAGGTAAAGAAGCTAAATGACGCGATCAGACTACAGATGCAAGTAAATGTTAGAATCACTATGAAAGATCTCCTCTTTACATAGTAATAAACCAGAAGTCTTTCAGCATAGCACCTCTCAATCCCTACCAACAATGTGCTGAAGATAGTTAAATACAGGATACTCACCAGGCATGCAAATGTATTATAAAACTAGGACCCAAATATCCCAGATTTATATTCACATTTTCAGACATTGTTCAAGCACAGTGCTAAGGCAAGAGCTGCAACACATTTACCACATCCATAGTCCATACAAAATTGTCAGCCAGCACAACTATCTCAGGAGTAGGCCTTGCTCAACTGAGCCTTCAAGGAGAGCACAGATTTCCCTATGTTTCTTGAGTCTGAGCTGTTGGAACTGTGTGGAGAAAGGAGATATGTGCCGCAATATACTGTGGCACTCAGGTTTGTCCCTCTTCCCTTACTGCCTGAGTAAGGAACACTTTTCCATCAGTAACCTCAAATTAATAAACCTAACTCACATCTTGGATTTGAATTTGAAGGGATTATCTGAGTTGGATGGGAGCTCTTAACCTCTTTATGTAAGTCAGTATTTGTTGACATGTTGGCTGCTCTCTTGAAACGAAGATCAGTTTCCTATATGTAAAACAAAAAAGTACATCTTTTCCAAAGAACTAGTCATGCAGCAGTTCTTAAACATACCAATGATGTACAGCCAGGTTTATCCTGGATGTTAGAAACGGCCAAGAAAACAAAGGAAAATCCTTCTCCTTTACATATTGGGAAAGTGGTTATTGATAAAGTGGCTTGCTTAAATGATGGACTAGTTTAATTAATTTTTTTATATCCAACGAAAACAAATATTGCAGGCTTGTGATGATGCAAAATGACTGTACCATATAGTGGCATGACAAGAATCCTTTTCCCTTCAGGAAATGCAGGTAATATGTTTTGAACTGTAAAATGAACATTGCTAGAGGCAATCTTTGTATCAAAGCTATAGGCCTCAAGCCATGCAGTGGTACTTGATGCTGCCTAAGGAATTTCAGTTACCTCACCAAGGATGTCTTCTGAATTCAGAAACATTAAAAGAAGAATTATGGTATGTGCGAGGTTACCTTGCAAAAAGAGGTTGCCAAAGACCCCTTATTTTTTCCTTCTAGAAAGCCATCTTTAACTGTAATAAAGATCTCTGGGATTCAAGAGATATTTTAAAGAACTGGGAGGGATTGGTGTAGACTTCAAGAGTTTCCTTTGGCCAATGTGTGTTTACGGAGATCTGGTAGAGGATATTGGTGAAAGTGAACAGACTGTCTTCATCTTAACTCACGACAAATATGAGTTTTCCTATAGACCAGAGCCTGTAAAAAGCATGGGCAATGGTAATATGCAAAACACACTACCTATTGCCTATGACTAATGCTTCTCAAATGATCAAGATCTTCTCTAAAGTTGGCAAGACAATACACTAGCCAAGACTCCCTCCATGAGCTTAGGGGACTGGGAATGTACTACGTAATTCAAATGATATTGTTGAGACAAGCTGGAAAAATATGGGGAAACCTCACGTTCTTAGAGTGGATCAGAGAATGAAAGCCATCCTGACAATGAACACAGTTCAGTGCTTACAAATATCAGAGCATACTGCAGTAAATAAGGTACAGTAAAGACCACAGAAAAATGATTAATGCACCTACATTTTACCCTGTGATACAAACAAAAAAAAAAATACAGAGTACTTTCTGAACATTTCTCCTTACCCAAGAAGGTCACAGTTCAATCTGCTGTTTCTGTTTTGCTGGGAATCATGTGAAAAGAAGACTTTATTTGTTGCCCTGGAAGGCAGTACTTTCTACTGTAATTTTGCTGTTCTCTGCTTGCCATACCATTCAACCCATTGCCTTAAATTCACCTTCTACTTCCTAAAGAAGTCACTGTCACAGATGGGAACAAACCCAGTCCTTCTGAAATCAATCCTGTCCTTCATCCATAAGGCTGTTTTCATCTCCTGTGCCTAAAGGCTGCTGATGCAGTAGTGACAGCAGTACTGAACTTTGGGCAGAGGTTATTCCCTCGGACCAACCAGACCAGATTGGGCTGGGGTTTGTATTCACTGTGTATGCCTGAGCTTGTACTGGATTAGGCCTCCTGGTTGTTGCTTCTTTTTTGAGGTTAAGACTTTCTCTTGAGTGTCAGACTTCACTAGCATACAGGCAGCAACAGCCTGATTAAAGAGCACTCTTTATCTCAGTTGTCTAAGAAAATGGAGCTTACAAGATTATGCTACCCATTATCTGTTCGTTCATCTGCCTGCCTCCTGTAGTACCTTTTGAATTGGATAGCTAATTTCAAACAGAAGTAGGACAGAGGTTTCAGGGAAAATTAGGTTAATGGAAATCAGCACTTGATTAATGCTTGTTCTGAGACACGGAAAAGCACATTCCTTGTGCAGCAGTCAGTACTAGCAAGTGGAGTATACAAATTCAGGCACTTTTCTTGCTTGCTAGAACTATCCAGTAGAATACAAATGGGAAGTAATGATAGAATTGCATAAGGCAGAGGCAAAAGAGCAAATCAACAGGAAATGAGACTTAACAAAATGTCACACTTTTTGTTACCACTGGTAGAAGTTCCACATCATTCATGTGCACTGTTATCACAGGTGCATTATTGGTCACTGAACACCAGCAACACAGCGGGTCCCTTTGAAACACTACTGGTGTTAACTAGAAGACTCCATTTTCTTCCCTGGCTAACTGCCCTGATAATCAAAGCACGCATTAGCAATTAAACAGGTTGCTGCCCCAAAGCCTTGATGGTGCTTAGGAAAGTTGGCCATAAGTGAATACATTACTTAGCATTTGATCAAAGGGTTACCATTTTACAGAATGGTATCTTTACTGTCAATGCCCCCCAGTTTTTGGAGTAATTCATCAGAGCAGGGTGAAGAGATCTGCCACATCCCTGTTGTCTGTCTTGTCACTGCCTGGAAGCGTGGACGCTGCACATCTCATGGACTATTACTCTGTGTCAATGCTTCAGTTTAAAATGCCAATCTAATATCAGCTATGCAAATGCACAAACACCATGTAACCATCCCTAACATTTCCAAACCTGGATATCCTACTTTGTCCCAGGCAATCTTTTCAAATGTTTCACTATCTGAAGAAGTGGAAAACATCTAATCAAAATTTCCCTTCCTGTAATTTCAGCCTGTGGTTTTTATCTTATCCACTATGGACAGAGAGAACAGATTACACTGCCCTGAAGCACTCTTGTAATTACCTGCAGAGGGATCATGTGATCCCTCAGTAGTATCTTCTGTAACTTAAAACAACGCTGGCTTTTGTTCAGGCTTTCCCATAAGTCCTGCTGCCTGCATCGAGATGGATCTATCTTCCAGATAAAGCAAAACCACAGAAGTCTATGTCCTCATTAGAGGTGAGCAGTGATTATAGGAGCTGCCTGTGACCAAGTATGAGGAAAATGTTCTAGGTTCACAGCCCAGGTATTTGGGTAGAAATTGAAGTAGAAATACCTAGTTTCAAACCCAAGTTCTTCTTTTGCCAGTCTGTCTGGTCCTAGGCAAGTATAATTGCAGTTCACAGCTCCTTCACTTGACAGACAAGTCTTTTTAACTTGTTTTACTTACCATATCATGACCAATGTAATATAAAGTTGGAGACTGGGCAGATGTTGTAAAGTGTGGTGGATGACAGGCTTCCATGTGGATAGGTGTTCTGTCTTAGAAATTATTTAAATTTTTTTCTGAAATACAACAGGTATCTTCAATAAAGACAGTTTTTCCAGTATGACTACATCAAACTGCTGAGATACCAACAGCTTCCAAGTAAATACGGTGAAGTGCAGGACCTCAGAATACTAGGAATCCTACTGGTAAGAGTTGATATTTCAGGCCCTTTGAGTGAATGATTAAAATGGTTTGCCTAACACTGCTGTGACTCATGGGGTTCCTAGGACAAAGCCACCTGTTTCTGCTGGGTGGATCCTCTCTAAAATGGATGTATTCTTCCACCTCTAGAAAATGATTATGAGTATCAGGATGCTTTCTTGTTCAGGCTTCTCTTTTTATTTTTATTTTTATAACTGCATTAGAGGTGTACATGGAATCACTCAAATATGTACTGCCATTCAAGGCTTTCCCTTCAGAGTGGAACTTTGCATATTATCAGTTTTCTTTACCAATACTGGTCAACAGACTGTTCAACAAAGATTCCTAAAGAATTTTATTCCTAACGAATTTTATCTGCTTAAACTAACTTAAAAGAGGACTTCGTTTACTACAGTCTTAAAACACTAAATTGTTAGAGATATCTATCTACAGTAACAATCACAGAGGTTGCCATTTCAGAGCATTTTCTGAAATATTATTGAGGGCATATTAAAAGACTGCAGCACTTCTTGGTTTTACTGTTTACTGAAAGAATGAGTCTCACATGGGTTGATGTAAGCTGGTAAAAAGAAGTCAGTATTTTTTTGTAGAAGGGAGTTGGTGCCGATGTACTCCACGGTACCCAGGTGAGCCAAGCCCACTTATAAATGTTCTTCACTCTGTGTTTCCACTCAATTCATACCTGCCTACCTGTAGTTTATTCAGGCCACTACAGTTGCACCTGCGGTACCAGGAATGCTGTGATGTATCTCAGAGTCCTTGCTGTCTAATAGCACTCTAGGTATTGCTTTGAGGAGAACAGCAGCAGAACTTGTCTGTTCTGTTCCCGGTTTCCATCTTCTTAGCCTATTGATTTATTTAACCAAGTTACATCCTGCTTAGCACGTTCAACCTGTGTTCACCATAGCTCTCTCAGAGATAGATGAAGTAGTCCAGCTTTCAGCTGTGCTCCCATTGCACCAGGATGCAGGTTGGAAGGAGAGATGTGGTAAAGAGACCGTGCTGGCCAGATGCAGAGGTAGCTAACAAGTACTGCAACAGCTGCAAATTTCCATTGTGTAATTAATAGACCTGCAGCTTATTACCATGAACAGCAGCAGCGCCTCCTGAATTTTGGCAAAAAACATTGTAATACAGGGGTGCTTCTCATCCTGCAGTACCAAGATAAGCAAGTTTTCTAGGGTGTCAGGGAAGAGCAATGAGGGCAGAAATAGAAGTCTATAATCAGTACTCATTTCAAAGCAACTACAGGCAAAGGAAACTTTGAAAGAAGTTGTTTACTGCAGACTGAATGAGGGAACAACTTTTACAGTATGTGGTACAAGACTTTTTCTACAGGAAACAGATCTTTATCTAAGCAATGCATTAAGAAAAATAGAAGGGAGAGCTGAGTTGTTGGAGTAGGTAATTCAGCCTTGCTCAGAAATCTCACCCATTATTTTGGGGTCTTTTTGTTGACAGAAAGCTCTCCAGGACTTACTTCCAAACTCAGGATATGAATCAGGGCAGAGGAGCTTGCTTACAAGAAAATGACTGGCTGCTTCTAAACCCAAGGAGGACAAACAGGCATCACAGAGTTCCTTTCATTAGTGCAGCCACTGGTATTTGTGCTACAGGCTGTGTGGGACAGTGTCATTAAGGAGTATTACTGGTATTACAATGAGACACGAAGAACAAAATGCCTAAAAATTGCATGTTTGCTGTGCGCTGCCATGGATAGTTCTCCACTCAAGTTAACCAGGCCCACATTTAATCAGCAGCACTCTCATCTTACACTGAGCTTTGAAGCGATCAAGCTTAGCTGAGCAACAGGTCAAACAGTGATGAGTGGGACAGCCAGGGCTTCCCAGCAGCACAGCACAGCAGCAAGGCTGGGAATGTGCTTCTCTGAGAGCAGCCTTCTGGTATTCATCTTGGGTCCCAGGTGGGAGAGGGTGAAACAAGCCATCCAAGAACATATTAGCCTCTCCCACCCTGACAGCATCCTTACTTCTTTGGCCTGGAAAAGGCATGGGATAGCAAGGTAGGAATGAATGAAAGGTGCTTTCCCCAGGAAACTGTCTTGTGTTGGAATTCCTCTTCCTCTTCAAGTATGATGCAATGAGCAAACATGACTTCAGAATAAAAGTGCAACCTGTATTTGGCCAAATCCTAGAGGAAACACTCACTCTGCACCTCCAGAACCGAGTTTATTGTATGTAGAAAGAAAGGCAAATAACTATCAGCAATAGAGAAGTGTAGCCTAGGAAAGAGGAAGAGGATCTGGCTTCCCCCCCCTCCCCATCCTTTTTCAGCTTTAATTTTACTGGGGAAAACGTTAATTGAGATAATATCTGTGAAGTCAAAAGTCAACCCAGCTGGGTCTTCCCCATGTAAACCTTCATCTGCATAATCATGTCAACTCTTTTCCTGCACAGACCTTACAGTTCTCAGCTGCACTGTGCTTGAAATACCCACAGTGGCAGAAGCCACCATATGTTGCCCCATCTGTGAAAATGTGCAAGCAGAACACTGTTGGTTTTTTTTTTTTTTTTTTTTTTTGTATA
>JACDJE010000241.1:332181-491981 GCA_016647715.1 Pavo muticus
TTGAGGTTCTGTCCAGCCTCAGATGCTGTATTTTTCTCTTATTGGCTGATGTGGCAATAAGTGCATTTTTTCATGGTTGTTTTTTTTGTTTTTTTCCTGTCTTACAGATAATTTTGCCCACAGAGCAGCAGTCCGGCATGCAGTAGCCAATGACAAGGAGTGGCAGGGACAATTCATCTCTCCAGCTCTTCCCCTTATAGAAAAGCAGCACAATGAAGTTGCTTATCTGGTACCCTGGTGTCAGCTTGGGAAACCTCCAAAGGAAGGGGGTGAGCTTATCTTCTCTTTTGCTGATTAAAGCTACTGATGCTGACTGACTACAAAACATGGCTTAAAGTTTAAACCAGGTATTACGTGACTTTATAACCCCTTATGTAACAAGCACTTGTGTGTACACTCTTGTAATGCTGGGTGATGTACAAAGTGTTTAAGAATGATTTACACTAACTTACATCAAAAACTATCTGGAGCCTCAACTGTAAGGTTTGAAACAAGGTATGAATTGATAAACAAACATGCAAAATGACCACCACATAGTAGTGCTCTGAGTAGTCATCCTGGCTTGGTTTGTCCACCCATCAGTGAGAGGATGCTTCCCAGAAACATTAAAAAAATATATGTTTCTGTTTCACAGAGGTTTCTCTCATTTATCACTTTATTTTGTTGCTACTTCTTCTTGTGCATAATAGTTTAAAGAATAACCAAACCCCCCAGATCTACTTTTTAAGGTACATAGAAGTCAAGCATAGTTAGTAGATCATAGCTTGGTTTTAGACTTCGTGTCTTTATATATTTTGTTTCTCTCTTTAGCAGATGCGATACTACGAGTATTGACTATTCACTGACTTAGGAAGATTTGCAGACTTTGCAGTCTGCTGCATGAGTAAAACGTAGGCCCTGCTTTAGCCCTCCCTCAGCACGTATACCGTAACCTTTGTTATTTACTTCCCTGAGATTCTGAATTTTATGCTATGTTACAATTGAATTTAAAGCAGTCCGGTTTTCTGATATAGTAGGATAGCTGTCTATTCCAACACTTTATTCCATTTCAGGTGTTTTTTTTTTTAATCTCCAGCTTGTTGTTGGAGAAAAATACCAAGCAATGCATTGCTGTGGGGCAGTTGTCTAGATTTCTCCTACAGTGTTAGCAGTTGTGACTCAGAGTAATTATCTGAATGGAAAGGACACAAATAAGGTACCTAGTAGCAGGACTATTGTTTTTTTGGGGGGGTTGTCATA
Source organism: Pavo muticus (assembly GCA_016647715.1). Lineage (NCBI taxonomy): Eukaryota > Metazoa > Chordata > Aves > Galliformes > Phasianidae > Pavo > Pavo muticus. Next base: position 333,421 of record JACDJE010000241.1, read on the forward strand.
CCAAGAAAGGGTTTGTTCCCAAGAAAGGGAGGTTGTTTGGCAGAGCAGAGGTGGTAAGCTAGTTCTGGTCTGTTGCTTTCGACTTTATCTTGCTGTAGCCAGCTGTTGAGATTCAAAAGGGCTTACAGTGTAAAAAACCACTTCAATTCCAGAAAACATCACTAGTCTTAGAAAAGGCTGCTTTGCATAGTTCTATCAGCTGTCCAAAACACACCATCAGGTATGAGTGTTAGTGATTTCTGCCAAGTAAATGAAATTGCCATAAATTTTCATGTGAACATGCCCCTTTCAGCTGGGGTGTGTGGGAGTCCTTCTGTACTGCTGGGTCCCAGTGCTCCTGTGATTCTCTGTGAGGTGCTGTGCAGGCTGGGCCGGAGGCAGATTCATGGCCTTCTCTCCTCTAGTCGCAAGGTTACCAGTACTGGCTTCACAGTAACGAAAGCATGGCTGTGAAAGACTGAAAAATGGTGTTTTATTTCCTTCCTTAAGGTCATCTTTTGTCTTTTTCTCTAGGTGTGTATGAATGGGTTACTTTTCAAATGAAGCCTGGTGGGCCAGCTCTGTGGGGTGAGGCATTTCAAGCTGCAATCAATGCTCACATCAACACAGGCTACACCAAGCTAATTGGTGTTTTCCACACAGAGTATGGGTTACTTAACACAGGTAACAGTACTACTCAATTTGTAATACAGACTTTGCTATAGGAACTGGGAGGGAAGGTGAAAAACTTCTTGTCCTGGCTCAGGGTTGGATGGCCTGGTAAAAAATATTTCTGTGGATCATGGAAGCCCTGTAAACAGTCCTTGAACCCAGCTCTGTGTATTCTGTTATATGTTTAAGCCAGGTGGTGCAATTTTAAAATATTCTGTGACCTGTTGTTAGAGTCAAACCTTTTAAAGGCTCAGCAAAGGTTCATCTCACCACATTCTTGCTTGAATTGTTTCTGCTAGTTACAAGGCATCTAACACACGAGGGTGAACAGCAAGGACTTGCATATTGCATTACAACATAACAGCAACAGTGACAAGCTGACTTTATTTGTACTTTTCAGTCCATGTGATCTGGTGGAATGAGAGCCCAGATCACCGGGCAGCAGGAAGGCACAGGGCCCATGAAGATGCCAGAGTGGTAGCAGCTGGTAAGAGATGATGGGTTTAGAGAACTCATTAGTGTTACTTGCATGCATGCTGAGAAAAGTATTATTCTTCACTGGATTTCTTTCTAAATTAAACATGCATTTAATTTCAGTACGGGACAGCGTCAGATTCTTGGAATCCCAGCAAAATATGCTCCTGACTCCTCTGGCATGCTCGCCACTGAAGTAACCTACTGAATGATGATGGAAAAGCTGAGATGGACGCACCGCTGGCAAGTACCGTTGCATGGATCATCACAGTCACACCCTCACAAACTGTATGGATCTTCTTCAGAGTGGATGCAAAATGCTGATCACCAGCACAGTAAAACTGTGCACCCCTCTAGTTTATGGTGATGTTCCGACATCTCTAGAAGTAGAACTCAGGTCATATCACTTCAAACATGAAACTTAACTTTACAGATCTTTAATTTAACCCCTTCACTTTTTAATATTTTTCTGCATAGCTGGTAGGGCCCAGTGAGTGAAATGCTCTTTTGCAAGGTCACAGCTCAGGGCTGGTGACTTTTGTAATCATTGCATCATGGGTATTACATACTGGCTTAAGAAGGAGTGCCCCCATACATCCTCATAACACAATTACGTTTTAATCAGACTTCTCGTTGGGATGCTTTATATTAATTCCTAGTAATGTAAAATTTCATTGTGGCTGGAATTGTGTCAAGCAGGTGCTGCAGTGTAGCTGCTTAGGTGGTGTTCTGATTGAGTCTGCCCTAACCTCAGCCCTTTAGTTTTATATCCTGTAAACTCTTGTCTAAAAACTGTAGTCTTGATTAAGTATTTTAATACTTCTTCAGGGCGCTAAAATTATCTATCTCAAATTCACCTCATCTATGCATCTTTATCTTCTTTAAAATACTGTCTGCCAGACTGTTAAAAACCAAATAAATTTGTATAAAGCGTGAAGTTACGGTGTTTGCATCTCAAGCTCTTTCTGTTTTGGACCTGTAGTAAAAACCATTCTGTAAAGTACAGTCTTCTGCCAGCTTTGCATTTTGGGCATCAGTGGTCATGGAGCCCTTAAGATGTTTTTTGATTTGCTACAGCGTGTAGCAGCAGAACAGAGGGTGCACAGGCTGTGAAGTTGGTTACACTGTGTGTATACTGGTATGAAAGCACCCCCTGCTGAGGGACTGTCCTTTAATCTGATGTTAGCTAAGATGAAAACCGTTACGCTCAAACACAGCATTTTGCTTTGTCGGTGAAAGTAGGTATTGAATAATTATAGCAAAGAGCAGTTATCAATATGGCTGCATCTCTGTGATGGAAGTATTCTGGGGAAGGTACCTGACTTTGGGTTTAACATCCAGATAGGTCTGTGATGCCTAGAAGCTCTGTAGCTGAATTTGACAGTTGCACCGATTACTTTCTGCTGGATTTGTTGGAGACCTTTTTGCTTAAGTAAATGTAGAAGCTTAAAGCAGTGCTTGCATTTCAAATCTCAGACCACCTCACTTACCTACCTGAAAAACACACGTGCCCCATGCTAACCTGTGGCGATGCTGGAACCTGCTCATACATTATGCATGACACTTCACACCAGATGCAAACAGGGCCACGTGAACTTCTGAACAGCACTCTTCAAAAAAGTACATGCACAAATGACACTTTATAGACCAAAGGTGCCAGAACAGCTTTATTTTTTACTTAATACAAGGCAATTAGAGTGCCTCTTAATACTTCACATGACAGTTACTAGCAAATACAAATATATATACTTTTTTTTTTTCTTTTAATGAAAATGTCCACTTAAGGATTTAACTCAGAAATTTCAGTCGTGAAATCTCACTAGATTTTTGCAAAGTTAACAGATATTCCAGTGCAAAAATAGATCCCGTTACAGATAGCATAAAGTGCTTGGAATGAAGGACCAACTACAATTCAGGAGGCAAAGATAAGCACACAGTGGTGGTTTAACCATGGGGGAAAAGTGTAACAACTCCATACTGAAATACAAATGTACTACAAAGAGGGGTGCAATATTTCAACAGTAATACAGTTTAAAATAAGTTAACACCTCAGTGCAGTTTCATTATCCAGAGTGGTTCACAATCATACTGTACGTGACTTGAGTGATTTTTCCCTGTACAGAATTATAAGGGTAGGCAAATGGTTGTCTGAGGTTACTCCATGACAAATCTGCACAAGAGTTGTTTTACGCTGTCTGTTCAGTATGACTACAAACATGGAATAGAGTTGTGAAACAGTTCAGGTAACATCCATGTCTTTCTGATATTTTTGTCGCAGATACCATACTTCCACCTGTGAGAGACTATGAGCAAGACACAGGGCACAGGAACCAAGAATCTCTTTTTGGCCAGCTAAGCTAAAAAAGACACTGCTGTTTCCTGCTAAATTAATCGTTTATATGAGCAGTTGCAAAGAGCAAACCACAGCTCTTTTATGACCAAATATGAATCCTCCTAGAACTCGCTGTAGTTCTACATGCACTAGATCTGTGCAGTGCAAAACTTAAGCCCTTCACTTCAGCCTCTATGCTGAGATTTTCTCTTAATTCTGATTTGCAGTAATGATTTTGAGCAGTGGTAAGTATTCAATACATGCCATTTGTCTCACTGATGGCATAACATATGAGCAGCCTGCTGTTGAAAAGTCACGGCTGTAGCTCAGCTGCTTGGTAATTGTTCTGCACATAGAAGTTTGGTGCAGACATCCTCACGGGGGTAAGAGTGCCATAAAGGTAAAAACAAAGCATGTTTTAGGTGAGGTATACCAATCCCCATCACTCTCCTTTCTATCCCCGTAGCAATGTAATAGATAGATAAAAAATAATTAGTATGAAAAAGGCACTTCAGCAGAACATGTAGTAAGCTATTACGTTATCCAAAAGTAGGGTGCAGCAGGGACTGGGGACTTGTGCTAAATATTTAACTGTTCATGTATTAAAAATGCTGAATTGGTCAATGTTATCAAGTACACCTAGAAATATGTACTCTACCTTCTTAAGGCTCACTCCAGCCTCTTCACTGTTGTTGGGCTGCTATGGGCATTCACAGAGAAAATGGTCCGTGACGCATTCATGGTGGAGCATTAAAAACTAGTGCAGAACTTGCACAGGTACTTAAGGCAGAGGCATGACACACAGGAATTGCCCAGAACTACGCCTGGGTTCATACCACACTACTGAACCTATTTCTGAATGCAAAAGCGAGACAGAAGGGCCCGTAAGTTTATTAACAAAAGCATACTCTCCCATGGCTGTTGTACATGATGAACAAGAATTGCTTGTTCTCACCATGTAATCTTCCCTCTACTATCATTCTGGCCTTGTAAAACTTTACAACTTGACTGGAGTCATTCCTACTTTGAACTATCTTGTTCAAGATGAGTTTTACCGATGCAGTTTCTCACATGAATTAAGAGTGTGTTCTCCAGTTAGGGATCGCCTGCCGACTGACACTACACTGCACAACAGAAGCAGAAACTTGCACATTAATCTAATATTATACCAGCTTCCGTGAGGAAAAATTTTAGTTGAACAACTTGTAGTACAGATAGCGGATAATTGCAAGAGGGTGAAACCTGCCTGCATCATGAATGTAGCTGTCACTGAATGGAGAGAATGAAAGCACAGCATTGCAGGCATAAAGTAAAGAAATACTTGGGCTACAAAGATCAACTGAAAGCACTTTCAATCGCTAATTATGCTACCTACGTATTCAAAGTCATATAAATAATACTGTTAAAAAAAAATCTACATTTCTAGTTTTATCTGGCAAAGCCAGAAATGGTAACACTCTTTTGCTAAGCAGTAACTTTAGAAGATGGGTACCTTTCTGGTGCAAAGCAGGGGTTAAAGAGCAGACATTACATATCTGAGTGGCATATCATGATTTAGAATTTGCTCTTGGTATTAGCAGCTTGTACAACTACTGAGTTTGCTGCTGTGATCTGCTTTCTCACCCACTCCCTTCTGCCAGGTGTTCGTGCAGCTGCTGCAGTACCTCAAAGGAGCAGGAGAGTACTTAACTACAAGAAAACCCAGTCAGAGTAGGTTAATGGTTGTGATGCTGGTGGGACAGTCCTGTGCTTTTGTAGGGTTCACAGTTCTGCGTATCTCCACTCTGAAGTAGATGTTCGGACACGATGGCCCATCTCTTGCCATCCCATCTGCACAGCACTGCTTCGTGGCCCCAGATATGTCACCAACTGACCTACACCAGACTAGGAAAAGCAGCTGGCCAGGTATGTTTTTACAAACAAAGGTTACAATGCTGGTGACTTGTCTTGCCACTGACTGTCTTGGTGCATTCATTGCCAGCAATGGATGTAGCACCAGGAAATTCCCACTCCTGACATGCATGTTTTCAAGAGTAAAACATACATGTCCTTAATATATCAATAAATAACCACTGGCCATGATTCCTCAATGAACTGTTTTTGCAACCCTACTAAAAATATACTGTACAGGACAAGATGCATTATGGTTGAAAGCCCGCAGCATCTGGTGAGTGCTTTACCACAGCTTCACAGAGTTGTACTGTAATGAGCTAAATTCAAGTCTTTCACTTGAGAACAGTACAAGACGACTCCACGAGGCACTGCCCCTAAAATGGAATTTTGTTTTCATTGCATTGAATTGCATTGCATTGAATGGTTATCAGTAGAGTGTCCAGTTTCTCTCCCTCTAGCTTCTTTGGGAGTAAACTATCCCCAGGCAAAGGAAGTTTGCATTCTGCCCATTATTTCTTGGCTGAAATTGGCTCACACGCAACTTTCTTTTACCTTCTCATCTTGCAGAAAGGAATTAAGGATTGCAATGTCTACCACAGTCTGGTTTTTGTGCAATGACAGGTCCTTAGTGTGGTCGTCGTCACTTTGGTCCTTAGCAAAATTTACAAATACCTGCAAAAAAAAGCCCATGTCACACACTGCTCTGGATTTTCGCTAATTTAGAGCATTCTATACACTGAGTCCTTTCTGGACTAGTCCCGGAATTCAGTACCTAGCTTGCTGAAATTCCCTTACAAGATCGGTCAGGTAAGTTGGCTGATTTCTTCCTACCACTCCAAGACCACGGTTTTGGCACACAGGCTACTAAAAACTTACTTGGTCAAGTGTGGTCTGAGAAACAGAGTAGTCTTCTATGTGGAGTCTCTTTTTGTTCTGGGAGAGAACACTGAATATTCTGGCCAGCGAAGATTGCGAAGACGGAAGTTGGTACTGCAGCATATTGCGATGCTTCTCCTTCAGGACACTTCCAGGGAAAGCATGCCCAAAGAATTCCTCAACTGGCTTCAGGTCTGGGTTACCCCCTGCAATTCGCACCACTATGGTATAACCATCTCCAAACCTGTACACAAGAAGGCCAGCAGAGGAGTTCATATAAGTGGCATTGAAACAGAGGTACAGCTTAGAATACAGCAGCTTTTCCCATAGCCAGAAAAGCACTGGGAATGCTGCATGAGGGATTAAGTCTGACTGTATCTCTCTAAACTCCGTGATGTAAATGATAACAAAATAGCTACCTGTTCTTTAGATGCTGGACGCTGCCCAGACACCTGAATCGCCCATTGACCATTATCGCCATTCGAGTGCACAGTGCTTCACACTCTTCCATGCTGTAGAAAGAATTAAATTCCTTAGCACTGGAAGGAGTGCTGGAGGGCACAGCAGCTGAGACGAGCTCTGCATCCAGCCTCGGCAGGTGCAACAGCTGCAGTATGATACAACAGGGTTGATACTTGCCTGTGAGATGTAAGCACCACTGATCTCCCCTCTTTGATAACACTCAAAGCACAGTTCCACAAGAAACGGCGTGCTTTGGGATCCATCCCTGTTGTTGGCTCATCCTGCAAAATACATACAAAAAATAAGATATGCTGTTCTGTGCTACCAACAAATACCTCATCTCTGAAATGACCTGGCCATTCTGATTATGCATATCGGAATAGATGGAAATAAGCGAGTTCGATGCATTTTTTAAAATGGAAAAACAACTTATACTCAAAACCATGTTTGCTAATTTAAACTTTGAAGAACTGAGAAGCAGTGTTTGTTTTGCAATTATAACATATTGAAAAAGCCGGTTCTAAAACAAGTTAAACTCAGTTCAAGTTCAAATTGAGCTAGAAAATGCTGGAGGGCCATAATGTTCTGCATGCATAAAAATATTTGCAGCAGTGGTGGTGAAGATGCTTTAACTATTGCTAGTTTGGCATCATGTTTGAGATCTTCACTTCTCCACTGATTTTCATGAGCAGAAACCATGAGACACATTATAGTTTGAGCCTACATCCAAGTAGGCTCAAACAGGCCCAAATAAAGATTCCCTGTGTTCTTTGCTTATGTTTAGATGACTGATGACATTTTTAGATTTTGTTGGTCACAAAATAGCCAGTCTTCATCTGAGCCTCATTCTTCTGTTTTCACAGGAAAACATTAATAAGTTAAGGTTGCAAACTCACCAGGAATACCACAGGTGGCCCTCCAATGAGGGCTATTGCTGTGGAGAGCTTGCGCCTGTTCCCTCCACTGTAGTTGCCTGCATATTTTTCTCCATATTTCACAAGGCCCAGTTTTCGAATTGCCCATTCACCAACCTACAAGAGACAGTACAATATCTTCACGAATCAATCACAGCAGCATCTACACAGTGAGATTTTCCTTACAAGCTTTGGCTTTAAGATGATTTTTCAGAAGGGCCACTCATCCGAGGCTTTAATCTGGCATAGCTCTAGGTTTTGAAACACCCAATTCACCCTCAGATCAAGGTGTATAAATACCAGCCCCTGAGGGCCCAGACAATCAGACAGCTGCAGCTTAGTTAGCACAGATTCGTAGAATCACAGAATGTCTTGAGTTGGAAGGGACCCACAAAGATCATCGAATTCAGCTCCTGGCCTCACAGGATCACACAAAATCCAAACCTTATGTGTGAGGGTGGTGTCCAAACACTCCTTCAACTACTGCAGCTTGGGGCCATGCCCACTGCCCTGGGCAGCCTGTGCCAGGGCCAAAAGTGACCATGCAGTTCAGCACCAGCCTAGCCCTGCTAACTACTGGTGTAGTGGTCTTAGCAGCACATGCTTTATCCAGCTTTTTAGTTGCTATGGGCTTGCAGCAGGGACACCGTCTCTCCTGACACACAGCAACTGGCACTACTGTGCATTTCAGCCCTTCAGACAGACTGGGAGGATCTGGTTCATTGTTCAGAAGTATTTACACTGCAACTGTCAGCCACTTGTTGCATTAGGGACTAAAAAGTGTTTTGCAAAGAGATTCAGTTACTATTTGCACCATAACCAGAATCAGGTCCCTGTGCTCGGGGCACAGCACAGAGGAACATGCCTGCAAACCTCGAAGGAGCTTGCAGTTTTCACTTGCCACTGCTCTCAGAGCTGTGCAGGCATACTTTGGACACCGGATCTGGAAACAGTTCTACAGAACCCAAGACACAAACGGTGAAGCTGCTGCCAGTCCAAGGAACTGATATTGAGAAGTGCGCTGTATGCTACTGTAAAACTGTTATTAATTGACTAAACACTGTTAGCGTAAGCCTATGCGTGAATGCTGAAACAGAAGCAATTTAATGATACAGTGTGATCACCCAGAAAGAAGCAGACCACTATAATATTACGCATATTGTGGGATATGAGCATGGAAGCAGCAACTGTTTGTCACTGGGGTAGTCCTATGGTGTTTCATTTACCTTGCAAACTTCTTTCTCAGGAACACCTCTGAGGAGTGCGAAGAACTCCAAGTGTTCCCGCCCTGTCAGCAGTTCATTAACAGCATCAAACTGCGGACAGTAGCCCATGTTCTGATGGACCTCTTGGATGTTCGACAGGATACTGTAAAATAAGAACACCGTTAGTTATCATTTTACAAGTACACAACATTTAGATGACAAGAAGAGGAAGGTGAATCAATGGGTCTGGAATCACTGGACTAACAGCGATTCCTAGAAGTCTGTCTTTGCCAAACTCTTTTCTTTTTGTAAATATGATATTGAAACATGGTAGGGTAGGTACTCAGAAGTGACTACCAGACTAAATCCACTTTGCTAAATGGCTGTAGTACTTTAGTAGACTCAGCAAAAGGCTGAGGCCCAAGAGTTGAGATAGAGAAAAAGTGGGGTAGCATTTAGATTTGTTGAAGAGGAACAAAGACCAAGAAAGTTGAAGGAGGAAGCAGCAAAGGTTCTTCTTTAAGATAAAGCAGTGAAAGATGTATCGTCTTTTACCTGTTTCCTTTGAGGAAAGCTTCTCCTCCTGTCACATCTGTATCACCAGTTAGCATCTTGAAAGTGGATGACTTGCCAGCACCATTTACTCCCAGAAGTCCAAAGCACTGTGGATATAAAACAGCAAATGAGCACTGAGAACAGGATCCAGCCCAATAGTTTTCATCACTGAGAAGACTGGAAGTAACAACCTTGACTCTCAAGATAACCCGGAAGAAGTCAACGCATTTTCTGAATAAACTGGACTTTCATTTTGAGCATAAATCTTCAGGCTGGGAAAAAGCATCAACTATAGCATTACCTTGGTGCAGTGTCAGCATAGCCTGTCTGTGCTAAACTTTAGAGAGTGCCATAGTTTGACCTCTAGTCCTAAAGGTTGCAGAGTTCTCTACCATCTTCAAAGGCAGAGAGAGACTGAGACATAAACTGCTTCCACTTCGAGGCCATTTGCTTTTGTGTAATTTGAACACCACCTTTCATTCTACTCTGTGTTGTGTGTTGCTTTTAAATAGTTCAAAAATACTGAAGCAGTAAGAACGACAAAATAAGCTTACCTCTCCAGGAGGGATTCCAACACATATCCTGTCAACTGCTGGCTTTCGTTTCATTCTGTAAATCTGAAACCAGAAAAAAAAACCCAACAATGTAAATGAGAACTATAACTAGACCTGTACATATTTGACACTACAAATATTCACCCCTCTTGATTCCATCAGACTTTTCTTAATGAGACTCCTGGTGAACTGCACAGCTATGCATAAATGGGTCTTAGAAGTGCAAAACTTTTCTGTTACCTTGGTCAGCTCCTTGATTTCCAGTATGTCACTCTGTCCTCCTCCACTTATTATTCTCTGCCTTTCTCTGTTTACATCTTCATCTTCGTCATTCACAGGAGGTAACTTGGCATAGACAGGCCTGTAGAGAGCAACATGGTAAAGCCTTGGCAGAAGATGACGGAGCTTAATCTTCTCCCCACTTCATGGCAAATACCAAGGAAAACTTTACCTGCCTGCAGTGGGAAAGTGAAGCAGACAACCTACCTGGGTTTGATGAAGAATCTGTACTGGATGAGCACAGTAATGAGGAAGAAGACTACACCCTCCACTGCCATGGCAAACAGGTTCCTTCCCACCAGGTCCCACGACAGAGGGGACACAAAACGATTCTCGCCTGCCAAGATGAGAAGACGAGCACAGTCACCTTTCCAAAGCAAGGGGAGATTGCTATCATTTCTTCCTGTAGAGCTCACCAATTCAGGCAGTGGGAGAACTGAGAGCAATCAGTTAGAGGAGACTGGGGACAAGCTATACAAATTGTGACTGCGTCCAAATCTCTTGCTGTAGCAAAGCTGGGTCTGAGCATGTTCTCTTGGGAGAAGTTGACTGGACACTAAGAATTTGGTCTACCAAAGTAGAGCTGGCCCACATTCCCAAGAAGCACAAGGCAACCAACTCACACCTCTCATCTGCACTCCAGAAAAGAAAAATAAACCAGCTCTACAGAATCTTAGCCACTCCTTCCACTTAGCCTAATGATCTTCCACCATGCATCTGGATTCTAATAACTCAAGGTTCTGGGATCTATATGCCTGATTTCTTTGGTGTTTGAAACAGCCTGAAGAGGACAGCTAAGGATACCTGCCAGCTCTGATAAGCTCTGTGCTGCAAACTGTGTACTCTGAACTCCTGAAAAGTCAGAAGAACAAAGGGTGTTAATCCAGAGCAGGCTCACACAATTTAACTTACCAAACCTCTCCAGAGCATCAGCCATGGCCTGATTTTTCACCATGTCAATAAGACCCCGCCCCAGGCAGAAGTGAGGGAAGATGAGAAAGACAGACTTCAAGATGTCATTGATGTTGTTCAGCTTCTGTTAAGACAAAATTAAGTTCCAGTGAGCTGTCTGAGCAAAGAAAAGCCACCACCTGCTGAATGTGATGCCATGTTGTGAATGACCACCTGTAGCCAGCTGGCAGCATTGCAAACCCACAGAAAATCAGGGATTAGAAATGTTCTGCCAAGAGACAGACTCATAGCTCCTCCAGACAGTCAGTGTTCCTGCTTTGCTCAAGATGCTACTAAAGCAAGCAATCTACACCAAAGGAGAGACTTCTCCAAATCTTCAGTTTAAAAGGCAAGGCCTGCAAAAGGCAACATGTAGAAAGTCTACAGGTTGAGGAGACAGGAAGCTTGTGGTTGCACAGATCGGTTACCTCAGTGGCTGTAGGTAGCCCCTCCATAGCCAATACTGGATGCTGTAATCCTTTTCCAGCTGGCTTAGTTCATAGGTCAAACTGACAACAGAATCACAGAATTGAAGGGGTTGGAAGTGACCTCTGGAGATCATTAAGTCCAACCTCCTGCTAAAGCAGATTCCCTACAATAGGTCACATGGGGAAGCATCCAGATGGGTTTTGAATATCTCCAGAGAAAAAGACTTCACAACCTCTCTGGGCAGCTTTCTCCCATGCTCTGTCACCCTCAGAACAGAGTTCCTTCTCAAATTCATATGGAACTTCCTGTGTTCCAGTTTATGCACATTGCTCCTTGTCCTGAAGAGAAGTTACTTTACTGTTCTGCCAGGCACTTATCTTCAAGAAAGTGCATGTTTCTGCTGAGATAAAATTGGCCTTATAACAAAAGGGATCACCATCAAGGACTGCTGCCTCATGCCCGCAGGCAGGTGGTGAAATCAACAAGTTAATCCCACAGGGCTCCCTCAGAGGTACTTCCTACTAACATGTGTCAAACAGGGCCTGCTAAGGCATCCTGCATTACATACAGGCATGAGGGACACTTGGACCTTCCCCAGTAGGCATCTGGCTTTGGAAAAACTGAAGTGAGATGCAAAAGTTCCCAAAACAGTCAGTGAGATATTCATCTCTGAAAGAAAAACTGTGGACAACTAAACACAGTGCTTGAAATGCCCTGAAATAGATAGAAACTGCCCCTTACTAAGAACATACAAGAAATTCAAATTTAATATGTTTAAACATGTTTAAAACACTGCAGTAAGGGTTACAAGCTGGCAGTTTCTCAGGGCAACACGGCACCAATGTGGAATTAGACTGCATCAGCACAAGACAGTGAAGAGATTCTGGGAAGACTTACGTTGTTGGTGAAGAGCTCCAGGACAAAGGTGGCCACACTACCATTGATGCCAATGAAGAGGTTCACACTGGTCAGCACAACATATGCTGTGCTGGGGATTTTGAACACGAAGGAGGCTGGATACATGAGAGGAGTGATAGACCAACTGCAAGATGAAAGGCAACAACATCAGGTAAGTAACTTCCAAACTTACGTGTCTCCCTAATCATCCTGCAGAGGAGAAATCCCTTACCCATAGAGAAGCAGAAGAAGAGCGAGCACAGGCAAGTTGGAGGAAGATACATAGGACTTCTGTTGGAAGCAGATGAAGATGATGATGACGAGCGTGGCTGGAACAATGTAGTTGCACTGGAAGGTGAAAAATACAGCTTTAGGTTCATTTCCAGATGACAAAAAACTAATGCATTTTTCTGCTCTGAACCAATGTTTTTCAACATCCTTCAGTGTTCCCAAGTCTACTCGCAAGGGGAAATTCATAGCAGCATTACATGTGGAAGCAAAAGTGTGGTATACAAGAATTCACCCTTCTTGGTCCTCTAGAAGTAGCTGATAAGACTCTCACAGGTTCTGGACATTACAGATTGAAAAGGCTGCTTTGAATGAGCAGAGCAAGGGGCTATGCAAGCCAACATTCTGGGGCAGATATTTTCAAGGGACATTAAAAATGCCACTGATGCTAATGCTGGAGCTTATGGTTGCCCTCCCATCCTCAATTCAGTGTTTTTGTCCCATCTAGGTGAACTACCGCCCAAGAAAGCGAAGGCAGAAGTGTAAGGCACAATAGTTATTACATGAATTAACGTAGTGCCCACTGGCCCTAGCTACGCTTTACACTTCAGTGGACACCCTGCAAACACAGGATGGAGGACAGTTTAGCACAGCCATGGAGTATGGTCCAGCCCTTACCATATCCCAGACAAAGTTGGCCAGCCAATAGATCACAGGCTTCACACCACTGATGAACTGCAAGTGCTTAGCCTTGCTGACACGTTCCTGGATAAGGAACACCACAAAGCTGGCAGGAACAAAGGACATGGCGAAGATCACACAGATGGAGACTAGGACATCCACAGACGTGGTCATCCTAGACAAAAAGAATGAAAGCAAAGTGTTTGTATGCTGGTGCTGTCTCCCTCGAGACAAAATGGGGCAGTTCATGTGGGCAATGCGGAAACTTATTCTCCTTTTGCTGTTCTCATTTTGCAGGGTTAAGGATGACCATACCAGGCCATGTTAACTACAGGGCTGCTCTCCATCTGTACAATGAAGGCAATACACACAGCCTATAAGCGTCTCAAATTCAGCACCACAACCTGCAGAATGTATGGTCACTTCAACACAGTAGTCCTCTCCTTTCCTCACCATTGTCCTATGTAACTTTGTTTCCCACAGAACGTATTTACTAGAGTTGGGATTTGTCGTTGTTGTTTCTGCATGGTTTCATTTTAAAGTTCAAAGGTATCTCTGACTGTCATCAGCCACTGCTGTGCTGAAAGATTTGAAGGACATATCTGCACACAGTTTACGAGTCCTGGTTCAGACTGTAACAGTAATGAACTCATCAGTATCTCAGTAATTTGGACTAAGACCCCAAGGCTGAGACAGTGAGCAAAACTAAACAGGACAATCATAGTCAAATGGTAATACCATGGGACAAACGAATGACCATATCCATGGTGAGTCAAGGATGGGTCAGGTCACACTGTTGAAATTCTCCAAGAAGCAGAAAATGAGAGGATTTCATTTGTTCTCAAAAATTTCAGTTTGAGGTACTCAGACACAGAAAGCTTGCACAGCACTGAGAAACAAGGAACCACATTGATACAAAAAAGATATTCCTTTTCACTCTGTGACACGTGGCTGCCTACAGACTCTTTGGAGAGAAACTACCGCAGCTCTGTGAACACAGCAACAAAAAAATAGTGGTGACAGGCTGTTTGATACAGCTGATCATATTTACACAAGCCACAAATAAGAGTAAGCAACTTCTGTATCCCTTACATAACTGACTGTGCTGACTCTTATGACTGGTTAGTCATCCTCCTCAAGTAGTAAGGAGTTAACTAGAGTCAAAAAGCAGTGCTGGTTTATGAGCAAGTGCTCAGTAGCACATGCTGCAACTTGTCCAGACTACAGACATTAAGGCCAAAATGATAGAATCTCAGTGCCACCAGCTACTGACTGCCCATCAATGATACTACAGCATTTCTTGTGTCGCCAGTTTCCAGTAATCACCAGCTGATTATCCCAAACATAACTGTTTTCACATTAGGACTTACAGGGCCACTTCAGAGAGCTGCTGCTTAGTCAAGTTGAGTGGGTGATTGAAGGCAGTGATCCCATAAGCACTAGGGTTTTTGCCCTGCTGCAGGTTGGCCCGAAGAATGGCATTGTTGATCACATTCAGGAAGGAGGCAATGGCATGCCAACCCTTGTTGTTGAACCACACCTGCAAGAGACCACATCAGTGTCAGAAAGGCATCAGGTGTATCAGTTTTCCCTCTTTAACTTCTTTCTGTCTTTTAACTTCTATCTTATAACTTCTTTCTATCTATTTGCAGATACTTTGCTCAGGGACTGGGCATATAGTTTCACTAATAACCCTCAGAGGCGTCTGGAAGGAAAAGTATGCCTGTCGAAACAAAGCCACTGATCCTGCACAGAACTCCTTTTGGACTTTTGACTTCAAAGGAGAAACAGATTTCAGGGAAACCAAGAAGAATAGAATCTGTATTTTCTCCACTAGCAAATATTTTAAATGTAGAGAGCTCTAGACTGCACAGTTGTCTAAGGCACACTGCTGGGGCTTTGCTACCTAAAAACAACCCCAAGTTACCAGAGCTTCAAACAGCAGGCAGAGCGGTGAGGATGGCTGATTTACCTTCACGTTGTTCTTTGTGTCCAGACCTTTCATGAAACTTGCCAAGTTGTTGAGAAACCGATCTCCAGAACTCCCCTGCAAACAGTAAAAAAGACAGTTACTTCTTCTTTGATAGTACCTTCCCTGATGTCCTGGACTCTGGGAATCACACTAGGTTTTTCACAGCCCTAAGTTTTCTTTCCAGTCTGCAGCCAGTATCTTCAAAGACAGATGTGGTAAGAAGGCTAAGAAAGCACAGCTTTCTTCTTCCCCTACACCTTTCTGCAATCCCACCAATAGGAAAGGTCAGCCTTAGGCCTGTTTTTTTTTTGTTGTTTTTTTTCTTTTCTGCACCAGTGACAAATGTTAACCAGGTCTGCGGGCAACCTCCAGAGACAATGGAGCTTAGAGGGAGTCTCAGAAGAAGGCAGTGGCCCAGATTATCTTCTGAGCCAGGACAAACTCAGCACAGAAGCACTGAAGTGAGGTTTTAAAAGAGCTAGCAACAACTTGTTAATTCCCTTGAGAGAGTCCTCCCTGTCCTGCCAAAAAACACTGAGAGGTGGCTGTTACCTCCGTTGGCTTGCAGCTGGTGCCAGGGAGAACCTGTTTTTTAAAAAGAAAGGTTGTGCAAGTGTCAGATAAGTGTGGTCCTGAGCCTTCTGCTGCCCTCAAACACAGCCTGGAAAACCTCAGCTCAGAGTTCATGGGGAGAAGCCACTGGAAAACTAACTAACATACACACTCCTCTTACGGTTTCCAAGTTATCTCCCAAGTAACAGAATTCTGTCATGAGTGCAATTTGGATTTATGGAAACAGCTACTCACCTGTGCTAGCTCCAAGATCTTCTTCACCTGTTTAATGGCATCAGTGACTTCATTGCTTGGAGGAAGCACATGGGAACTTCTGGCTCCCAAGGAAAAGCCTCCATACCTAGGAGTACAGACAGAGAGTGAAGCACAGACCAACTGCATGTTCAGCTCCAGAAAAGACCACTTCTCCCTCTCTAGTTGTCTTCTATTTTTGCACCGAGGCAAATGTCTCCACTCTTACAAAAGGCACAAAGTATGATCTTTCCACACTGCTGTTTAGCCCTGCTGTCTCCTGCTCCTTATTTCTGAGGTTAAATACTCAGCTTATGACTACAATACTCTGTCTGCAATGACATAGACAGTCTTCACTGAATTCAGCTGTCCAGCTGCCTGTGCAGGTAAAGCAGGGCATCTTCCTGCTTCCGTCGGTTGGAAAAACAGCACCTCCTGTGGGAGAATATTGCTATTGCAAATCTTTTCAAGCCGGTAGTGCTCTCCACATAAGGCAGCAGGCTTTTCAGCAATGTTCCCTGGGGTTGTTCTAGTTTATCTTTAACAGCGCCCTCTGGACATTGAACAGTTGAGAGCCACATTTAATAAACTATGAAGTGGAGTGAATCTGTCCTGAGCACGCTGCACAAGGGTTAGTGGACATATACAAGTTAGAGAAAAGGCAGTAACTCACCTGAACTCATTCACCCAGATTTTATTCTTTAAACTGTCAAGAGAGAAAAGAAAGCAGATGTGTTATGTATGGAAAAAAAGACAACTGCTACTAGTGCTTCAGGCACTTCAGGGAAAGAGTGCAGCACTCCCTTACATCTGGCACATACCTTTAAGGTCCCTTCCCACCCAAACCTTTCTATCACTCTCTGTCCCACCACTTGTCTCTGGTATGCACCCAGACTTATCCATAACTCTGCCTGCAAGGCTCAGGACATGCCCACCTCTGTTCCCCAGAGCTGCCATGCCATCACTATAAAGCAGGAACACTTGAACTATGTATGGATCAGGACAGTTTGAGCTGAGTAGGTCTGGCCCACTGCTGAAAAGTATGCATTGCCCAGGCCTATTTGTCTGAGTTATGCAGCATTCTATTGACAGCAAACTGTATTTGGTGCAGATGTAAGAGATGGTGTGTTTATCAATTACCTTTTCCCAATGATCTGCGCATAGGTCTTCACTAGATAGTCTGATATATTGCGACCTGTCAGATTCTGGAGGATGTCAGCAGTGTCTTGTTCTCGCTGGCATCCCCGGGAAAACAGAAACGAACGTCCATTAGAAAATACAGCCACCAAATCAGATAGACTGTGCTCAGTGCTGCACACAGTAACCAGACCCAGCCACTCTGCTCTCCAGGACCATCTCTCACTTCAGGACCACTAAGATCCATCCTACCTGTGGGGGTGGCAGCCCGCCTGCACCAGGGGGACACACAGGCAGCATCTTCTTGATCTTCTCATTGCTGCACTCGCAAGATGGAGAAGGGTTCTCCATGCTCCAGTTGCCTCTCAAGATTTCCAGGACTGAGTCTGGGACTGAAGCAGTGGTCCATTCCTTCTGTCCCACGGTGCAAGGAGTGTCTCTGTGTTAGGACAGAAGCAAGGCAAATGCACTTTTAAAAACAACAATGGTGGCTTTTGGTTAATAGTAATTTAAGTAACAGATGCCACTGTACTCAGGACAAGAAGCAAGCTGCAGGACAAAGGGAGCTCGACATCACTGAAACAAACAGCTCAGAACAAAAGACCAGGTTATAACAGACCCTAGTGTTAAAGCGATTGAGCCTGCTCAACACTGAGTTCTGCTGGATACTCTCATTAATCTCACAGCAAACAGAGGCTTTACTTCAGTCAGTCCCAGTACACATTGCATTCAGAGCTGAGAGAAGGTCACAGCAGACAGCTACTTCTTGGATGGCCTCTCTGCCCCAGTGGCATCAAAACATAGCTCTCCCTCAAGGCAGCCTCAGAGGGCAGATAATCTGCAGCCTCCTCCTAGAACCCACAGCCAAGTAACTCAACTCCTGTGTCTGCTTTGAAAATGACAAATTACTTCTCCACAACTGCTCAGCGTACAGGGCATGGGGTTCCAACCCCATGTCCTATGAGCTGCGGTTCTTCCAGCCTAAGCACAGACTATCCCAGGCTGTATATTCTATCTGCACAAGCAACCCAGACTTCAGTTATTTGCCCAAG
Organism: Pavo muticus; assembly: GCA_016647715.1. Classification (NCBI taxonomy): domain Eukaryota; kingdom Metazoa; phylum Chordata; class Aves; order Galliformes; family Phasianidae; genus Pavo; species Pavo muticus. The sequence continues at coordinate 351,767 of JACDJE010000241.1, forward strand.
GCCATGCAGCAACAGTGTCAGAACTTGGAAATACTGCAAACACTGCTGGCTCTGTGCTGTCTGCTGGCATTTATGGGGGTGTTAACCAGGGTTTCTAGTGCAGTCAGAAATAGGATTGTGTGAACAGCTAGTCAAAAGCACACAGAAACACTAGTACGTCCTATTCTTTATTCAGAACCAAACAGTAATTTGAGGGAGAGACTATCATCTTCGCTCCATCTCTGTCAGTGAGGACTTGCACTCAGACCTCACTCTCTTGCCAGGCTAAGTGCCAGCAACTTTCCCAAAGTTCCCAAATAGAAAAAAAGGGGAATGCAGATACAGGCCTTTTGGTTTAAATTCTGCTCTGGCTATGCTTAAGTATCAAATCCTGAAGCTGACTTAATCTGCTGAATGACCAGAAGCCAAGGCTAGACTTCTCCTTTACAGCCCTGAGTTCTACTTACGGGATGGAGTGTCCCTGCATACAGCGTGTTCCAAAGCCAGGTTTATTGAGAAGGGCATCCAAAAGCTTCTGAGTGCCTGCATCTTCTGGAGCATCATTACTATGGGTACAGCAGAGAAATATCACCAGGTCAGTGGGATAACAGGCATACAGCAAAACCAGCCGCAGAGCAAAGCTGAGAACACAGTAAAAAACCTCAGGAAAAGAACATGGGTAGAAATTAAAGTATGAAGAACACTTGGTCTATGAGCACTCGTCTTTGTTTTTTGTGTGTGCACAGTATCACTAGACTCATAGCACCATACAGAAATTGAAATGGCCTTGCTAGTAGTTAGGGCAGGCATTTAAAGGTTTAAGAAGAAAATACTATGATACCTTTAAAATGGTATCAAATAATATGCACTAACCATAGAAAGCAAGTTAAAACAATCACATAAGGAATTCAGTACTCAGTAACCAATTCAGCAGAGGAGAAAAGAATTTTAGGATCTAGCATCATTTCTGAGCCACAAGAAACATACCTAATAAAAGTATACTGCTCATCATACATCCAGGGCTGCAATTCCAGGCTTGGATACTTCCCAAAGGGAGGAACAATCAGACTGAACATGAGAGCAATACACACAAAGACAGCTGGCAGCACAATCTGAAATTACAAGGAGAGAGCGAGCCTTTTTTATTAAGGTGAACATTCCAGAGGCATCATCAGCTTCAAGTGATGATGGCTCAAGACTTTTCCAGCTTCCAAATAAAGTCTTTGTTACAGGATTAGAGGGAATGCCCTCAAGTTGAGCCCAGGGAGGTTCGGGTTGGATGTCAGGAAACATTCAATCTCTGAAAGAACAGTCAGGCACTGGAATGAGCTGCCCAGGTTGGTGGTCAAGTCACCATCCCCAGAGGTGTTTCAGAAACATTTAGATGTTGTAATACGGGACATGGGTTAGTGAAGGAATGTTGGTGATAGGTGGATGGTTGGAGTGGATGATCTTAGAAGTCTTTTCCAACCTTGGTGATTCTGTGACTTACCAAGGCATCTCTAGAAACCAAGGCAAGGCTTATCTTCAGCCCTTAACAACTCAGCCTCCACATGCTAGAGACTTTGGATTTGAACCTCACCTGCACCTTTCCCGTGCAAGAATAGCTAGCAACCATTTGGTTATAAGATTTTCACTTGCATAAGCCCCTTTTTGCTCAGATATGTCAGTGCAGACCAGTTTTGGTGATGGGTTCTCCTGAGGTTTTCTTTCTGCTTTCATCCCTTAACAAAGCATGTGCTCCAGAGCTGTCCTTTCTGAGGGAACCTTGCACATGTTGGATGATCTTACCTGAGCAAAGAAGCCCTTCCGGCTTCTCTTGGCAATAAGCAGCCTCTTCCACAACAGAGCCATGAACTGTTGCTGGGACAGCTTCCAGCCCTTCATCTGGTAGGAGCCTTTCCCATCCATGCCACTGAGAAGGTCAGTCTCTCTGGATTCTGCTAGCAAGAAGCAAGAAAAAACTCTTAATCGCAAGCTCACAAAGATATTCCCTCAGCACTTCTGTGCTGAATTAGCAAGGTGAAGGCTGGACCAACTACTCTCACTTATCAAAAAAGAGAGCAACAAGCAGAGAAAGAAACAGAAATTCACAGAACAGCATTTACATCTTTATCTCTCTGAGTCTTGACAGGAGGATGGAGCAGGCACTGCTGGATACTGCACTGCCCACAATTTCTGAAGGCAAATAAACCACTACTCCTTTGGCACTCTCAGCCTTGTAATCTGCATTATTTGTAATGTGAAAGAGTGCTCACAAGAAGAAAATAGGCTTGAGAACCAGCAATACCTGGATCAATGTCTGAATCATTAGGGTCAAATGCATCATCTTCTGTAAATGGACGAAGGCAGCTCTGTCTGTCTCCAAAGGCACGCCTGTTCCTTCTGGCAGGCAATGTCCCATCTGAAAATAAAACAGTTATGGTTAGCTGAACTGCTTCCATTTATCTCCAATTAGTACCAGAAAAAGCAAAGCAATATCATTTTCATTTTACATGACGTGACGGTATCTCTCCCTTAAGTTTCCTTCAACACCATATGGAACAACAACACTCACCTGAGGTTTCTGCATCCACACCGCTATCATCAGCCACTTTGAGGAAGATCTGAAAGACCATGGTAAGTGTCAGTTAAAATTAGAAGGGAAGCAACACTGTGACGACTCCTTCAGGAAATGCCATGAGAGAGCCCAAGTCTGATGTGTGCAGCATGAGAACAGATACAGGGTTTATTCCCTGGGTTACAGGAGCATGAACTTCCTCTCTGGCTTCCAGAAGCATAGCCTGAAACCACATAGCAGCTGTTTCTCCTTTCCAAAATCAGTTCTCAGTATATCTAAATACAAGCTATTTCCTATGTGTGAAAGAGACTTTGGTACTAAATTTGTCAGTTAAAACAGTCACAAGTAACAGCCCTGCACAGTCCTCTGACAAGGGCCTACGGCTATTGGGTTTCTCTAAAGAACAATCTCCAGTATCAAAAATGCATGCTTTCAGTTAAGCACAGTACAAAGCATCCCTAAAAATACCTCAAAGGTGTTTACACAGTCATTACAAACCAATCCGGGGCTAACCTTCACGTGACATCTCAGCAACGTGCAATTGAGTGCAAAGGAGCTATGCTTGCCTGTATTGCATTTCCATTTTTAATGCACACACTTTAATGGTGCAGAGGAGAATCCATTTTGGAGAGGAGCACAGAGCTGCCTGCTCCACAACAAACAGACAAATATTTACAGGAAGAAAAGACAGCCTTTTTCTTACTTTGCCATGATTCATTTTCCCTAGTTCAAGTGAAAAAAAAGAAGCTTTAGCTCACTTACCTCCTCCAAGGTGGTCTCAGAAATGCCATAACTGGAAATGCCGAGATCAGAAAGACGGTCATCAATTTCATGGAATAGCTCAACAAAAGCTCCCTCTTTAGCAGCTTTGTATGGCAAGACATAGGTTAACTCATGACCAATGTCCTCAACCAGTCTTGCCTCAGGGACGTGTTTTGTAATGAGATTTGAAATTGCAGAGACATCTAGAAGAACCAAAGGAAAAGGTAATGTTCATCTTTTTACTCTGTTCATGCGGAAGAAAGAGCTCGGTCTGAAAAACCCTGTCAGAAGGAGGTAAAATGGGACAACTATGGAAAGCAGCCCATTTCTATGGAAAATACGGGTTCTTTTTACATTCAGCAAAGGCTTGGACCCAAGCCTGGCTATTGCTTTTATTTGAAGAACTTGAGAGATCTTTTACATGCTACTAGCAGCCCTGCAAGTCATACAGATAGCAGGTGTAGTAGCTATACCATCTTCGATAGTCAAAGTGAACTCAAAGTGGCTCACTAGACAAAAATGTTACGATATTTATGGATTTAAGATTACTGTGTCTGTGATCTTGATAACTAAGCCTCTGTGTTGCTAAAATAATTGGACAAAATTAAGGCTATTGCTAAAGGTCAAAGAAGGAACAATGTTAGCACAGGGACGGAATGTCATACTCTTTTTCCAAGCCTCACCTATTGTCAGGGTGTCACTTTCATGGTCACTGCCAAGGCCAGCATCAGAGCTGCTCTGGGAGACACTGTCATCCTAGTCACAAAAGAGGAGATAACCAGTAAAAAATGTTAGTTTAGTTAGAAAATAGGCATGTCTGGATGCTAAAATCTTTGTAACTCTAAACAAATGCTGCAGCATGCCAGATACTCTACAGAAGAGTCTGAAAGTAAAGGTGACATATCTTTACAAAGGACTAAATTATATGAAGAAGTCACAGCAGTAGGCATAAGTGTTAGAGAAGTGTGCATTTCATCTATCCTGTCTCTCTCCAAACAGCTTTGGAAACAATGGCTTTGAAAGAAACTATAATGGAGGCATACATTCCATGCAACAGTTTAACTAGATGTGATCTGCCACAGTACGTACGAAAGCAAGCAAGACTTCTGTTAAAAAATAAGTGATTTCTCTTCAATACACTCTGTTATGTAAAATCTTAACTGCTGCTTCCTGTAAGTCTAAAATTTCACACATGAAAGATCAATATAACCAGGAAGAGTTCGCTGTACCTTCTTCAGGTAGGACACTGTGCTGCTGCTGTTTCGACAGGAGCTCAGAGAGGAATCCACATCTTTCTTCACAAGGGTTAAGTAATAGCCTGTTCCCAGCTGGTTCTTCAGGAAAAGAGAAGAACCAACACAGCAGAGCTTGCCATGGGAAATGATGGCAATTCGATCCCCCAGAATGTCTGCCTCATCCATGTGGTGTGTGGAAAGAATGATAGTGCGGCCTGGAAGACAGCAAAGGAAGACACTGCTGTAAGTCAACTACACTCGCGTTTCCAAGCCAAAAAAGGCCATTACCATCTGGGTTTTGTCATGAAGTTGAATGGGAGGTTTGTTTCCCAAGTTGTAGCTTGTTTGAACAAGGTTAGTCATATGGAAAAGGGTCACAGGTATATTCTTCCCACCCTTTGCACATCATTGCCACACTCGGCTGAAGTAGGTTAACTCCGTATCAGCAACCATGGCTACAATAAACCAGGACAGTGCTGCACATAAGGCATGAATTTCTGTCTTTAAGTATCCTGACAATCCAGTGAGGAGCTTTGTTCAGTGAGCTCTGACATGAACTGGATGAAAAATGAGGACAGGTGAGAGCAGAATGTGCTTATCCCGCAAGCTCTTTGTTCCTTTCTCTGTGCAGGCAACAATGGATTTGCAAAGACATACTGCTATTTTGGGAACAGTTGTGAATCAGAGATTGATTTTCTTTTGCTTTTCACAACACTGTTTCATTAGGAGTACAAAAAAAGACGACATACCTTGTCTATACTTCAGAAGCAGTTCCCATATCCCTCTCCGAGAATAAGGATCCACTCCAGCTGTGGGCTCATCCAGAATGACAACTTTGGAGCCACCAACAAAGGCTAAGGCAACTGAGAGCTTCCTCTGCATGCCACCTGAAAGGCACAACAAGAAAGAGGGGGGTCAGGCTGATGCAAAGAACAGAACAGAAATGAGAAGAGCAACACAGGGGAAATTGAGCTCTCCAAGAAAAAGCAAAATTGAGCACTGAGAAGACTGAGTGCTGATACTGTTTTATGTCTTCAGGGTCTCATCACCTGCAGGACAAAGAATAATGCATCAGGATAGTCTTCCCCAGCAGAGCACAATTCCTCTACAGGAAACCACGTACTACAACCCCTCTATAAATGAATCATATGTATCTTAACATCAGCGGTACCATCTTCCTCGCTCAGATGACTAACCATATTTTGAGGATCTGGAGCAGGTCTCTAAAAGCTTCAACCAAAGGAACAGGTGCCCAAGAGATTCCCCTCCAGTGGGAGTGTGTCAGAGGCTGCAGTGACATTATACTTCATATTATACTCTTCATTGTGAAGCCAACCTGTGACAATCTGCTCTCCCTTACTAAAGCCAAATGTGTTGATACACAGACTGATACAGGAATCCTGGTATTCCTGAACAAAGGGGAAGGACATCAACTGAAAAAAAGCCAACGTAAGAAGTTCACAGTGTTCACACTGTTCAGAAGTGATTTTTTGTAAGGGCAGGTAGCAACAGAATGAGGTGAAATTGCTTTAAACAGGAAGAGGGTAGATTTAGACTAGATATTAGGAAGAGATTCTTTACTGTGAGGGTGGTGGGACACCGGAACAGGTTGCCCGGAGAGGTTGTGAATGCCCCCCTCCCTGCAAGCATTCAAGGTCAGGCTGGATGGGGCTTTGAGCAACCTGGTCTAGTGGGAGGTATTCCTGCTTATAGCAGGGGGGTTGGAACTAGATGATCTTAAAGGTCCCTTTCAACCCAAACCATTCCATGATTCTATGAAATAGGGGTCAAGTTACTTGAAGGTTAGGGTCTGAACCACCTTCACCTAAACCTGTAAAACCCAAATATTCTAGTTAGCATTTGGAGAACATATATCACAGGTAGCTATATTACAGGTACACAGATTCTATGGCGTGAGGGAAGATGGAAACAAGTACAGAATAGTCAGAAAAAGTGATTGTTTTTTTGCAGTATTAGATAGCATAAATACTATAAGATTGTTAAGTTTACTAACATATATGATGATTAGGTACTTAAAAAATAACTAATTTTTTCAAGTGCCTATAAGTGCGGTAGCCTGTGTATCTGATTGGAGGATACAACCAAGATCTGTGATGCAGCCTCAGTCAGGTCCTCCCTGATAGAGCCTATCTGAAGCTGAGGGAGCTGCTGACAAATGTAAAAGCTGATGAACTTACCAGAGAGTTTGCTTGTCCTGGCTTTCAGTTTGTGAGGCAAACCAACGTCCATTGCCATCTGCTCCATTTCCTCTTTTACCTTCTTTTCTGGCAACCCTTTGAGCCGAGCATAGAACCAGATGTGCTCTTCCACAGTCAGCCTAGGGAACAAGAGCAAATTCGGGGCACAGATGTGAGCTGGAATTCGTCCTTGCATTAGCACTACACAAAGCATATTTGTTTGCTTAGGTAAACATCTTTTACGCCTGAGTTTGTAGAAAGCAGCTACAGATTGGGTGCGCTCAGTTTGGGCTTGATTTCAGAATGCTGCTATTCAACACTAGTGCAAATAATACTCCTTTTAAAGGGTTCAACAAAGTAACCATAACATCCCAATTCACCAGGCAGTGTTAAACCATTTAGCCAAGTTAAGTTTAGTGTAGTGGATTTCTTTGAACAGAGCAGAAAGATGAGACTGCATGCCCATGTCAATAATTCATAGGCACATATGAACCCACTAACAATCAGAACACTCTTATACCAGTCTCACACCACCCTGCTGTCTGTCACCATTCATATAGCTAAAGATACAGCTGTCTTAGCTCAGATAACACTAGTGTTTCCTAAGGAACCCAAACTTTCAATAGCACCAGCCCTGCATCTGACAGATGCTACTCACAAGTCAAACAGCACGTTGTGTTGTGGACAGACACCCAAGTTTTGCCTGATGGTGCTGAGCTCTGAGCGGATATCTTTACCCAGGATGAAGGCAGTACCAGAAGTAGGAGGGAATAAGCCAGTCAAGATGGACCTGAAGAACAAAGACAAGAGATTCCAGCACTAAGAAGAGGCTGCTGTATGTGATACAATGGATGAGTGAAGAGTGAGTGAAAGCCTTTGGGAGCTCCCACATCAAGGAAGTAGTCTGAGAGATACATATTACTAATGGATAAAAAATTGGCTCCAGTGGTTTTAACGCAGTGATCAAAGCACACCCACATGATGGTGCTTGAAGGAAATATCTTTTTCTCTAAAAGCTTCCCATCCTTTCAAGCTCAACTCATTTCCTTTCACTGATAAGTCAGAATGACAAATGAGATTACTAAAAAATGCTGCCAGCAGATGCATTCAGGCATAGCCTCAACCTGAACGACCTCCAGTTTCAGTCCTCTGTATCTTTGCATCTTCTAAACAGTTGCACAACTGGAGTAAGTCAGGAAAGCTCCTCTGATATCAGTGAAGCACCATCAGTGGAGCTCCACTGCACTTGTACAGCAGCTGCATCGTACTGACAGGAACAGCAATATTTAGAGACAGTTCCACCATATTAAAGTATTACATTAATCTTACATGGTAGTGGTTTTCCCTGCTCCGTTATGTCCCAGAAACGATGTGATCTGCCCTTCGTAGAAATTCAGTGTGAGACCATCCACAGCAACTTTCTTGCCATCACGATAAACCTTCACCAGGTTCTGGATGGAGACACCAAGACTCAGATGCATAGGCTCCTCCTCCTTGCAGACTAAAAGGAAAACAGAGCAAAGTAGAAGGGATATGATGGGTTTTAAAAACATCATTCAACTGTGTGGGAGTTCTGAGAAACATCACATTCCCCTAAGCGTGTGGAGATCCATGAAGAAATGAGCTATGTGAGTAACTGACCACAATTCTTACTCAGTGACAGAAATCTTCCACACAACTGCCCTTTAGTTTTTTTCACTCTACTGACTCTACTGACTGCACCAGGAGCACAGGAATCTCCATTGTCACTACAGTCAGCAAAAAATAGAGGAATACACAGCTCTGAGGCTGGAGTACCTACTTGTCTAAGTACCTTGGGTTCTCTAAACACCTGATCCCAAACTGAGAACAAATGGATAACCAATTTTCACCTTAGCCAGGCTAGTACTTCTGCCCTTGAACTCTCCTTCCAAACCAGGAGACCTCAGCGCTTCACTGCAGCTTCCTTCAAATACAGTGCTTACCTTCTGAGGGCCCCTTCTGGTCAGGATGAAGGTGCTGCCTGTCCTGCGATTCTTCACCAAACCAATAGGTTTTTGTGAAAGGAAAGTACCAGGGTCTGGGAATCCCATACTGGCCTAAAGAGAGAAAAGCATTACATCAGCTCAGCTCTATTTTCCTTTCAGTCTGATCATTTTTTCATCTTAGCTTTCACAGCAAGAAAGGAAGTATTCCACCCTCCACAAGCCTCTAGGTTAGGCAGGGCTAAGATGATCTTTACTGCCAGCCTTTAGAGTAGAAGTAATTTCTTTTCTGGAATTTTCATTTTAGGGTTAGAAGTTCTATGCTAGAATTAGCACATGTGGTGTTAATATCATCAATGCTCGCCCCCCCCCAGCAGTGTCTGTAGTATTACTGTAGTATTAGCAGTTCATAGAAAAGAAGAGCTGAAATGCTCCAAACTTCCTGGGGCTAGCTTAGCTATCACCACAATAGGGCACAGCCTCTGTGCAGGGAAAACAGGGGAAACAGTCACTGCTAGAAACTGCAACAACAGCTCTGTGCTGGTGGTATGGGATTTTTCTCCATGACCTTTTTGCAGCTCTGCTTAAAAAAGCATTTGTTTTGCATCTTGGCAAAGGAGTAGAACACGAAAGTGTGAAGTTATGACTCTTTCCATTGAAGCAAACCTCACCTGGGAAGACAGACTCAATGTACCAGGTCATGACTCCATAGAGGAATGTGTCGAACAACATCATCACAGCAGATGTGGTGATGCTAAAGCCATCTTCTTCTAGTGGGCTCTCAAAGAAGTTGTCCCACTGAACACCAACTCCCTGCTCTTCAAACAGTGCAAAGTACTCGCAACCAAAGCCAAAGGCTACTGGAGACAACAGGCTCTGCAAATGAGAGGCATGAATACACACGTTTTTCACAGCTACTCAATAACTGGGCACCTCATCTCTACTTCAGGGCTCGAGGACATGGTCGAGAGGCCTTAGAGGAAAAGTCAAAAGTCTAAGGATCATGACTAGATCCGCAGAGAGGGACTGGGAATCTAGTTTTGTTCCATTCAAGTAAGTAAAGCCTGAAGCTTCTGGTGGACCACTACCTAGAAATTAGTTTGTTTTCCTACTCCTTCCATTATGCTTGGACCTTCACGCAAGGGAAGGCTCCACCAGGTCACCCTCCCCAAGCAGGTAAGAAGCACTGTGGAGAAGGAAGTCAGATAACTCCTGCAACCTTGCATATCTGGTGCTATAGCACCACAGCATACTGAGAGACCACGGGAGCTTAATGTAGCAGAATTACTTTCCTACCTAAAGCAACAAAATCCTCTCAGCCAGTTCTATCAGTCTCTTCACCAAGCCCAACTCTGGTAGACTCTTAAAATGGAAATCACCCTCCCATTGACCCCTACCCACTAATTATTAGTGTCCAACTAGAGAGCAATTCAGTGCCACAGTGGTGGAGGCTCAGAGCCCTGGACAGTTTCCTTAAGACTTACTGCAAAGATCTTGAGTGAGAAGCTGACATAGTCCTGCCAGGCAACACACAGTACATAGGGTAGGTATAGTGTGAAATACACAATGCCTCCACACGCAGCTGCCAGGTTGGCCCTGGAGAACACAGTGCTGATGAGAAAGCACTGCAGGATGGTCACAATGCCAAAGATCGAGAGGAAAACGAACACCACGCTAGGGTCACTGTAAGGCAGCAGATTCCCCATCTGGAAGAGAACAACAGGTACATCAGGCATTGAAAGGGCTCTCTGATATGGCTCTAGTACAAGGAGGCCCACAGCACTACTTGCTAAGGGGATTCTGGACTTGCTGGAATTTGCACAACAGTTGCTGACCAGCCAGCACCCACCACCTCATCCCCAGTGTGCCAACAGAGGCCACTGTAAACCAGTGCTCTAGTTTCTGCTGTCAGAGACCGAACTAGTGAGCTCACCTTGAGGATCAGCACCAGCAGACCTGCACTCATGAGGAGAGGGATTAGGCTGCTAATGAACCAGCTTAGCCAAAGGATGCCATTGTCAAGGCCCATAATCCTCATTGTTTCCTTTAGCCGGGCTTCTTTCTCATACACAATGCCCTTAATTATCACAGCCACTGAGTAGATCCAGGCTAGAGTCATGAAGAGAGGCATAGAACGGCTCATGACACGCAGAAATCTGAGAACAAGAAGGAAGGGGCCAGGAGAACAAAGTGAGAAATGCCACTGTGCCTGTGGGTACCACTCAAGGGCTGCGAAGTATAGCAATTGCTGAGGCTTCACTACACAAAGCAGCCTAAGTGCACGCAGATTATGACACAGCATCAGTGTCGCACCACAAAGTGAGGCTGATGGGTCTACAGTACAACACCAGCCCTGAGCAGGAGCCAGTTGTAGTTCCAACTCCCTTGAAGAGCAAGTATAAAGAGCTGCTTTTCCTGGGGACTACTCTCAATGTCTCCATAAATCATAACATATCCTAAATCCTCAGTGTGCTGTACAGGAGCCCTAATTCAGGGATTAGGGAAGATGAGATCTGGTCCCACATTGATAACAGGGACACCGTAAGTCATGCCTCAAGAGTGACTAAAGCCCATGCCTCCAATCCAGAATGCTCCTGGAAGCTTCTGAAGAGCCTGTATACATACATGTCATCCACATAACATGGATAAGGCATCTGCTGCACATAAACTCCTGTCTTCTTTTCTGTGCCTGTTTGCACCCTGATGATGGCCTGTTCTACCACATCCTGCAAGTAGGTAAAACCTCCCCACACATAGCGCATGTCCTCAAAGGGGTCAGCACGGGGACCAGGATCCCAGTACCTGCCAAAGGAAAAAGATGTTTCAGTTAGAAATCCTCAAACCCCGTAAGAAATTCTTCACAAGGCAGCCTGTCGTGCCTCACCCATCCTTAATCTTGTTGGTCCTTTCCACATTGTCAATGTCCATGCGTATTTTGTATTTCACATGCTGAGGGAGCTCTGTGCTGTTAGGAGCTATTTCAGTGAAGACAACACCAGCCCAGAACCTCCTTTCATCCAGAAGCTCCAAGGACTTATTTATAAGCCGGACTTCTGTGGCCACAGGCTCCAGTTTATCCAAGTTGACACACTAGAGAGGAACAGATTTGGAAGTGTTTATGGGATCAGGTTAAACCAGAACATACTGTAAGTTTAGGAGGGGCAAAGGAGAACTCTGTAATACCAATGCCACACCCAAGAAAAGGCTGCAGTGCTGTACTACTTTGCAATATGGCTCACACTAGCCCAGCAAGTTGCTAGAGATATCATTTTATCCTCCCTACTGGTCACCCACCAGGCAAACAAGTGTCACTGACATATAACCCAAAGGTATTTTCTGGATAAGCAGTTAGGAAGCATTGTAGTGGTAGCCATAGGATCCAACCCAAGCATCCACTTTCATAGTCTTATTTTCCTCTGTTAACAATAAGCAAGGTGTGATTCAAAGCCTCTAAAAAGCCAATGGCGAGACAGCCAAAGCCTTTGGACCAGGCTTCTAACAGGCCAAGACCTGTTTCTGTTTGCACTTATCTGCCAAGGTGACTGAAGAACAAGCAGATAAGTTTCATTATAAGCTACACCTTCCTCAGCTTCAGCTGCTAGCTCCACTGCAGGCTCCAGCAAAGGCACCAAAGAGAAGTACAAGCTGCTGCATGGCCAAAACGAGCAGCCACTTTCAGTTGCCCGGTAACAACAGAGTGGGAAACCACATGCCATGGCCAAAGCAAGAGCTTCAAGAACAAGGCCTAAAGTTAGGTTCCCACATCTATATTAAGATACCTGAATAAATGGTATTTTCTAACAAACTGTGCACTCAGCCCCACCAAGACTGGTAATTTTCAGAATAGGGACTGAAGAACACTGACCTTCCCTTCCCTGGAGCCACCCCTCCCAGTGAGCAGAATCCCAGCTGCAGCTGTCCCCAGCTCCATGCCCACACTACAGCACAATCGTACCTCCATGAAGCGGGAGATGGTCTGAATAGCTCTATCTGTCTCATTGAAGGCATCCACCCAGGTGTACGCCATTCCGTTATCTGTCTCAAACTCTTCTGGACGCTTTGACAGGAAACGGGTAACATCCTCCACCGTCCAGTTGGAAGCCGGCAAGTGCAGGTCCCAGAGAGCCTTGCTTTTCAGCAGCGTCTGTAGTTGTTTTTGTCAAAAGGGAAATAGTTATCTTCAGAATTACTGTTGGATCTCCCATCTTGTCATGAAAATGATTATTACTGTCTTTTGAAAAAGTACAGGAAGCACTGACATTACACTGGAGGTGCCCCAGCAGGCAGGTAGTCTAATTTTTGCTGTCTGCTACCCAAAGGTGTCTGCTTTGTCTCCTTGCACTGCTACTCATACCCTTTTTTTATAGTGTGAGTCTATTTCTCCATACGGAGTAGCTCAGCCTCCGGGGGCCGACAGCTCTGGGTACCTCTTGGTCTTCCATGCCACAAACAAGCTGTTAGGCAGCCTTTGCAGGCTGGCTTGCTTTATGTCCTGCCTCATCTTTTCCATGGAGAGGGCAGCAGAGAGCCATGCACAGCCCTGCGCCCTGGGAAAACACTGTAAGTGCCGCCCAGGCCCTGCTCTGCCCTAGATGGCAGCCGTGTCCCGGGCTCCTCGGGCAGACGAGCGCTGAAGCAGACAAAAAACATCATCTATGCCTTCCCCACTTCTGGCATGCCAACGGGTTTTGCAGAGACAACATACAGAGAAGGAAGAAACATCCTCAGAGGTGCATTTGGCTGACCAGTGGTTGCCAAGCACTGCTGGCCTCTTCGAGCAAGTCCCTGCTCCCTACTGGGATGGAGATGGGGAAGGCACAGACAGGGGCTGAGTCCTTCAGCTGCTAAACAGAAATACCAGCACTGAAGGCCAGGTGGCTTTCTTATGTATTTTTCTGTTGTGTCACTGACACCAGCTAAAACAGCCTCCAACAGCAATGATGACCTGCCTCTCTGCTCTCCTACTGTGGACAGTGATGTTTTCACCTGTTTTAGCTCCCAGCTTCCAGAGCATGAGCTATGGTCTCACTACATGTATGTGCAACACCCTGCAGTCCGAGTTAGAGCACTTGGCACTAAAGCAGAACTGAGACCTGTCAGCAGCAATATAACAGCAGGTCGGAAGGCAGCATTAACTGTAAGGAATACAGCTGAACTAAGGGAGAGGAAAAAAGCCAGCACAAGACAGAAAACTAAAAATTGTAACCAATAAAAACAGGAAATTGAATTTTTGCCAGAACAAAGAACAAAACGGAGAGGTGAGGGAGCTTCAACACGTGCAGCTGTTAGTAACAAGCCAGAAGGCACCAGGTCACTTGGTTACAAAAACAGAATCACAAACTGGGAAAATAGATCAGGCCAAGCTGACAGAGGAGAGCACACGAAGAGGAATCCAAACAAAGAGGGATAGGCCACACGAGCTCCCCTCTTCGCACTCATCTCTGCAGGCTGTCTCACCCTACTCTGACTTGCAGCAAGGGCACCACGCTTGCAGGAAAGAGGCTCAGCCTCATCGTCCCTGCAGCAGCAACAAAAATGAACATTAGCTTGGGGTGGGGGGCACACATCGTCCTCCCCGGAGTTAGCAGCATCAGGCTGCAAGTGCCTAAGATCAGTGAGAAAAGCACTTTCCTCTACTTCTGTGGAAGGAAATATACCCTACAGTTTCCACAGTCCAGAAAGTTGGGAGCTGACAATCACCCAGCAGTACAGCAGCCTCAGGGACTTGCAAACAGCAGATGAGAGCAGCCCCAAACAGGCTGCTGTATGTTTTAGCCTATCCATGTAAAAGTGACCCATGCTGCATCTCTAAACCCAGCAGGATGCCTGCTGGGTGCACAACAAAGTACTGCTGAATCCATCAGCTGCAGCAGGCAACTGCAAAGGGACCCCTGCCACTGTAACAACAAGCAAAAAATAAAGAATCAGTCAAGTCTGGACTCATTTGAAAAAATAAAACCAAAAAACCTCAAACAAGTAGGAATGTTGATACAATTGCAAACCAAGAACTGAATCCGGACTCTGTCAGCCCACCCTGCAGCAAACAGTTTGGGTTTGACTCTCATCTCTCTGATGCCAGCATCTACAGAACTAGCTTTCATAAAGCTAGCAGAGGCACAGGAGTAAGGAAAATGATGTCATTGTTATCTCTAGTATGTCCCTTTCATGGGGAAGTGCAATGGGACAGGTCAGAGACTATTCTGCCTATTATCACAATTGGAATAAAGTAAGAATGAACTTCAAGGCTTAAGACCCAGGGAGATCTCTGTGTAACACCCACCCAGTACAGAATTGTAAAGACTCGCTCCTCAGAGTTATAACTGAGAGAAGGAGTGTGAACTAAGGTTCTTGTACTTTTAACAATACAATACTTTTAACAAATAATCCATGCTTTACACCAGGCACAATGCTCTGGGGAGCCAACAGGCTAGCAGAAAGCATGTCAAATCCAAACAAGACTCTCAACCCCTTGTTCATAATCTTGTAAGCATAGCATATTATGAAGCAATAAGCGACAGGGTGATGTTTCCTCTTCCCCTGTGACACCCAACTGTTACTAACTTAAGTGTACCATGCTAACCCAAACAAAGTTTTCACAAGGTGTCTGCCAGATGATCACCAGGCATCTAGGTTCATTCTGGAACAATAACCATTCAAATCTTACTGCACTCAGTAGAGCCTGAGGCCACATGACACTTTCCAGGATCTGATCTAGGCATATGGTAGCTTGCTTTGTGGCTATCATGAAAGCAGCTGCTCTAGAGAGCACTTTTTGCAGAGGAATGTACAGCATTGGCAGCTGAGCCTGTCACCTGTCACCTCCACAGGTCCGCAGTTTACAAAAACACCATCAGCCAGACATTTATAGAACATCAGGGCAACAGTGTGGAAGAAACAACACATTTCCCCACAGAGGTAGATTAGAAACAGCTGTTAAACATGCTCTGCTCCTGACTGTGGAAAGTTGTTAAATGGAGGAGCTCTCAGCACAACACAAGAGTGGTACAGTCACAGCTTGTTTCAAAAAGAGGGTCACATGCATACTATCAACAAAGCAGCATTATCTAAAATAAATATTTTATCACTGACTGCAGAAAACGATGCTTGTGGTTCTGGTAAGAACAGCATACTGACCCGAATCAGATCCATTTCCTGACTACTTTCCATAAACGTCCAGATCTTTGGGCTTATCTCCTCCCACATCCCCCCAAGGTCGCGAAACACTCCCAGCTCCTGGAATGTCCTGTTCACCTGTTGGCAAAGAAGAGAGAAAGGTTATTTCCAAAACGTGGCTCAGATCCACTGTGAGCTGAGAGGGTGCATTGGCCTATCAAGTACTAAGTGTTGCTTGTACCCAAACAGCAATTCAGCTTCAGCAAGGATGGGAGTAAGAAAAATCTTGTGCACAGGGAAGGAAAAATACAAAGAGAAGTGCCTGTGGCTGAGTAGGGCTTAAGGCTTGGTGGAGAACGTTTCCTGCTTGGAGATGAAGGGCACACAGAGGCAGCCCCTTCCCATTTGATAGAAGAGGTTGCTGAGGAAGTTTGGGGAATTAAAGAGAACATTAGGTAAGCCACTCTCAGAAATGATTAAGGATCAGCTGACAAGCAGGCAGTGGAGAAGACACTTGATGGTTTATCAAGGTCCTTCCCAGTCCCATATCCCACATTAGAGTTGTAAAGTCTGTAAGCAAAAAACACCACCAGAAATGTTTCCAGCAAGACTCAGAAACATAGTTCAGCCTGGCTTTTTATCCTTCAATCTTTGACAGCAAGTGCATGGGAGGCGAGAGACTAGGGACACTGTGCTTTGAGGACAATCCTTTCTAGGCTTGCATTTGGGCTCAATTTAACACAGAGCAGCTTAGCTGTACAGTCAGAGCACATACCTCACACTATGTATCAGAGGACAGAGTTAGAGTTACCTCAGCCATGATCTTCCTTATGGCTGGCGTGTCTGGAGTGTACAAGACCTTCCCAATCAGCAAAGGCTTCAAAGCCCTCCAAATAATTCTGGAAAGCGGGCTGGATTCCAGGTTCTTCATCAGCTCATTGCAATAGGGTGCTGAGGAGGAGAGGAAGGGGTGAGCAGCTGAGAAGCACTGTGACAACTGCAGGAGGCAGATGCCCCACTTGTGTGCACTTTAAAGACGGTCAGAGCTGACAGCAGAACAGTTGTCTTACAACAAAAAACTTCTTCTGCTGCAAAGATCCACAAAATGCCCTTTTCAGCCCGAGCCTTCACAGTTTGCCCGGCAAGTGCACAGTCTCTACCAAGAACAGCCACACTCATTTGCACAGCTTATGCAGTCTACTGCATGACACAGGCAAAATCTGCATAGAAAAATGACACATTTTCAAAGGCTGCATGTGACTGTGGACCCCATTTCACGGAAAGTGTCCACATAGCCCTCCTGGATTCTACACAAGACCCTTGAGAATCCCCTGCATCTTGATACCCTCCCTGTCCCTAAGAGTACATGCAGAAAGCAATAGCTGGCTGCCCAGACAGCATGTATGTAGTCTTCTGAAACAGTAGGGTATATGCTGACCCTCAGGATCACTTGCTTTCATCAGTGCAAGTTTGTGAAAACAGTAGTCATTGAAGCTCCGGAGTAGATGGGATGTTATGCCATCACAGGGTTACACTTACTTGTGGAGTTATCATAGAAATTAGTTACATCATCTTCGGTGCTGTTGCCTCCAAACAGTGCTTTGTAATTGTTGTCCTCATACCAGTTGAGGGATTTAATCTTGAGCCCTCCACCTTCAGGGTGACCACACACAATACGTGACACAGCCTGGTAGATCTGTGTAGAGGAGTTTGAGGCATTCACATTGTTCAGGAACATCACCTCCTGCCTCATGTCACTCCAACTCTTCATGCTCAGCAGCTGGAGAAGTAAGGGGGACAAGAACGGAAATGCGGATAGGAACAGGATTACTGAAGGGAAAAAATCCTGCCATTCTCCTTCAAATCACCCATCTGTTCTTGAATCCCACTGGATGCAGTACTAAAAAGGAGAGGCCAGGAAAAGCATGTTTCCCTCCATTACAGTGGGAAAACGTAAAGTCTCTTCTTTATTCTGTTTTCTCACACAATTTTCTGTGTGATTCCTGCTCTCCCTGATCTCTCACATGGAAGCCACTTCTTTGGTTGCACAACAGCTCACATTCCAGCAGAGTCCCTTCACTCCAGGGTGGAACGAGGCAGAAAAGGGAATAAGGAAATAACATGGAGCAAGTGCAGCTAATCAGACCCAGCCTCATTGAGCTGCAGGCCCCGGAGTGCTGGCAGCATCACCTGGCACAATTCCACCAAGGTCAGCAAGCCTCCCCTGATACACACCAGGCAGAAAGTTTGACCTCCTGGGTCAGTAATGCTGCCCCTGCCCCAGCACCTCCCTCCCCTCTGTCAACAGCATTCCCAGAAAGCCCCCAAAAACAAGCCCAGCTGCAGCCTCAGATCTGACTGCAGAGTAAGCCTTTTCTCCACCATATACAGCCAACCACAATGAGAAGCCTTGTCCTGTTTGCATGACACCTGGCACAGAGACGAAACGCTCATGGCTGGCTGAGAAGATGCGCACTTTGGGACTCATTTATCTGGCACAACAACAACCTGCAGAAGCTGTCCTGAACAAAAGCACCAAGTACTCAGCCTCAGACACTGTGTTAACATCTCCATACTCAGGGATATGGCCTGGCACACCACAAGGAAAAAAACAATGCAAGTCCACAAACAGTGTTTTTATGCTACCCTGAACCTCTATTCTCAGACTGGCAGCGGACGTAAGAAAACAGGTGTGCCCACACACACTCAAAGTCTGTTTAGCTCAGTATCTCTGTGATGGTGACAGCAAGCAGATGTTAGGAAATAGGCAGGCCAAAGAACAGATACTTCCTGAGGTAACCTTCCAGATTCCAGCTCAGAGAATTTCTGTCTATTTGCTAACACAAAATGAATGTCTTCCATGGTAAACATGAACGTTTGCAAATATTTAGCATCTAGCACATCACTGAAAAGAACCTCCTCTCCCTCTCCTAAACTTGGCTGTTGTTAGCTTCATTCAGTGCCACGCTTTTTGCGCTGGCAGAGAGTGAATATCTGTACCCTTCTCAACTCAGTACACCTCTGTCCTGTCCCCAGCTCATCTCTTTAACAGGCTGGTGAGTCCCAACATATTCCATGTTCTGCATGTGAAAGTCATTCCACTTCTACACATCTCCATTGTCCTCCTCTGAACGTTTTCCAGTTCTGCTACTGCTTTCTGGAAACAAAGTACCTAGATCAGTACTCCATATTGAACAGAAGGGCAAACCATGGATTTACATGGTATTGTGGTAACATCTTCCACAGGTGGTTCTCTATCCTTATCTAAATCTTTTCCAGCATTTGATCTGATTTCTTGACTGCTACTGAATATCAGGTGACATGAACTGTGATGCTCTTGCTGTACAGCCCAGAATAGCAACATGCACTAATAAGGGCAAGCAGAGCTGGTGAGACACCTATTTGCAATTACTCTTCAGATGCATCTTGGAAACAACTTGTGATGGCCCAACTGCCCTGTCTTCAGAGTCACTCAAAGCCCCGTTGCCAATTTTGCTGACTGTGCCTTGCTTTAGACAACTTTGTTTAAATAAAACGCAGATATTCAAAGTCTAGGACAGCTGGCAAAGCCAGTCAGTGACAACCCAGAAAGCAATGGTGTCTTGTAACAGCTCAATCCCACTCCACCCAACGTGAGCACAGCCAGTATTTCTGGCCTCGCACTGTAGGTAAGCCTGACCCTTTGTGTTCATCCATGGTACTGCACATGTTTTATACATGCCAACATCTGGACAAAAAATCTTGATATGCTAAACAAAAACTATTTTGTGTCACATACACAAGGAGTCTCTATTTTTAGCTGCCCAAAAACACATGACACATTGATATGATGGAAGACAGCTGTGAGAACAGCTAGAACCTGGGGATTTGGTGCTTGTGTCCATACTTGCTTCAAGCATCCTTTCATCTCCTCACTATATTCACTCCTGCCTTTGTCTGCACCCTGGTGCCGATCTCTTTGGCTCCACAGGTTCAGGGTGACTGGCAGGATGCTAACATCAAGGACACGACAGACAAAAAAAAACCTAAGCCAACAGCTGCAGTTTGTTAAACATGCTTATGTGGATTTTGGATTTGATGTTTTCTAACCCAGAAGGGTCAAGCCTACACTTCAGGTGTGACTCTTTGAGTCTCCAATTCAAAGGGTCACCTTGGGGAGCTTTTGGTATTTTAGGCAGAGCAGCCAATTTTTCCTTAGTAAAAAGTCAACGGCTTTAGCTAAAGCGCCATCAACTCCTCAGGATAAGTAAAAGTACAGAAATAGAAAGCATAGTTAATTGCCATGATTACACTTTTATGTGTAATTTTAAAAACAAAGTCTGAGCAAGCAGCTTTGTTTCATCTTTGGCACCAGCAATCTCATACTAGATACACAGAGCTGCTCTGTTCATGCCACCAGAAACGTTATTGAACTACTTCTCCCAGACATCAGACCTGGCTGGGTGTTTCTTCACAGTTGCCCTTGCTCTCAGACTTTAATCTGCTCTCCTTGGTTGATTTAAGGAGCACAGAGACAGAGATCTAACCAGTCCTTACACAAAGAGACAAATATTTTCTTCAGACCATTCTCTAATTAAAATTCCTTGCTAGAAAGGCTTCTAGACGTGGCACAAACAATAGCTCTCTCCACCCCCCTCAAGCTGCTGCCCCATGAAACAAGTGAGTGAGTCCCTCCTTTTCACTCAGAAATGAGCCTGCCAGACAATAAGGAGTAACTTTCGGTCAAGCCATCTGGAGCAGCTCACGCAGTACGCAAAGGAAAATGATGCCTTTGTTTGCACAGTAACGGGGCAGAATAAAAGGTAGTCCTACCCAAAACAGCTGCCAAGCAAAAAGCACGCTACCCTAGGACATTTTCAGCCACATCAGCAAACTGAGTATCACATGGTTTCAATTATTTTTATCCCAGGCAAAAAAAAAAAAAACAACAAAAAAAACCAAAAAAAAACCAACAACAAAAAACAAGGCAAGCTTAAGTGACGTAATGGGCAACAGCTGTAACAAAACTCTTAAGGGCAGCCTCCCCCCTGCTGGCTAGCAGCAATAGCTCTGCCATGATCTTAACTGAAGCTGGGCCTGGAATCACCTTAATTTCTCAGAAATTTCTGAGAGCCAGCGGCAGGTTCTGGGCTGGCGTAGGATGCGTGCCAGGGGCTGTTGGCGGGCATGGTGCTGGCTCTGCAGCCAGCCCTCCATGGGAGGGCCGCACGCTAACCCTGAGTGACCTGCTCCTCCGCGTGCACACGGGGTTACTGCCGTTCGCTGCGTGCTGCTGGCTTGACACAGGCTGGAAAGCTTGCGGAGGGGAGGAGGAGGCATAGTTTGGTTTAGATGGTTGCGATTTCTGCTCGGGGGAAAGAATGTTTTTGCCTAGTAGCAGCACTTCAGATTCAAAGTCAGAGCCAACCAAAAGCAACTAAGATATGCTTCTGGCTCTGAAAATAAAAAAAGGTTTTGGACTTCTGACTCACGCTAGGCATGAGGGGCTTTTTTCTTAATCCATCATTTCACCTGCAAAAACAAATACAGACTCTATAATGCCACTATGCCTCTGCAAACCTCTATGTTTCACTGGAGCCTCTCTCTGCCAGTGTTGTGATGCCATTGCTTTGGGTGTCCCACAAATAACAGAACATAACCTCTGCCCCAAAATACTACTTCTCCGAAGACATATGGCAAAGAGCACCCTGTAGCTGCTACATTATGTACATCACCTCTTCCACATGCCATATGCTCACAAAACCCAGGGGCTAGTAACAACTGCTGGCATGGCTGGCAACTGACTGAAAAGAAAACAGAAATGAGACAAACTTCTCTGTGCAGTTTTGCAAGGCACTGCTAATCAGCAGATATATTGCAAAGGCAACTGCTAAGAAAGTAAGTCCCACAGCAAATTTAATTCCTGTACCTCCTGGGAGGCCCCAGTCTACAGCCACACACCTGAGAAACTCTCAGGGTGCCTGTAATTCGAAGCTCTGTGCACTGAGGAGTTGTGTAAAGATGTTACTTCCACTGATACAGAGTGCACGGTCGTAGGATGACAAGGGAGTTTCAAAAACAGCAAGGGATTTGACTGTGAGTTGCACCAAGGAGAAGCGCATCCTAGTACTCCATGACAAGTTAGGACACCCACCACATGGAGGTGTATTCTTCTGATGATACAAAGTAGCTACTTACCTCCTTGACAAGCTTTCCCAGGCTGTCCCTCAAAGCCTCCACAGTTTCTGACAGGTCATGCAAGGAGGAATTAAAGAAGATTTGTCTCTGCAAAAAGAGAGAAAAAGAAACTGGAAAACACTGCCAGGCACCAATAAGGAAATTGAATTGTTGTAAACACCCTTGTAAAGAAAGGTGCTAAGGACTGTTTACAAGGCAAAGTGATTGATGGGCAAAACAGTGAGCTGGCTTTCTGTGCAACCTTGAGCTTAAGCTGTCACAGGCTTCAGTGCTACATAATTCAACAGAGACACCTGTTCCGTTCCCCAAAGTCTGGGCACATAGATACCACGATAGCCATAGCTATTCCAGTAAGATGCTACATGTACATATGTATGCTTACAGCACAAACGATGGCTTTTATTTCAGGTCAGAGAACAAGGACAGCCTATACGACAATATGCCAACATGAATCCTGATGAAATCCTGCAAACCAGTGCTAGGGAGGGGAAAACAAGTATATACAAGGGAGGAAAACATCAATTGGTAGACAAGGGATTTCAGGGGGACTCCCCTGCTCAGATGCTCAGAAATCTTGCCACACAGTACATCTCACCTTCAGATAATATTAATCACCTAAAACCTCCCATCAGGCCTTGACATTTTCAGACTAAATTAAGGATATATTTTAAAAGAACCAGGTTTCATAAAGTAACTGTTCCACCACCAAAAGAGAAATAGTGATAGGTTTCTAGAGATGCATAGCACAACTTTTTGGAAACTGCACCGCTCCAGGATTTCCTTGCCTTAGGGGACCCACTGAACACAGCTCGTTCTTTACATTTGCTCTCCTTGTAGCTGACATGCCTGGGTTTATCTCTTGTTCCTTCTGTTTTATTTCTGTATATGTCAAAGCACTACCATGTATGTGAAACATTTCATGCAAGAGAAGCATCGAGATCCTCTAGCCTAATAACATGGACACAATCCTTTTTTTCAGAGAAATGATTAAAATAATTTCCTAAGATTTCACATTCATAACCACATGTTACAGCATTTGAAAGCATGCTAAGGTTACAGCATTGTGACACACAGAGGAACAGTGAAGACCCTTGATTTTATCAGAAATCTTCTGGGCTGAAGCCTTTTATTTTCATATCTTGCCCAGGGCAATCTCTGGAAGCAAAGTCTGGAGACGTTTACATGTTCTAGCTGATATGCTGAAGGGTAGTATAAGCTGTTAAGTGTCAGCTGGTGTAAATGGGCACTATTCCACTGATCTGCTGCCGAGGTATTTATACCTAGCTAACTTTATTGAGTGCTCAGTTCATGCCTGCTCCAAAGGAAGCTATAAATTCAGGGAGGCTCTCAGCAACTTTTACTGAACAAAGGCATTAAGGTTCAGAAAAACCGTAACCCAACATGGTTAGAAGAAAAGGAGTTCAAATTCCCGCAGGCTAAGAACTTCAAGACTTTTTTAAAGGAATACAGCCAGCAAATATCAAAGCTATGTAGCTACATTACCACTTTAGCAATGAGATGAGGGAGAACATCCTAGATGCATGCAGTAGACAAGCCTGGTCAGCTCCATACACCTCATCCAGCTCTGCAAGGAATTTGTGCTGTTTAATGTATTCAAAAATGATTCAGGGATAGGGTGGATGAGGAATAGTTTTCTGATGATACTAATTGGTTCAGAATAGTGAAAGTCAAAAGTGAATTGCAAAGGATTAGTGAAAGGACTCGTGTTGACATACTGTTACAAAATGCCAGATAAAATTCAGTGCCGCAAAGTAAAGTACATACGGAGGAGACAGTTCTACCTTGAGATATCCCTGGATGGCTCTGAACTATCTAATGTCACTCAAAAAAAGAGATCTTAAAACTAGAATGAGATCTTAAGCATAGAATGGTAAGACAGGTCAACATCAATATAAACCCACAGTTCATCCCCATTTCTCAGGAACTAGGTGCCATTTTGGATCCTCTACCTCTAAAAGAATACAAGTACAGAAAAGGACTACAAGCACAATTAAGATATGAATGGCTACTAAAGGAAGAACAACAACCCACAGTTCTTCCAATAGAAACTGCAATGACAAATACAGGATATGACAGAGGTCTGCAGAATTACAAGCGGGATGGAGAATGTGAATAGGGGATGATTGTTCACTGTGCCTCATCATACAAGAATAGAGGACTTCCATTCTGAAGATCAGTTTAAAACAAACCAATGGAACTACTTCATAGGCAACCCAGCCAAGATGGAGGAATTATGTAGATGTTATGCAATGCTGAAGAAAAAAGTTAACATGGTTTTGAAAAAGGCTAAGAAAACTTCATGAAAGAAAAAAGGCTTATCAAAATCTACCGAATACTAAGATTCTAGTAGTAGTTGAGGAAGTAGCACTGCTGGAGTAACATTCAAGGGAAACAGAGCTGAACAGAACTTTAGCCTGATCCAGTATACAAGATTCATATGAACTATGACACTCAAGGAGTTTTTAAACCTGACCCTGAAATGTCATCAGTTTCCCTGGAAAATAATTTTCTGCAGTGGCTCTCAATAGTTCATCACATTCAAAAGTGCCCTCTAAATTCAGTACTTCTAAAGTAAGATTGCTCCCACAATGTGACAGTGTATTTACTAGGTGGCTGCACTAGAACACCGTGGGGGTAATGACTTGTTTTGCAATGAAATGCTGGAAAACATCACCTGTCTTCTCTAGGCACAAGGCAGAAAGAAAATTCTTACAGGTTTTGAACAGAGCTGCCCTGTACAATTACTGTGCTAGCGGCTGGTAAGTCTTGCCTTCATCTAGACCTGTCCTTTAGGGCACGCAAATCTCTTAGTAGTCTGGAGTTACACACTGCATTGACTTCACTCTGTGCTTGCATGTGTCCACTTACAGGACTCAAATTAGGGAAATACTTCTGGTAACTACAGTTGATTGCAAAGTCAAGAGGAGCATTGAATATACCCACCTGTCCTCTCCTGCTCGAAGGGATACACAACTGTTTAACATGCAGGAGAACACATCTGCATTCAAAGCATTGAAAGGTCATAACATAATCCAGTTATTTGTTGCATAGTAACACCTAAATGCCTCTGTTCAACGGCACCACTCTGCTGTGTTTGCTTTGAAATAGTCACCACGATTTTACGCTGATCTTAGTGGAAACTTAATACTGAACTTTGCAGAAAAATCACATGCTTTATGTTTCTGCTTTTGTTTCCTGGGAGTGGAAGTCCGAAAGTACAGCTGCTTGAAATCATGATGTCATTGTGCTTGACTGAAAACACTCAAAAGAGCAAGGAAAGCCACAAGCTCAACTGCAGCGTGTATTTACATTTTCTAAAGCCATTTTCTCAACTAAAATGCATTTATTATTCAATGCTTAGTTCATGCTAACCATATGACAAAATACCAACTGTGTTATGAAGGGAAAAGAACAACTGGATTTTCACATGCTCACCCACACTCCTTCAAGGACCACTATGGTACACAACCCACAACATATTTATGGCTTATTACAAACCCACACCACTGGAAGCGAATACGGTGAAGCCCTTCTTGAGAAGCACGGCAGAGATGAAATCCCACAGGAGCAGTTTCAATTGTCTCTGTCACTTACCTTCCTCTCCTTAAGTTGTTTACAAAACTGGAAAGGTTTGAGAAGGTAAAAGCTGTTGCACAGGCAAGTAATTTTATGCCCTAAGAGCCCTCTCCCAGCACAACACCAGTCTGTTGGAATACCTCTGACTTATTGAAACTGTTCCTCATAAGCAGGGGTGCCTGTAACCTTCCCCATATTGCAGAGTTCTTCCACGGGACAACTTGCTGGTCTAGCACAGAGAGAAAGTTGAAAAGAAAAACTGCATACGTGGTATTAGATGTTCTATTTCTCTGTTTTTTCCCCAAATAGCTTATCCTGCCTCACTTCATTTTCACTGAGTACATCCAGTGGAAGACAAACCTCAAGAAGACAAGCTTGCAGTCATCCTTTATACAATGTCCTAAGGCCTTCAGTTCTTATGTTGAGCACAAGGGCTTCATGGATGAAAACTGACACATGGGTCTTGGAAAAATGAATTTGGCTTTTATAAACACGTGTTGTTTCTGGTGGAGTGAATACTCCATCCAGAAGGAAAGTGGATCCTCTGCCATGAGGATCTGTGATCACTTCCTGATTTAACTCCATGTTTCCACCAAAACAGCCCAGCTCAAATAGGTCCTTATGTAACAGAGAACAAGGAGGCATACATGAACCTCCAAGCCTATGCCATCTTGGCTCTGTATTCTCACCCAAGAGAGGTGGCTAAATGAAAGTCACACAGAGGATGAGCTGCAGAGCTAGAAAGCTTCATGTACAATTTTAATTAGAAGTCCTCTATCTTTACTGCACTAGTCCAATCTGTGCAAAGTTCAGGCTGTTCTGGATAGAAGAGATGAGCAGGTATGCAAAGACAAGTGTTGAGATTTTGCCTTTTTTAAAAAATTTCCTTTGCACTGCTGTGACATTCAGAGCTCATACGGTTCACCATGCAGCTGTAGTAATTTTCTTTTTAAAACTGTGCTCTGTTCAGAATTTGCTAATAAATTCTGTCTTGTTACCTGAACACTTACTTCTCCCTCAGGCTGCAAGTGCACAAAACACTTAAGGATGGTAGAAGCAGAAGATGACAGAGGGGTCTCAACCCCCACACACATACACCCACTACTGAGTTCCCAGTCTTGTACCAACCCCTTCTTCATACTTCAGCACACACAGTCATGTTAGTCACTTACAATCCAGATCGATTCTGGGGCAGGAACAAGCAAGTGGATGCTGGCTTGAGTTTTCTGGATGCAGTGCTCTAGAAACTACAGCCAGTCTACTTTCCAGATATTTGAGTGGCAAAAAATTCCATGTTACTGTTGAAGACCTCAGTGCTGCATTTATAGAATTCTTGTATGTTGTTGAAAGTCCCCTTCACCCCAACAGTATCAACCTACTATTTTAAGATGCTTTTTCTCTGACTCTTCAAAAACCAGCAGAGATCAGGACTCATCACAGGAGCCAAAAACCAGCCTCTAAATTTCTGTTGTACTTGCATCTGACTTGGCCCTTACTTTTACTTACTAACATCAAAGAGATTAAGCAAAAAATTAAAAACAAATCTCTGGGACAATCAACTTGCTACTTTTGGCTTGAAGGCTCTGCAGCGGATAGGGTGCATGCTAGCTTCAGTATGTTTTTCCAAGATATGACCCCCAGTGCCTTCAATGATAATCTATTAATCAAAAGCATTCTTTGTTTAACAACAGAAAGTCTGCTCTTTATTCCAAGATGTTACTGCAGGTCAAGGCAGTTTTTTTAGCCTGTAAAGCCACTAAGTTTCAAATGTGTCGACGTGATCCCAGTGTTGCTTTATTCATTTTGCCAGGCCATATTGAAGCCTGTTGGTCTTATTTCACTCACTAAGGCATTACAGTAGATTTTACTAGCCTGTTGGACTTCTCTGAAGAAAACTATGGACCTTTACAAGATGCTGTACAATTCACAACGGTTTACTGCTGGCTTCATGGCTTGGGCTTCTGTAAAGCCGAGATCATGAACCAGCTTTTCAGAAGTCACCCAAATTTGCACATATAGTCTTTATCTACACGGCTGTTGCCAAGAGACACAATCACAGTGGCTTATAACTGTTTTCTTTCAGCAGTAAACAATACAGATGGAACAACAGAGACATAGACATGCTGTGTATCTGCTTCTGTTGGTTAAACTGTAAAGACTTCCAAAAACGAGAAAAGCAATGCTTGGTCTCCAGAGGGCCCAGAAGATCAGTGCAGAGTGGTACTAACTGGCAACTTTCATTCCACTCAGTTTCTAAAAATCTAGCATCTCTGAATGATTTAAAGTACATGCAGACATATACATACAAATGTACATAAGAAATTGCTTATAGCCATCAATTTTCAAAATAGCTCATTTTTGTTACAGGAACAATTTCAGTACGGTTACACCATCTCTTGATGCTTTTGATCTTCCAGAAGAAAAGAACAAATGGAGATGAAGGACGTATGGAAAACAGAAAATGAGCTGCAGAGAGAAGTTACTGACCACTGTGTACTGCGCTGATCAGTAATGTGATTCCAGTACTTGTTAATGATCTCACTTTGACTTTGGGGACAAAGAGAAACAAGTGGTACAAGACTTTCCGTCCTAAAACACTTGTCAAACCTGGAAAACTCCCACAGCTGAAATTTATTTCTTCCAGTACAGACGAGTGTTTGTTTCAGACTGGGTTCCGTGGTCCCTTCTCTCTGATACTTCCACCACTAACTTCTAAAAACTTTTGCTTTTATCCAGATATTGTGGACCTAATATAAAGCATCACTTCTGTTTTTTGTATAAACAGCTTAGTCTACTCCAAACTCCAAGTACCCCATAAACGATGCATTATCTTGAAATTCAATGAGTTTTGAACACCTGCTCCAAAATCCATTCAGTTGTTCAACTTTTCAAACAGAGTATTTAAAAGTTGACTCTTTGTATGAATTAAATCTACTCAGAGGTTGTGGCCTGCTGCTGGCTAGAACTTCTGCACTCAATGGCCCACTGCTAATTGCAGAGGTGAATTTTCAGTACTCACCAGGAGTTGATCTAACATCTGGGGTCACTTCAGCTGAGATACTACATTTGACACACAGCAACAACCAAGCATCTGTATGTTACTACACAACATAAATATTTCCCTCTTGGCAAATTAAAACACACTCTACGTGCATTTACACTACGCAAATAACACTGCAACAGAATGGGCAGGAAGAAGAAACACTGTTCAATCTACAGCACTGAAGACTACAGTTCTTCTTTCTCAATACCAATAAAGAATTCACTCTGAAAATATGGCGATAAATTCCCAGCTTGAAACCTTTTGAAAATGTCACAGTGTGAATGACTGCTTCTCAGAAGTGTGACCAGCGGACTCACCTGAAGAGGCTTGAAAGGACTCAGGTTAGCACGGAAGGCTACCTCAGCTGCACGGAGTGTTTCCTTTGGTAAGGTGCAAAGGAAGGCTTCAGAGTCCATGGCCACTGAGCGATTCTGGATTGTAAGAAATTCAGACAGCGCTGAGCTATTGCAGAGATCTTGTAGTTGCATTCGGTAACCAGACACTACGACCTAGAAAAGAAAAAAAAGCATATAAATCTCCCCACGCGCAAGATTCATTGCACAAAGCTGCTTATCACCTCTACAGAACTAACCATTCATCATAACAATTCCAGATAGAGGGAAGAGGGCATTGTTCTCTACAAGTTGCAAGACCTTAACCCCTACGCAACTCTAAATTCCAAGAAAAACATGTTTCCCTTTATAGTACATGGGGAAAAAGTCCTGGGGGAGGCAGGTCTCTCTCCACTTTCCTGCACACATGCTCAGAGCAGCAGTAATCCTGTCCTCCACAGCAGCCATCTTCTCCAACCAAGGGCACATGCATTTCCCAATCTTCAGTCTTCTGGGAAGTGAGCCATACTGACAAAAAAAGGCTTGTGTCAAGACACAAGTCTGGCAAATATATGTGAAGGGCAACAGACCTATGTCCCAAACTCCTTAGTTATATATATGCCAGCCACATTTTCTGTGTGGTCAGGATCAGGATCACCTTCTCCTGTAGCTCTGATACATCTCTTTACTAACGGCCAAGATAAACATTTTGCAATGTTTTGGGGCAGATATTCTACTACCAAAATAAGAATTATTCTAGAGACTGCAAAAAACAAGAGATAAGATCCTAGAGTCTTCTTTTACAGGCATATTTTTATTTAAGGTGATGGTTTGCTAGTGGATAAGGTTTAGTCATCCACAAGGAATCACTTTGTTTGTGAAGAAAATGCATTAAATTGTTCTGAATAATCACAAGCACCTTTCAGACCCGGTAGCCATGTTTGTTTTTTTACTAAGGTCAGCAAAGCATCTGGGTTTGCTGAACAAAAAATAGGTACCTGGCAAACAGGTACACACTTCATAAAGATGATGAACACAGGGAAAATCTGGAATCTTATTTTGAAAAGATTATTTGTTTGCCCTGGGGCTAGATTGAGTTAACAATTTTATTGCGAACACGCTGTGAACAACAGCTTTATGGTTCATATCTTCTGTTCTTTTGTAATACCCAGCATGAATTGCCCAACTTCCAGCAAAAAAAGAAAAGAGAATTGATTTACATCCCAGAAGAGTTAACAGTCCCTGAATCATGCTGGGTAAGACTGAGGATTTTCTTGTCTTTCAAAACCAAAAGGGCATCAACAGTCCAGGAGAAAAAAAGTGCTATGTTCAGAAAACAAGCAGATGAGATTGAAATTTCTAATGCAACACTTATGCAAACTTTTAACTTTAGTCCGCATCCAGATGCCAAAAATAGGACGTTTCTATGCTGTAAACTGGGGTGAATAAACAGAATAGTTCCTGCATCAAGATGACTAGCCTTCTGAAATAGACATATTTTTTTTATGCCATTATTATCAATATCACTTCATAATCATGCTCAAGAGAGGATATTCCTATGGAACGGGGATGAGTTTTAGGAGATGTGGGCTCAGTAAAAAACAGCTTCCCTGAGTGGACATACAGAAAACCAATGTGTCTCAGTGTTCGCTCAGAAAATCACAGAATCATAGAATCACCAAGGTTAGAAAAGACCTCCAAGATCATCCAGTCCAACCATCCACCAACACCAATATTTCCCACTAAACCGTGTCCCTCAGTACAACACTTAAACATTTCTTGAACACCTCCAGGGATGGTGACTCCACCACTCCCTGGGCAGCCTGCTCCAGTGCCTGTTTCAACACCTGATCACTCTTTCAGAGACGTTTTTCCTAATGTCCAATCTGAATCTCCACCGGCACAACTTGAGCCCAAAATGAGGAGGAACAAATCCTCCCACCATCCTCAGTCACTGTTCATATTTTTGTCGGCTTTGCCAGCACTAGCACAGTCAAAATATGGACAATCCAATGGTGCAAGATCGAAGCAAGCATTTCTGCCTGCTCAAGATTCTGTCTGCTTCTCCATCACTGGAGGGAGAATGAGTACCTAACCAGTTCAACTCTTTTGGTAACTCTTCCAGAACTATCCATAGTATATTTTAATTTAGTATGAATTTCAAGCAGAATTGTTTCAAATAAAACAAAACTTGTTATTTAGAACAGGTAAGATTTTTTTGCCACAGTTCTTAGTACAACTTATCTATAACTTGCATGTTTAGTTGTCAAACTGCACTGAAACAGATGGCTTGACAGAAGTCACTGCAGAATGAGACATGTGCAAGCAGGCAGCATCTGTAACTACATGAAAACAAAGTTTGAAAGAATCACTCCAGGTCAAAGAATAGATCTGATCTGGAGCTGGGAAGCAGACTGGATGGATTTCCTTCTCCTTCTGCAGTCACACCAACTTAAGAGAACCACAGGTCTTCCTCTGAAATCTGAAGCAACCAGATCTGATTCCTGCAGCAGAAAGGATGCTGCAAGAGGTGGACCAATTCATGCAAGCTAGTAAAAAACATACTCTGAGCTTGACAATGACAGACAGGGCCTCCTGCGCGGTCACAGAAGCCTATGTCTACAAGAACAATCATGGGAACAAAAGACTTTCATGTGAGATCACATGTACTACATAACATACAAGTTTATTGTCTTTCTTGAAGAGTTGGTCACAGAACAAAAAACATACTTCCCTCCCCTGCACAGGAATCCATGGCAGTGTGGCACACAGACCATACTCCATGCTCAGCAGCTGAACAACAACAAACCCTTTTTTATTTCTAATCAAAGAAGAATTGTTCCAACAGCACTACCAACGTAACTACTGTTTCACTGGGTGGGGGGGAAAAAAAAGAAATAGGAAAGAGGAAATTCAATTTAGCCTGAAGGATATGAGGCTACTTTCTTATGCTGATCAAAACACTTTCACGTGGGTCTTTGAGTCCTTTTACAGCTTACAAAAATAAGACAGTAAGTTGAGTGTAAGGAGGAGGAAGAGAGAAATGAGGATTACATTTTCCTCTGTTTTTGTGCAACACCTAGAACAGAGGGGTCCTGCACTGTGGATTCTCAGCATGATAGTTAAACAAACAATATACTAACCATTATAATAATGGTTGAAAGTGCTCTTTACCTTCTGGAGGTTGACCTCTGCATCCAGTAGCTCCTCTACTGCAGAAGATGGCATGGACACATTATGCTGGAGAAAGTCTGAGAATGTCTCATTGTCAACCAGGAAATCCCGAAGTTTCAAGTCTGGAAGGTGACAAAACAAAGTAACATTTTAGTCAGAGCAAAGCCAAAAGGAAATTAATGTGAGAGCACTGGACAGGAAAAGCAAAAGCTGACAAATAGGGCAGAGGGGATTACACAAACAATACCACAAAGAAAGCAGGAGCTGCTTGCAAATGCTCTGAAGAATGGTAGTTTTCAGAGATGTCAAACTATGATGCCTCAGTCTAAAAAAATATATAAGGAATTTTTAAGATCAATTTTGTTTACTACGTGGGATCAATTTGCATGCACACTGGTCAGAAACAGAAGCAACAAAGCAGACCAAGCTGTCCCCCTGCACTGGGGTGAAACCTACTCCAGTGTTAGCCTTGTATAAAGATGGAGTTTCTCTTAATCCCTGTCATTATCGAATGCAGGAGCCAGCTGGTGCATGGACCATGGAGGGATTTACTGGCTTGTATTTAATTATGCTAATAGTAACTACTAGATGCACTCTACAAAACAACTATTTGTACTCTACCATAAAATATGTCACAGCCTAACGTATTCAGATACAAAGAAAACAGATGATATGGGATCACATGCAAATTTAAGAAACAACCTTTCTGTCAGCATTTCTGCAAACACTTTCTTATTTCATTTTATTTCCCCAAGGCCTCACCTTCTGAAGCCACTGACACAGGAGCTTTAAGCTTTAAAACAAATCTGTACCTCCCCCACAGCAGAGGGGAGCCATCTGGAGATTATAATCCATGTACAATATTAAAGTTCACAAACCTACATCTTAAGCAACTGCCCCTCATGCTGTTTCTTTCTTTCAAGAGGCCAGCCCTTTCTTCACCTTGCTTAAATAAGCTGGGATGAGGAAAGCAGCTACGCCAGAAGAGCTGAGAGATGAGGCCTCTTGGGATTTACTGGGGTGAGGATTTCCAGGAGATGCCAAGCCTGCCAGCTGGGTGTCACACTGCTTTTTCTGCTTGAAGAAGAAGAGAAACAAGAGCCCATGGCAAACAGTAGCAAGAGCGAGCCCTGACAGGGAAGTCACACAGGCAGCCCCTCTGGCAGGAACATCAGCTGCGATTACACAGATTTTTTCCCTCCGACTGTGCTTTTCGCTCCACTGGGCTGGCAATACCTGCAAGAAAACCCACCCTGGGGAAGAACCCTTGTGAGGAGCTGGCTGCCATCCACGGAACCAAGGCCACTGCTGCATGCCGGAGCCCAGGCTGGTGCAGGCCAGGCAGTGAGGCAGGCTGCCAGGAACTCAGCTCTGGCAGCACGAAGCACGCGGGGTTACTAGCGGTCATTGCTCCCTCGTCCACATCTCCAGTTACAAACGCCCTGTCGCCTTCTTGTTCCGCGCGAGCAGCCACCACCGCCCTCCACCGAGGCGATGCAGAGGTTACTCTGGGACGAAAGCTTCTCTCGCCCCCACCCTCTCTGCAGAGCAGTCTCACAAGGAAACCAGCTGCCGCTAAAGCGTACCACAGCTTCTGCTCCCCGGCTTGCTCACCGAGGCTGAAAGAAACATCACCCTCAGCCCCGATTCCTCAGCTGTTTCCTAAGGGCACTGAGCTCCCCGAACACTTCTGGGGCTTGTTTGTTTTTTTTGGTGAGATCATCCGCAGTTCGGAAACTGTTGGGACAAAGGGGTAGCTGGCTGAAAGCATCCTGGCATGGAAGATCAGATGTTTGCAAGCTTTTTCATTTACTCTGTCCCTGATCAGAGCATTTTTTCCTGCTCCTCTTAAAGGGGCCATTCACTTTTAAAAACAAAGGCAGCAGAGCAATAATCCTACTTTTCTATATCCTCATTGCTGGTTGTTTGCTTTTTGAGGGAGGAAAGCAGGGATGCTGAGCCTGCCCTGTGAAAGCAAGCAGTGGGTGGCTGCAGGCAAGCAACGTGAGCAGCACCATGACTGCTGCTGGCCTCTCCATAATCGTGATGGGGAGGAAAGACCTGCTATCTTCCACAGCTGTAATTAACCAATCCAGAGTTAACAAGGCATTTTTCCCTTTCCTTTTCATCATGCCAAGAATTTTCAGACTTGCTCAGCACTACAATTTGCTGAAAATCAAAGCTGCCTTCTAAGGCAACTTCTACAAATGCCTGAAGGAGTTTTCATCATCATTTGGAAGAAAACATGAAGGGAACAGAACATAAAGTTACCAGAATGTGAAGTTCTGGGACAATACTTAGCTTCCAGCTGGCTGGGCATGACCCCATGCCATAACCCTTGTCCTCCTGAGACAACACATGGGAGTTCTGCAAGACCAAAGGAACAAACCCCAACACCACGGACACACTGCACCACCCACAGCAAACAGCTGGCCTTCCCCACAGTGCATTTTCCTCCCTCACCCTGTCCAATCCCACTTCTAGTGCTTGTGGTTCCATATCTCATGCAATCACCCTCAGACGTGGAGGCATGCATAATGACCTGCACATGAAGCCACGCAAAAGCAACAAGCACTGGCATCAGTCTAAGTTCCTGCCCTGGATGTTTAAAAGATATGAGAGTTAATAAAGATCTCCTCTGGAAAACAATCGTTCTCCCACAAGGTTGCTCACCCGCTAGGGCCTAAGGAAACACAAGAGCATTAGTTAAAAGAACCACACCAAAAATAGTAAACAAAAGAAACAGACAAGTCTTTTGAAGGCTAATACCAAGCTTACCCAATAATGCAAACGCTTGGAGTAGAAAAACACACTTTACAATCAGAGGATGACTACTGTAATATTGTCCTGATATAAAAGCTGAGACACATTATCAAGTTACTCAAAAAACGTGAGGCAAAATTTGTCAGCTCAAACATGATTTAATTTATGCATCTTTTCTCCCACTTGAGACTGACAAAAAGCACTTGTCCGGTTGGCTACTGAAATCCAGCCAACACAGAGCAATGCAGCTGTAGCACTCATGGGGCACATAAGAAAGACATCTCCCATGCTTTGCTGACATGAAAGGGTAAGCTGTCATCACCTCCAAGAGAAAACCAGTCTCGCAGGCTCTCCCTACCACCACCACATGGTATGGTCTCCTGTTAAGATCCCCAGGTCCCACAAACCAAGATGAGCCCCAGGCACAAAAGTGGGTACAAACTGAGGTCAGACTGAGCCACTATGCTCAAACACAATCAGATCTGACGTCAACCATCTCTCTGGTGGGATGGCAATCAATGTTACTGTCTCACAGTGAAGAAATAGTGAGGTAGATGGTATTCACAATAGGCTACTTTTTTAATTGCAATCCTGACCCCAAAGGAAGAAAAGCTGACAGCAGAGAAAACAAACAAGGCCTGTGCTTATAAACCATGAATTAGCACCTCCATGCCAGCACAACCAGTAGTACTGACATGCTTTTGTTCTGACTAGCTCCAACTCAGGAACTGTGCAGCAGCAAAGCAGGAGACAGTGACCACACACGAAACAAGCAGGAAGACAGAAGTCCACTTCCCATTCAGGGCAGGGAGAAGAGACTCCCCTAAGTCACGCAAGGAAGTCTCCAGCAGAAGTCTCCAGAGCTGGCAGTCTTGTGCCTTAACCACAAAATCACCCCTCCTCTCTGAAATCACAGGTCAGGATTAGACAATCACACATGGCAGCATTTCACAAATGCTGGCTTCATGAAATACAGGGCAAGTCAGTTGTTTCAAATGAATGCAGGGGGCTGAGTTCAAGACTTAAAATTTCCCAACAGCTCAACCCTTTCAGTACCTTCACTTCTGAGCTAGGCTGGTCGTTTCTAGCTTGAGAAACAAATAAGTGTGACGATAATAGAAAAAGAGGCTCGGGACATCTATATGAACTAGAAAAGAAAAACAGAACCTCCACATTTGTCTACATTACTGGTTATATTAAAGTGGAGAACAAAAGATGTTCAGTATAAATAACAGCAAATCACTGCTTTGTGGCATCATGAGAAACATCATGGATAGAACAGTCTAATGTCCTTGCAGATCAGAACTGAAGCAATGATCGCGCAGTGAAGAAAGTGCCCATGGTTCACACATTCTCCAGAGTCAGAGGTTTTTACCGTCCTCACCCTGGAAACATATCACTGGCTACTTTTAGAGGCTCTTAACACAGTTCATGTGGAAGAGGAGAGCAAGAGAACATAAAGTGAGGAACCAATTTTAAACTGCTGCTCTTACTATTAATATGACCATGACTAGTCCCACAGCAAACAGCTACTACTTCCAGCAATATTGAGAACATCTGCAGACAAGAGGGACCAAAAAAAAAAAAAAAAAGGTGGAGACAAGTTAGAGAGCAGGAGTGTTCACCTAAATGTCCCTCCCATTCTTTCTGCTTCTCTTGGAAGCACAGTGCACTTATATCTTCCTTCAGAAATGAAAGGATGCAGTGTCTTTTAAAAATGAAACAATAGGGTAGAAAAACCTCACGGAAATTGTGGCTACAGTTTTCATATCCTGAACACTGCCTTCTAAAAATAAAAGGCCCACAAATGTTATTTCAACATCTCTCAGTGAGCTATAGAGTACAAAGCTCACCAGGTCTGACTTCAATTTGTGAGGTTTGTGCTGAAAAGGTCTGTGCCCATAGTCTACAATAAACCAGATTTTCAACCAGTTTTTAAAACTGACTTGAACTGACTGAAAACAATCTGATAGTCAGATGTCCTGTTTACTTCTCAGCTTCAGAGTCCCTACACAAAATTGGGTGAAAGAAGAGGAAAAAGGGGATTCATGCTACTTATTTAGGAACTAAAAGGAAAGCACGGCAGTGTGTCTTATCTACAAGCATGCCTATTTATCTTCAGGGGATTTCAGTCTCTACTTACAGAATATTCAGGGCAAAAAACAGTTACGCTATTCGGTGTGTATCCACTGAGGATTGCAGATCTGCTACTCTTTGGCTGTCTGTGCTCCTTATATCCAAGCATCAAGACAACAGAGAAGCTTGTTTTAAACTATGGCCTTTTATTTCTCATCACAGATTGATAATTGGGCAATCCAATTATTTTCGTAACAGTAGCATAAAAGCATCACTGCAAGATGAAAAGGTGAGACAGGATGGGGCATATGAAGCTATAGCTTTATTAGGGACAGCAGGTTTCTGTAAGTACACAAAGAAGAAACCAGTGAGGGAAGTAGGTTCAGATCACAGTACCTGGTTCCCTGCTGGGACAAAACTGTATTTCTACAGAGAGAGAGCTGCAGAGCATCTCCTCAGAGCTTTAATGCAAGGGCAGTAATTCACATCCATACCTGCCTGTCAAGTCCACACACTGCTACTCCACAGAGCCTTGGCATGATCAGAAGACAAAATCTCAAGGCTCCCTGGTGACAGAGGTCTGATTCACCCAGGGCAGAGCTTGTTCCCCAGCCATACCCACAGCAACAGAAGCTTTTGCAAGACACAGGTGCATGAATGGTCTACCAGTGGACCAAGAGCTGGTCTCAGCTTCCACAGATGAAAGCATTTACAGGTTGCACGTAATAACCACGAGGACTCTGGCTAGAGAGCTGCCTTAACATTTAGCAATTCCTCACATAGAAAAAGGACCAGAGCAGACAAATTAAGTGGAATTAACTCTCATTTTGCAATTTTGTGTTAATATTTCAGTAGAAAATATGGGAAGTATTCCTCAGAAAATAAGTGACAGGTGTGCTTATATGCCTCATCTGGTTTTCACACTTATTACCCACCACTGATTATACACCAGAACTATCTGAGGCTACTTCCCTAAAAAGAGGCTTTTGAACAAAATAACAGTGTAACTGAAACCTGAATGAGCGATGAATTGATGCTCATCCTAAGGAAACCATGATCCTAATAAAGGAGTCTGTTACAGTGTTATACCCCACTGAGCCAACAGCCCACTGTGAAAAGTAGAGCTTACAGATGACCCACTGTTGGGCTTTGGCAAGATTACAAATTTTCATCCACCCTCATAATCCTAGCTTCAAGCAACACATCTGGAAAGCATGATCAAGTGACATATGATATATATATATATATATGCACACACACACATATATATACACACAGTTGCTTTTTT
Source organism: Pavo muticus (assembly GCA_016647715.1). Taxonomy (NCBI): domain Eukaryota; kingdom Metazoa; phylum Chordata; class Aves; order Galliformes; family Phasianidae; genus Pavo; species Pavo muticus. Next base: position 390,028 of record JACDJE010000241.1, read on the forward strand.
TTTTTTAAAGCAGTTACTATGGTTTAAATTTTCCTTTTCTAGCAGGCATTCTTCACCCTGTGTTGTGGGAATAGCTCTCAGAACTGCCTGTATCCCTACTGAGACTGACAAGAGCTAAAACTGCCCTCTGAACAAGTTAGAAGGCTGTGCCCTGATTTGTTGACAAGAAGTCAAGCAGCTCAGCAGGCCTGTTGTGCAGGATCTGCTCATGTGAAAACACAAGTCTAATTTGCTTGCAATCAAAGCACTGTTCCCTCTGCAGTCATGGCTTGATGTGTTCTTGTAGTAGGCTATAAGTCTCTGCCTTGTCCATCAGAAACATAACAGCGCTGTCTGTGGAGACATTAACTGACACCCAGGAGAGCATTCATTTAACAAGAGTCTGTAATTTTGAGGTTTCTGTTATGTCAAACTCCTCTGGTGAAGTGTATGGGGAGGTGGCAGCCTCCTGTCCATCTTCAGCTAGGATGTCTTCTGGAATAAAGGTACGCACTGCGCCATAGGTCCTCGCTTTCTTGCCCATCACCCTAGAGAGCTCAATTCTCTTGTCCTTCCTGCTTGTTGTGCTGAAAATTGTCAGAGGAGGTGAGTATGGAGAACTGAGAAGTAATTGGATAGCCACAACAAGCAGGCACATCACAGTGGTTCCCCCTGCCAGAGGTTCACCTTGCCTGAGGTCCACCAGTCACACTATTTTACTGTCATCAAGAGACAAGTCCCAGTGCTGCAACATGTCTATCTCTGGCACAAGGAGAGAATTCAAGCTCATCTTTATGGTGTAGTAAAACAGCCACAGAGTTTAGAAAAAGATCAGGAGGAGAAACAGTGATACAGTGAACAGGGAATTGGAAGCTATGGGCAGGATGACCTTTTGATTTGTTGAACTCGCTGATCAGGAGCTCCTGACACAGCACTCTTTCAGGCTACCTTTGGCACCTTCAGTAGAAGGTTGTTGCTTTGCTCACCGTGAGCCAAATGTAAACACTGGACAAAACACTGCTGCATATTAAGAAAAGCACTGGGAGGTCAGCATGCAACTTGGGCCTGCAGGCTGCTCTGGAGCCTACTCCATTCCCCTTTAAGCTAGCATTTTTGCTTAGAAGGGCTTTAAAAACAGCAGCCAGCACAATCACTCTGATAGAAAGCACAGCTGACTTTCAGTTGCACTGATAGAAGTACAAGAGATCAGTTAGCTTGTACTCAGGGCATGTCAGCTTCAAGAATGTAGAGACAGTTTAAGGTAGCTTCAAACTTGTATGGAAAGTCAGCAAGAAACACAAGGCTGTATCTTTGCTTAGGTACTACCTGAAGTCCCAAATGCCATCAGGGTCCCCTCCTGCATGACAAACATGGCAATAGAAAGCCTCTCCATCAACAAGCATAGGCACAAGCCAGAAGTGAAAGCCACATGGTGCTCAGCAGCAGTTCTGTGAACAAATGCAGCCGCCAGAGCTTCTAGGAAGGGATGCACACCAGCTCCCACGCTCCCCAGGTCTTGCATAACACCACAGAAAAGATATTCTTGCCTATCCCCCTGCTGCAAGCCAAATACTGTTATCAGCACAGACAACTGTGAAATACAGTTTGCCTACTGAAAACAAAACAAAACAAAACCACAACTACTTGGGCTTCAAACAGTACAATAAATGAAGCAGGCTTTAAGAAAAGTCAAACATTCACTGTTTTCAGAACCAGATTCTAAGCAGACTCCGAATCACACGTCACTTACAATGGGTTGAAAATTCTTTTGCTACTTTTCACAAAATGAGGATAAGCTGCACATCTCCCAACCTATGAATTGGCTTGTCAACCACCCTGATGACAGACCTCAGATCTGACCAGATACAATGCTTCATTATTACAACAGACTGATTTTCAAGAGTGGTATACAGAACGTGTTTCAGGCTGTGGGGAAGGTTTCTGACCGTCAAATCCAGCTCAGAAGTAAAAAATACATACTTGGCAATGCCACAGAAGTGCTTCTGAAGAGCCAGAAGGTAAGGGTTGGTTGCTAAAAATAAGGCTTAGATTTTGACTGCACTAGGAACATCATGCCCTAGATAACATGCAGATTTTGAATACTCTGAAACATCAACTCGGAGACACAGTAAAATACATTAAAATATATAAATACAGACTGGAAAACAAATGGCATGGTCACATTCAGCAAAAAAAACATAACAAAACAGAACAAAAAACAGTAAGCCAATGGCAAACACTGCTGTGAGAATGCATGGTGTGAAATTACGCTATTAAAATCATGGATCTAAGTGGAAGTGACCAACAAGAACCCAGTCCAACACTGCTTATACTCGGGCAAGTGACCTCAAATTCAGTGGAAAATCAAGTCATAGGAAAGAGCAGAACTGGACATTTTAATCAGATGATAATTACTAATAGTGGAAGGATTTTCATGAGCTGGATATGTGAGCAAGCATCTGGAAAACTGCTGTTCAAACACAGACAGAAAATACCTGTATCAGAACAGCTTCAAAGCTCTGAAGCAAGCAGAACCACCCAAGCAACACCACACTACTCCAAACAGCAGCAGCCCAGCACCAGGTGTGCAACTTGAAAGACTTTCCTTACAAAACCAGTATGGGTACTGGTGAACTGTAAATAAAATAACAGGGAGAGCTGCCCAGGATCAAAGCAGCCTGACCGTCCTGCAGGCCCACTGCTTGGCTTTGCGCTGTAAGAAAGAAGAAAAAAGCCACACCTTCTCTGAGTGTGAAGCTGCATCCTGCCAAAGCCCCCTTCCTCACTCTCAGAACAGATTCGGGGAACTCAGCTCACATCTGGCTTAACACGATACCAAGGCTGCAGTCAGCAGATCACAGTGCATCTTGTTTTCCCTACCATCAGGAAGCAGCGTCACTTCTAGACTGAGGGCCAAGTCCTCATGCTCCTCATCAAGGATACAACAGCAAAAGCTAGCTCCAGAACAAGCTGCTTCCCAGGCTCAAACCAATCCAAAACACTGAAGATTTACAAGCATCAGCCAATCACCATAGCTCAATTAATTTAAGCAGGAGCACCATCTACTTATTCTGAACTTATGCTTACGTCTAAAAGACCTCAAACCCTCATGATTTTTCCCTATGATGAACATTAGAAAGCTATTCATAACATAGCTCAGTTTTGTTTTTAAGGTTCAAGTCCAAAGAAAAATAAAATCAAGCTTCAGCACTGAAACAAGAAAACATGTCCTCCAACAAGTTTAGGGAAACCTTTGCAACCATTCAGCCCCTTCACTAATACAAATCAAGGTCATTGAGCAATAGCATTTCAAAATAGCTAAAAAAACTTTTTCAGCTTTTGAAAAACATGGTTTGAAAAGCAGACGCACAGTGGAAGTGGGCTGCCCAAATTCACACACCAAGTCTTGGCCAGAGATCATGTCTGTTGTATCTGAAGCGCTATGCTGCGTTGGTACTTGCATCAGCAAGCTCAGAAAAGACCTTGCCTGGGTAGTCTGAGGAGCTCATCCTTCAGTTTAGTATCATTCTGGAGGGAACATATACTGACCATTTCCTCCCTTCAGTACTGGTATCTTGCCTATTTAAAATGCATCTTGGAGTACATTACTTGGAACAGCATTACTGCCACCTGTTTCATGCAGGGGACAAGAACATTACAAGTAAACACAGCAAAGAGCAGTGCCACTTGTTGCTCTAAAAACAGTCTTATATACTTCAGACTCCATGGCCTGCCCACTCAAACGGAAGAAAAATGTGTTCTGATGAAGGAACCTTGAGCATTACCTACATGGACATCTTGATAAAATTATTTTTTTTTTTTACTTTCACCAGTTTCTAGTACAAAATAATGGGAAAAGGAAGGAAGCAGACTGCATAGATGAAGACAACTGTGAGCTTAAAGAATTGATCCATTGTCTTGATTTCTGTTCCTTGGCTTTACAGCACCATAGTTAATGTTTTCGCAACCAGCTGAGCAGTAGGCAAGTGTGTGAACAGAGAAGAGAAATAGAATAGATGAGTGGAGAGATCTGATGACCGCTGATGTTGTCACACACCTGCGCCTGTACTACAAGGACAACTGTTGGGGCACCTTTCTTTCATGTACACACCTTTACTGAAAGCAACAAAAGGCTTTGGTTGTGGGTTTTTTTTAATGCTCTAAAGTACCATTTTGTTAGTTAGGCAACAGCTGGTTCTTTGCTAAGCAGCTGGTTGGTACAAATCAGAATAAGCATTCAGATTTAACAGCTGGTTCTTTGCTAAGCAGCTGGTTGGTACAAATCAGAATAAGCATTCAGATTGAGATGTTGCTATCTTTACCATAAGCTATCTTTGCCCCATCAACAAATCCACGTCCGGTATGCGTGTGCTCAGTCAGCCTCAGATATGGTCCAACTAGGTTTAAGGGGCATGTGCTAAAATACATAGAGAACTGCATGGAAGGGAAGTCTTGAAGTGTAACAGGTTATGCTTGGTAAGTTCTGATTTCACTGACTGTACTCATGCAAACCTTCTACCACTGTCAACAGAGATCTAACTCTCAAGCAGTATTTGCCTCTAGAAAGTTACCCTTTTAGAAGAGCAGTAAAGCCAAGAAACCAACAGGAAAGGATGTTTAAATTCCTTAAAATCGGGTCTTTTATTGCATCATCCACAAAATTCAAGCTGAACAGAAGGGGAAGAAACTTTGGCTGTTTATAGAGAATATATGTCACAGGCCAGTCCAAATATCCTTCACGTGAACCTCAGTAATGCCAAGTCAGCATGAAAAAAACAGGGCAAAACCTGCAGTGGAGCTTATTTTTCATCAGCCAAGGAATCTCATTCCGCAGAGGCACAAGCAATGCTCAGTTTTAACAAGCTCAGTTAATTACTAAAATTCAGTTAATACAACAAAACATGTAACATCTTTGTATTCTGCAACATTTCCACTCCATTTCAAAGGATTTTTCCAACTTTGTGAACAAGTAACTTGCAAAGTGTGATACAAGCAGAAAACACAACCTGAACTAGAAATTTGTCTCCCAGAAAATGCAATCACTACCTGATAATACGTAGCAACACTAAGAAAGATAGGACTGGAGGTAAACTACATTGCTGTTTGTTGAAGCAACAAAGAAGTTTGGCAAGTGGAGATAGAATATGATGTTTGATTTTAGCCAGAATCCCAACACTGACAGTCGCTTATTTTAGAACAAAAATAAGTAAATCGAACAGAATGCATTCCTCGTGAAAAAGGCAGCTGAGAGAAATTCATTTTTTTTATGGACTTTCAAAGAAAGTGGTCAAGCAGCAAAGCTGCCTGGGTAAAAATGAACCTTGATTCAGCTCAGCAATATTTCAAAGCCATCATTGTTTATTGCACCTTGACTACACTTAAAACCATGTCACATGCTACTGTCTTGCAAAGGGAGGACTCCACTTCCTTAGCAGCTGTTTATTTACTTAACTCAAAGGGATGCTATAGAATTGGATAATAAATGTTTGTAATGTGCACTGAAGATTAAATGTATTATTACCTGAACAGGCTCAAGAATTAAATATCAAATTCGGAGTAGGACAGATCAAAATTACACACTCCAGCCTCAGTACCAAGTCAGATACCACGAAAGGTCAGGGCTTTTCCCAGCTGTGGCAATTTCCTGATAGCCACTTTTATGAGAGAGCCTATGGAAATGCCCTGAGAATAGCTGAACCCAAGAGACTGCTTTCATACTGTGCTTGCTATTAGCGCTCTGTTACTCCTTCTCTCATCCAACCTCAGTTTGTAGCTTAGATAAACCAAACAGAATCTTCCACAAATTAGGCAGTCTATCAAGATTAGGAGACACTGAGAACAAACCCAGAAATTCTCAGATGGAGATCTGAGAAAATAAACACAAAGTGGAGTTAACACTAAGAATGCATTTTCAGCAACATACTACTTTTATTAGGAAGCTTTGCTGATAAGTTTATTTCTACATGTGAGTGAGATAATAGGAGAACATGAAAGATGCAACTGTTTATTTAACACTTAATTTTATTTGCAGGTTATGGATAACAGTCAGCGTTGAAAAACCAGGCTTAAGAGAGTTCTAGGAGACTGAAGAAACCACCCAGAATCCTCCAACTGTCTTGCTTCTGCAGCTGATACCAAACATACTGTGAAAAGCATGATAAGCAATTCTAGTTTTATCACTGTCTCTGTACAGACAAATTAATGTTAAGGTAAACACAGTGCCTTTAAAGTACAATGACATTTTTACATTTTTTTAGTCTGTTGTAGAAGCAGTGCGGCAAATTGCAACTATGGGCACTGGTTGTTATGCCGCAGACAAATTATGAGCTGGCAGCATCAGGATAGTGAGCGTTAAAGTAACCAAAATGCCAGCACAGCCCTCTGCCAACATAGACCAATGCTGACGTCCTTGTGATTCTCCTTGCATGTTTTTTAACATGGAACATTGTCTCCTGTCGCAGGATTCTGAAGTGTTTTACTCAAGCTCATCACTTACAGTGCAAATGCTACAGCAAGGCCAGACATAATGTAATGCTGACTGGACGTTCTGAATTCCACTTCCAAAGGTGCTTTAATATTTCCCTCCTACATTCGCACATGCAGATATTCTACCTATTCCAGCTAGCAAGCTGGAATAAATTTATGCCTCTCACTACAATAACATCTCAGCAGAAGGGAAGTTCAGGCCAAAAGCAGGCAACAAAGCCCAGTTCTGCAGAACCACAAGACAGCAATGCATATTGTTCTGCATCAGATTACCCATCCCAACCTGTAGGCACAGTCATGTAACAACAATGCTGTTACCAATAAAAATCTCTGAAAGTTCACGTAGGAAGCAAGAATGATTCTCTTGAAAATAGCCTTAACAGTACAGTAGACCTTCGTACCTAAACCTCTACCAGCATTATTTTATTACTTTAATCTCATCTTCACTTTCAAAACATTAAGAAAAGCACAAGCAGACTTCAGTGGAATTGATAAGCAATTCAACATGTAGTTCAGCAAATACCGTAATAGAAAGTTGCACAGCTAAGTGCAGAACACAAAATTTGGGATGAATAATGCTTTAAGAAGTCCTTTCAGTCTTGGTACCTCTCTTGACTTCTAGCCTACCTGCTGGAGTTTAGAATAAAAAAAATGAACCCTCTGGATTGACACACAGACTTTACTCACTACCTGTAGTAAGGGACTTGAACTGCTTTTCCAAGGCTTTGGAAAGGTTTTTCTACCAGATTCACAGTTGCCTGCACAATTCCATTTCACCTTAGGGAAGAAAAATTAAAAAATAAAAAAATCTAAGAACACTTACATATGTGCCTGCTCAGAGACTCAGTGATGTGAAGAAAAAGGTAAGGAGGCAAATGTGGGAAAACTGCTGTACACATCTGAGTCTTCTAACTAACTAATCAACATGGCACATGACAGAACAATTTGAGTATCCAGTGCTGGCAGCTTCTTCCATGTGCTCCATCCTGACAGACTGCATCTGACCAAAGCAGAATTACATCTGTTTCCACACAGACCTGGGCTCTCCTTGCTGGCTGCATGCCTTGGGCTGAGAGCAGCAGCCTGGAGACTGCCGAAAACCTCCTGGGGTGCTCCACTGAGGGTTAATGCAAGGTAACACATACTGAAAACACATTTAAATTAAACAATGTTTAACAATTGGCCTTCCTGGAACATCCCTGAGAGACACGATTGCTCCACTGTTTCCACAGGGCAGTGTTTTTGGTGGCATTTCCCCCGACTAAAGGAAAGGCAAAGATCCATGTGCCACTAAGGAGCACAGTACCAGAGCACCAAGTCGTGTATTTACAACCTACCACAAGATACCAGGAATGCCACCCTACAACCACTGGTGTCTCCGGGCACGAAAGCCAGCTAGACATATGGTTTGTTAGTTCTCATTCTAGCCTGGCTGGTTTTTGCTAGGATCCTTCCAAATAAATCAGGGAGGGAACTTGCTTAATTATGGAGACGCAAGCAGGTGTAAGAACAGATTCAAATGTTTAGCTTGAGGGTGTGAAGTAATTTTTATTAGGGAGAAGACATTGAAGAGGGAGTTATCTATCACCTCCAAGTCATCTACTAGATAATGCAGAACATCCTGTTTCCCTGAGCACCCTAATAATCATACAGCAGGTCACATACCACCAGAAAGCCTCTCCTAAGGTCACTGTTCAGCCCAAACCCTTCATCACTCTTTACCTGTTGAAACAGAAGTAGCACCATTAGCCCTGACTGGACCCCCTGCAAACCCATCAGCCTGTGCATCTGTCTGTACAGGACTCAGAGCCATCAAGGTGCAACATCAGCAGATGATGCCACCCAGCTGACGTTTCTCTTGCACTGTGGGTGATAGTAATCTAGCAAACAGCCAGGAAAGGAAGGGCACGTGTAGAATAACAGCCTAAGATCTGATGCAATTTCTTAGGCGATGTTTGTTTCCCCCTGCCTATTTCATTGCTCCCTTATTGTTTAGTTGGGTTGGTTTCAAGGAAAATAAAAACATGCCCTTTGGGATCACCGAAAACTAAGAGCAATGAAGTAAACAACAGCTAAACTGGCTTCTGTGTGTAATTGTTAGCAACAACCAGAGAAGATGCCTTTAATTTTACCTTTCGATTTTTGTTATCCCATGGCATTGCAGAGCAAAATGTTTGGAAGCATTGTGGGGAGGAGGATAAAAAGAATGGATGCCTCAGAGCCAAAAGTAAGCTGTACCTCCACCTTCCAGAACAGAAGGAATGCTTACTTCTTGTACCACTTTATCCTCCACTAAAGCAGTGCCGAGGGCAGTTACAAAGCCAGTGCTTGCCGCCAGTGAGCCAAGCCTATGGTAGGGTACCAGTCATGTCATGTGCTCTTGGAAGAGCAGGCACCAAGGTCTTTGACTCTCTGTTCTGATTTGCAGTCTGCCTTATGATATGTATGTTGAAGACCTTGGTGACATTGTTGGACAGAGATGTAAGAAGTGCTAGCAAGGAGAGGGCATTGGCATCTGCCTGCAAAATCGATTGTGCTGTGGTATGCGTGTGCATCCATGTAGATTTCATGGCTTGCTGAAAGCAGCCATGAACAGCAGTCCCCATGCAGCACGACAGCTGCAGTGCTGAAGTCCCTCTCATCACTGGTTAGTGTTTTCTCCTGGCTAGAAAAGGTGTTGTACATAGAGGATTGGCTGTTTCCTACTGAGCCCAGCCTCCTTTTTTAACTGAAGAGCTCTGGGGCTAGAAGCAGCAGAGAGCAGGAGCCATTTATCTAGCTCCTGGAAGACCAGCCTGCTCCGAGGGATCACCTCTCATCATACCAAGAAACAGAGACACAGAGCCTGTTGGCATGAGTGCAAAGCACTGCCTAACAAAATCTCCAGGTCCTACCTTGTGTGTTTAACCAAGACTCCTCCTGACTTCCTGGCACCTGTGTAAGTGCCATGATATGTTAAGCAAGCATCCCTTCCCCAACATCCAGAATGCGCTTCATTTCAGGTTAAACACAAACAGTCCCAGTTTGGACATTAGTTTGTGAAAGTTGTTTTTGAAAACAAGTTTGAAGACAAAGGACTTTGACAAACTCTCTTTTCATCAATTCAAACATCTGAGAGAAATACAGACCCATAGGCTGCCTACATGGTGATCATGAAGTTTTTTCAAAGCCTCAAGCAGCAATGGAAGTGTGTGGAAGATGGACATCAAACCAGCCTAAAAGAGGAAGAGGGAGCTGCAGAGACTGCAGGTGAGCTCCTGTCACAAGGTAGGAAGCATGCTGTTACTCTCATTGGGAAAATGCAAGCTGCAAAGCTATACTTGTATGCATCAATGGTTCAAGATGCTTCAGGTCCAGGCTGGACCTGGAATGAATGAGGTATTACAACTTTTTTTTTTTTTTAAATGATTAACTCATCAGGTAATCAGCACTCCTTCTAATTGCAGGAAATGACTGTACAAAGGTAGGCAAAGGAGCTTTACTCCTGCACACCAGGAGGCTTTTATTTACTCAGGGCATCCCTTCAGTCTTGCAAGCATGCTCACATCTGACATTCACCATTCCCGTCTGCTTAGGTTTTGCTTAGTGGGAGAAATATCTTGGAGAGGAAGGGATTTAAGCTGTTCCTCACACCTCTCTGTGAAGAGCAGCAGAACAGTTCATCTGCAGTTCCCTTCACTGCACAGGGATCTAAGCATTGCTAAGGATAAATACACACACTTGTAAGATTAGAGGATGCTGTCTTATGCATGCTGCCAGAGAGTGAATCAGCCAGCCTAAGAGTGGGCAGAAGGGACCGCCTGGCTGGAGGCTTTGTAAATTAGCATATCATGAAAAGGACAAACAAGCTTTGTTCCCTACAAGTCATACCAACAATGGACAGTCTGTCACCCTAATGACACAGAGGCTTGATATATAATTTTTTAACTACACATTTGAAATACTTTATTGCAGTAATAGGATCATTGATGACTTGTTAGACACTTGTTTTTTGCAGTCAGTCCACTAGTCTTTGTAGTATAAAGAAACACAAGCATTCTGACTTTTCTCCTGTACAATACTCCATGTGGGAAATGTTTCTTGGAATCACTGCTCCCCCTCAAGCCTTCCCAGCAATGAGAGCTTCCGCTTACAGATTTGATCATGTTCTTACAAATGTCCGTATCTGATGCTCACTGCATGTTTCAATACAAAACACCATTATCTTCTCTCATTGGTAGAGCTAACTTGCAGACACCAGTGCAGACACTAGTGACAACTTTTCGTGTTCCCACAGGCAGGTCTTGTTCCCAGAACACTACAGAGATAAACCAAGGGTTTGACAAGTTCCTTTTAAAGTGTTTTCAATCTCTCCTTGAGGAATGTAGCCACTGTAGCTGATTTTGGCTATGTTTATTATCATCTCTGTGTTCAGGTTCATCCCTGTGCGAAGGGTTCACCACATACCCTCTCCTCCCCACAAACTGAGGTAAAAAAAGCAGATATTGTTGCCTGGCACTACAGACTTTGAGCCCAGCTATGAAGTGTCTTGTTCACATGTAAGGATAAATATCAACTAACGCTGAAAGTCAGTAGCTCGCACCAACACCTGCGCATCTGATCACATCAGGATTCTGCACAGCCCTGAAGGGGAGAGAGGAGGGTTGTTGATCCACGACAAAGCCTTTGCACACCTGTCTGTACATACAGTCAGCATACATCTGGCAACCTGTCAATAACAAGAGACTATTTCAAAGTGACCTGCAATGTACTGAGAAACACAAGAAAGAACATAAAAAGGAGACCTCAGTCTTAAAAGTATGCTCAGATCACATTAGATACATGAAACTATTCACAGCCCACCAGGCATTTTCCTTCATGGAGCATGAGTCATGCTCAGACAAAAAGAGCACTACAATGGTAAAACAAGGAAAATGAGGGACAACTTGCACAGAACTCTGAAATACCACTGACTGCCTTCACTGTAGGTGAAAGCACTCAGTGGCTGTGCTTTCCACTCTCTAAGCATTTTTTTTTTTCCTAAATTTTGCATTTCCATTGCTTCTGAAAGAAGCGTGCAGCACCAACAAATTAGCCAAGAAAAATAATCTTTCAGAGAAGAGTACCCCAAGAAATTCTAGCACGTTGCCATGTCAGAGAAGCTTGGCAATAATGAGAAACCAGTCACATTCCCCAAGATTGGGTAAAGATGTTGCAAGTCCCAGTTCTGCTGCTAGCTTTCTGTGTGATTTCACACTAGCCACTTTTTCATTTGGACAGACAAGAAAGCATGGCAGACGTTCCTATGTCAGCTAAAAACATAAGGATCTTCAGTTTTTATGACAAATAGGGCAGTAATGAACCTTCAAGACAAAACACTTTCTTTGGAGTTTATAATTCAAAATCCTGTTGGACAATATCAGAGAATAAAGTATCCCACTACAAATAGTCCCAAGGAAACTAAAAACCAAGAAGGAAAATGAAGACTTAATTGTCATCTGACAGTGATAGTAGTCAGCTTTCAGTCGGCAACCCATAAGCCCGCATCAGCTTCTCCTTATTCGCCCTCCATCAGCAACTTAGTCAGCTTATGGAGTAAAGGGGTAAATTCCAGACATAAGGGGTTTGTTGCTTCACTGACAAAACAGTAAGTAGTGTTTTCCAAAGCACCCGCTACTTAAAGTCCTTTAGGAAAGTAAGCATTTTAATTCACTTCAACGGTTTTAGGACTGCAATATCACACCCAAAATAGCTGGTATTCTTGGCATCATTTCTCTTCCACAAAAGAATCTAAAGAGCACACAAAGCTCTGACATGGAGAGGTTTAAGCTACTTCTGCAAGACGGGAAAGAGCTTGACAAGCAACCAGTGATAAGCATGCACCTTCCTGTTTTTGTACATTTCAGAAATCACAGAACGGCTTGGTTTGGAGGGGACCTGAAAGATCATCTGGTTGCAGTCTCCCTGGCATGGGCAGAGATGGCGAATGTACATGCATGCAGAACTAACCAGACAAAAAACATCAGATGTAGGTGGTTCCTTCCACCGCGCCATTACCTAAGCCAGAGGAGTTTCCCAGTTTCCGCAGTTTTGCCAAGACTTTCTGGATATCCTTTATGCTTGTGTCCTGTTGGCTGTACAAGAGTAACCTCTTGGCATCTGAAAATAGGCGGGAAACTCTGGTGGAAGAGACGGGAAAACAAACAAACAAAAAAAACCCAGCAGTCATCAGCTCTGTAAGCCAGTATCCACAGACAAAATTTCATGTCCCAGCTTCAAACTTCAGTCCCCTCAGTTATGCCACTGCTCTATCCAGTACAATGAACCCTTTCTTTGGTGACAATTTCTGGGAAAATTAATGAGCCTAATAAAAGATGACTGCTAAAGCAGGGTCAAACCAAGTTAGGCTGGTAACCGCCAAGCATTTGAAAGCAGTTCAGACTGGGATGGAGAGGGCCTCCTGCTGCTTGTAAACTGCTTCCACTTAGAAGCTCAACAATTCAAATATGCCCTTGACCCTTTTCAAGTGTTTTTCCAGGTTGCAGGCACCTTTTGTTCTGCATCAAGTTTAGCTGGCCTGACAGTACAAATTCAGCAAACAAGGCAGGGTGTAACAACGCTGACCGTAAGTGGAGCTTCCTGCAATACATTAGCCATCAATAAATGACAAGAAGGAGAGTCCCATCAGATCCTGCTCTTAGACTGTTTCTCACTCCTACACCATTCATCTCAGAGGTTTGTTAGCCAGGGAAAGGGGCTCTCTGGAAAACAGACCTTGCATCTCACCTTTTTATGGGCTGAATTCGGAGTGCTTGGTAAGAGAACGGACTTGGCTCTCAACAGCACAGGGTTACACAAAAAACTGGTGACTGCAAAATATGCCCTTTCCATATGCTCCCCAAAGAAAACAGCTGAGGGAAAAGCAGGCAGACTCACATGGACGCATTGAAGTTTCCAACAATACCAGGGGATTCCCCTGGTGTTGGGTAGCGGAAACAAGGGTTGTTGGCATTGCAGATGATCCCCTGTATCCAGGGCAATGTTCCTGCTGAGGGCATAGCTTTGTTTGGGAAGTGACCTAAAACCAAAACACAATAGTTAGGAGACAGACACAATATACATGCCAGATATGACACTACGTAGTAGAGGAGCGTAATAGCAATTCTGTCCAGCTTATTGCCTTACATTGCTTTAAGAGAGCATAATGGCCAACATCAGGAAGGTTGAGTTGATATTAACTTCTCCACACAAACCTGCCTCCTCCACTTAAAAATTACACTGTTTTTTTTAGGTGCATAAAGCCCTCAACTACCCTCAAATCTTACACCATTATTTCTGGTTCTTTGGTTTTCAAAACTCTTTCCTCACTTACATATGCACTGTAAGTGCCAAGCAAAAGGTAAGCACTTATGAGGTGCCTGTGTTGGTTTACCTGAGATAAGTATATCATTGCTCTCCCATAATAGCTTGACTTTCAGAGTTCCATCACTTAGACACCTGCCTACCAATTACAAGTTTTCAACTCTTGCTATTAAAGACCTACTTAAGTCATACTTCAACATTCACATCCTGTTTATGTTATGAAATCTGGTGAGAGTTAAAGCAGTAACAAACTGCCCATGGCAGAACTCCACCAGTATGACACTTGTATCTGTGCATCCCGTGGCCTCCAGAAGACAGGCTTCTATCATATAATCCTGCTTCCAAGATGACTTGTCACTCTGCTTTCTGCAAATGAACCTGCTTTCTTACCCCCACCCAAAGAGTGGAAGGGGAAGGGATCTTACACTGTTCCTCACTATCTCTCACATAAGGCAGTTCCTCAAGACATAGAGGTTCACATTCCCCATTCACTGCTCCCAAAACCTCACCCTCTGGTGCCTGTTTCATCCTCATATGCCTGCAATCAGACGGGGAGGTGGCTGGCTACCCCCACAGCCACAGCAGGGGTACCAAGCCCCCAAAGGATGAGAAGTCAGAGCTGCTCAAACCCAACAAGGCTGGATAGTAGAGATGGTGGAGAAGACAGTGGTGGGGAGAAGGCAGGGAGCTTATCAGCCCTCCCTGGAGAAAGCCAGGGACTCTGTCCAGGAGAAAGATGAGGAAACCAAAGGTTCATTGTTTCTAGTACCGAGGGGACTATTAGTTCCTAGTATTCTTTTCAAAATAGAAACACTATTTACCTGAATTATCTGGCTTTTGTTTCATTTCCCTTTTTGTTCTTTTTGTAAGAAGAGTATGGGAAGGGTAAGAAAGGAAAAATGCTAAGACATTCAGATTATTTTCCTAAAATTTCTCAAAGAAACACTTTCTCTCTCCTCCATGCCTTTTACTTTACATGGATAAAATTTTACATGGATAAAAAAATAAAACTAAAAGCAATATGAAAACAAGAACATACAACAATTCATGGTAACTTTCTGAACTCAGTGAAGCATGTAATTGCAGTTTCCTAAAGAAGAGTAAAGCAGGAATTACCTTGTTCTAAGACAGTTGTGTTAGTCAGAAGACACAATTTATCAGCACACCCTTTCCAACTGTATCACATCTAGCTTTTCTATAGAAATTAGTCTTTTTTTTTCTTCCAAATGAAGTGCATTTTGAACACCTTGAAGGGTTCACAGGAATGGAAAAGTCAAGCTCTACAAAACACGTCAGCAGCATCACTACAAGTTCCTCTTGAATAAGGAGATTTATACACTACATTGAAACAAAACCCTAATGACATGAAAGTGATGACAGGCAGCTATCACAGTTTGAGATGTCTTCTCTGGATGATCTGGTAAAAGCCACCTACCTATCTTTGAAGTTTTGAGAACAACGTTCCTCATATTAGCAGGGAAAGAGAAGTCCTGTCTGGTCAGATTAGAGAAATGGTACAACCCCTGGTTCTGCTCCTTTTCCTCTAACAGAAAGAGAGCTGAAATTCTTATCAGTTTATTAAACAAACTGTACTTCTAAAATAATTAGAGGTCTGGAGGTTGCAAAGCACTTGCATGCAGCTCTGTTACTGCTGTGATCAGGCCTCACTTGTAAGCCATTTTGTAACAGCACACAGTACTGTCACCACAGATAACAATCCAGTTCCCCTAAAGGCATACGCAATATTGCCACAGAGCTCATCATGAACTCAAGGTTTCTTTCCAGCATCTCTGCTCATGCCCAGCAAAAGAAAAGTTCCACTACACAACACATCCATATCTGTCAGTGTATGACTGAATAATCAGTTAAACGAATCCAGACTTAAATGAAAGAATTTAGTTTCCATTTTTCTGAAAGCTTCTGAGAACAGGAGAGGAATTAACCAGAAAGCGTGAATTTAACAGTTAGTAGATACTCAACACTCTACTATTGTTGATGCCAAGAGAGGGAGAAGACAAACAAAACTTTAGTCAATAAAAATGGGAAGGAAAAAGGAATACAGGTGAAAGATAACTAAAATTCTCCTTACAACAGGTGCCAGACCAAAGGGTGTACAAAGAGGCTAACAACTAACAGTCCCAATCCTGTACTACACTCACTCTGAACAGCTGAAAAAAGCAGCTCTTACTAGGGTTGAGTTTACATGCAGCACACAACCAAAGCTGGCAAGAAGCACCACAGAGGCTGCTGCAGTTCTTTGTACCAACTGAGCAGATGTGTATTGCTTCTCCTCCACATCCATACTGCAGGCAATTCTTCTATTTCTACTTTAACAGTCAGGAGAGGTAATTTGAATTTCTAGCAGCAAAGTACAAGATTGCACTTAGAGAAATTTCAATTACCCTGCCAGCCACAGAACAAAGAGAGTTAGGCAGTGAGCAGTGTCCAAGCCACATGAGGAAGTTGCAGACATTATTAGCACTTAAACTTTGAAAAGCTAGCTTAAAAACCCAGTAAGCAACATAAAATGCCCCAGCTACTTGCAAAGAACCACAGGGTTAAGTGCTGTAAGAGCTAGTTCTTTACCTATTTTAAGAATGAAACAATCCAGAGTGCCCTCCAGAAACATGCTGTGCTGACCCTTAGCCCTTACCTTGTAGTAATCAGGCAAAGGAAAGATAAACAAAGAGCTCTTCCATAGTCAGCTAATTGAAGCATATAGTCACTACCAATCACATTTAAGATGAAGCATATTGCTTCAATGAGTTCTGCTTCCTAAATCAAATGGAACCACCACAGTCATTTGCAGAGCAAGAATAAGCTTCCTTTGATGGAAAAGCTGAAATATACCCATTTATGATGTAAAGAGAAAAATACAACAGTTTTCCCCATAAACGTGCAACTGATGAATCTACTGAATATAAAGTTGACTGTACAGTTAGGAGTGGAATTGCTCTTCTGTTCTTTTATGTAATACATTAGCCCATGTTATTTTCTGAAAATGAGATTGCTTTCTTAGAGATCTGAACACCGCTTTCTTTTTATGCAGTCACATACAGATCAAGAATGAGAAATAAAGCTTAGGTTCTGTGTGGGTTTTGCAGCCTTGTCACATTTGCACAGCAAATCCTTGGCTAATACATTATAAATGCAAAAAACTCAGAAACAGCAAGAAAAACAGCAGCAAAATACAGTCATGGGGCAACATTAACTTGTCAGAACATGCTGCAGTCCCCAAGACTGAAGGAAAGCAGCCACTAAAATTTCCCTGAAGATTACAAAGAGGTATGCAACCATCACCCCTAATCTTTGTCTTCTGCCAGTTGGCACTGCTGCCTTCTAGCCTTGAAATAACAACCATTCTGGGTGCAGCTGCTGTGTTTGGTACTTACATTCATGTTGTTCGTAGGGCGGATATGAAAGTCTTACAGAGATCAGGATGAAGAAGATAAACAGAGGCCAAGCAACTTCGATCAGCAGCTGGAACTGGAAACAACAGAGACGAAGTATTAAAACGTCATATCCAAAATACAGGACAGAACAGTTTCCAGTACAATCCACTTCTAAGACAGGACAGTTTTGCAAGCATGATCTCACATCCCTTTGGTTATGCATTCCAGGACCAAAAAGTTTGTTCCTACAACTTCAGAGAATGCTGAAAAACTACAGGTTTTTGTTGTTGTTGTTGTTGATACAGGCCAGTTACAAGACTAAACTGGATGCGTTTCACACGGGTTATTTTTGGCTTTTTTTAGTTCTTTTCGTCCCTTGCCTGAAAGAAATCTCCCTATTACTCTTCCAAGAAATCAGCTGGTTTTCTGGCCTTGTATTTTAGAGCTAGTGGGAAGTACTTCTATTCCGTCCTCACAATAAACAACTCAGCTTTTACCCTAACATTAGGGATGAACATTTTGCCAGTGCATAGCTATGCTAAATCCTTTAATTTCTCTGCTAGATAAATATATTGTTATCAGGAGAGCAAAGCTACTAAGCTTATACCAATTATTGTTTGGTTCTAACGTATTTATACTCTCCAAGACAGGTAAACACTGGTCTGGAGTACCCATAGGTAAAGACAGAAAGAACTCAGTTGTTGAAGGAATCAGATGATAGAGGAAAAGGTTTTACTATTAAATACAGAATGTTTTTTAGGAAACTGAAGCACAGGGAAATTCACTGAGTAGTGCTATACTCCACAGAAGAACACGAACAAAGCAACAAGTGAACTCAGAGCTTCTGAGACACAAGCAAAAACACTTGAGGCTTGAGCTTCACCTGCTATCCCCTTCTTTCCCACTCCAGAAAGACTGCCTAAACGCACTCTAGGTAAGCCGTGATACGAGGAAAATACAGCTTTTTATGCTGCAACATCCTGTGCTTTTCCCCTCTGAGGGAAGGAAAAAAGTGTTTTCTTGGTCAAGCAAAGAGAAATCTTTTCACCCTCACTGGAAAAAAAACAAACAAACCATCTTTTAATAAGATACCCGTGTCGTTCTTACAAGCCCAATGGGATAAGATCTGCACCCCTGTGGAGGAGATAATCCCCTCATAAATGTGTTTTCCTGTTATACACTGTTAACAGCTAAAACTAGGCTCTTGACATTCAACACAGGGCACTCTAGGAAAATTTAGAGGTGAGATTTCTTGACTACTGTATCTTGAATAAATCTCACACTGCAAAATCAATATGCCAAAACTAATGCCACAGTCCAGCAAAGGAAACCATTTAGGTATCTTCACAGACACCCTTAATGGCTGATATCCAGCCAAATGGCAACCATGTCCAGAAATGAAAACTGAATGTCATTCTCATCAGCACTTCTGGCAATGGTATCAGACTCCACAGGATGAGTTTGGGATATCATTTCCCACCTGTTATTCTTGTGCACATACTGTGATCACTGGATAAGGAAATCCACTGAAACCATGCTAACAAAGGTACCATAAAAATGCCTCCATTTTTATAATGGACAATGACAGTGGCAGGCACACAGCCACTGACAGCAGCAAGCTGCTTCTCTCAGCAGCAAACCATCTGTCTGGCTCCCAGAGGCCAGAGATGCTCAGCACTAGGATACCAGCAGGCCAAGAAGCAGCACAAGCCATTCCCTCTGCCAGCACTGGTGGCTGTGCTCTGGCATGCACTACAGCCTTCTGTGCCACCCTATCTGCTGGTAAGGAGCAGGCATCTTATACATGCCACCATGCTATCTTGGAGGCAGAATGATGCCAGCTGGGTTTTTGGAGGCTGCCCAGGGTGCCCAAGCAGTCTCTCACTCCTGCAGCTGCAGAGAGAAAGCATTGGCCTCAGCCCTGGCTTGCACAGAGGCTCCTCTGCTGCACAGCCAGAAATGCTGCTCCAGCTCCTCTGCTGCACAGCCAGAAATGGCTAATTGCATAACCCAGAAGGTGACCACGTGCACACTGCATGCGAAGTGCTGTACGCCTCCACATACGTTTGCACACACATTTCCAGCCTTCCCAACTCACAGGCCAAGGGAGGACAGAAGAGGGAGGCCATTTGGACTGGATCAGCTGTACATTTGCAGCTGAAGGCTGATTCATTACGGCTGCACTGAAATGCTGCTCCACGAGACACAGCCAGCAGCTGTTGAAACATGGGGTCAAACTTAACGCATATGTAGAACTTCAATAGAGAGCTTGGACCTTCTGGACAACCCCTTACACTATTCAACTAAAAACCAAAGCCTCTTCCTTTCATTCCTAAAGCTCGAAAGCTTCCTTTCCCTACCACTTCCCAGCCTTCCCACAGCAGTAATTACACCAGCGCTCTTCATATGTTGCTGCCTTTGCAGAGAGGGACACACCAACACCAAAAGGGATGTGCCTAACCCAGGTTCACGCTAAAGTCATAATGCAAAATTGAGTCTCCTCACTTACTGCAGCCACTAGACCAGCATGGTGAACAGAGAATCCAACCCTCACCTCTCTGCCACCCCTGCCCCCTTGGAAGCAAGGGAGGAACATCACCTCTGCAGACAGCAGCACCTGGACCAGAACAAGCTACTCAACTTAACTGAGGCTAGTTCCTGATGCATGTCCAATCTATATCAGTTGGCTGGTAATGGAGGATACCATTAAATATTGAGACCAACACTGTGTCAACAGGAAATCTGTTGAGCAAGAACTGATCGACCTACCATCCCATTTCATTTCCCGCCAGTGTCCTCATCTTCATGGTCCAGCTTCAATGCAAGGAGCTACCAGCTGTTCATCAGCTTTGCCATGCAAGCTTGAGAGGTCTCCTCACTTGCAAGACAGCAGGTAGAGACAGTGCTTTTGCACAACAGTGAACCCTGAACATGATTCTTCCCCTGCTCTCCCTCTGTGCACTCCTTCCCCCCACTCCAATGCTGTTGGAAGTAATCCAGTACAAAGTAGCGCTTGAATTGCACACGTCAGGCTGAGCTTTGGACCCAGCTTTCGCAACACAACCCAAACTCACACAGCAGAAGAGAGAGTTCAGTCAGAAGCAAAGGAGACCACACTTCTTGTGGGAAGAAGAAGAGGAATCAAATTATTTCTGGGCTACACCTTCAGTAATCACAAATGGCTGAGCAGCACTGCCAGCAAACCCAGGATGCTGGTCTTCTAATAGATGATGACTGTGCTGTGCAACCATGAGAACAGCGTGGCTAGAATAGATGCTCTGGTAATTCCCTGTCTTTGTTGAATGGGCCTTCCCTCTTGATACCTGCAGGTGAAGCCCAAATTAAAAACATTGAGCAAAACTCTGGAGACACATCATAAAAACATGTGATGATAGGCTGCCTTTGCTATGAATTGACTTATAATACTGGCGTGGTACAGACTGTAAGCAGTAGCCTTTGGGCCACTCAATAGGAAACTACTGATACAGAAGCTGCCAGAAGGTACCAAGAAATAGCTGAACAGATCCTAAATCATTACAAAAGTACAAACAAAAAGGTCTTTTTCCGGTTACAAGTAGATGCCTTCTGCATTTTTGTGGCATTACTAAAAATCTGAATGAACTTCTGTTGCCCGCCCTACAGCTACTTGACAGGACATGCCATGCCAGACTGCTTCAAATAACCTTCAGACTGGATGGATTAATTTCAGAGGACTCAGACAAAAAAGCCATCTTCCTCAGCAGAGCACTCAGCTCCTCTGAAATCTCTTCCCGGTTGAACCAGTTCAAGCATTGCCACATAGGCTCCATCAACCTCTATGGATTCCCAAAGTTCATAAAGCTAGTCTGGGAGAGGACAAGAGTAAGACTCCTAGTACCAAGGAGGAGAAGAGAGTATTTTCAGCTCTAAGAGCCTAGGTCATGTAGGCTCTTAGAGTAATTGAGAACAGCATGTACTTTAAAGAGCTGTAGCCACTGTTGAGACTGCTTCCTCCACTCCACTGCAACATTCTTATAAATTATGAAGCAGTTCACAAGGTTAAGATATTGACCCCCTCACCCCACCCCCCCATCCCCAGTACAAGAGAGCAGGCAGCATTGCTCCTTAGGGCTGATGCAGCCCGCAGCTTATAAGATGGGCTGCCTTGTCCTGGAAGATCAAGGCTCTTGGTTGGATAAGGACAAAAACATGCCACTTGCATAGAACTTCCCACCACCCTTGACAGCCCTGTAACCAGAGGTATTCAGGGGGAAACAAAACAAAACAAAAAAACAATCCTTCGTCTGGTTTTATTTGAGCACTTTAAGAATGGGACACATTCAGCTCTGAATTTGCTGGACACAAGTTCTGTGACAGGTCTCAGACATTTGAGCAATGACTTCAGAGACTGCTTCCATCTCCACCAGTAAATATGATAGCCGTCCCTCCCTTGTGACTCTCAGTTTCTAAAGCAACCCAGCCCCAGCCAGCTGGCAAACACCCTGACATTTGCAGGGTTCAGAAAGCTTATCAGAGACACCACTTTCCACTCACCACCTCAGTAACTCACGTTCCCTTCACATTCTCTGCTCATACCTCCTCAAGGTCAGATCTAATGGGACAGCTCCTCTGCACAGTCCTGTTCCACAGAACATGGCCCAGTCTAACACAGTTACCCCTGAAACTCCTAGAGGGACTGTGCCTTCTTTGGCTTTAACTGTCTGCAGAAGTTACAGCATCTTGTGAGGTCTCATTAATGTTAAGACAGAAAGCTTTGAGGAGAATGCACTGGATTCATGCTTCTCTGTCCCTGTCCCCACACAGACAGACTCCTGCTGCTTAATGCCTACCGTAACAGGTATGTTCCATACTGATAACAGATGGTGAGGCCAGCACTGAGCCTAATCAGAATGCTCCTTGGAAGCAAAGCATCAGTTGCCTGGATTTGTCTCTGCACAAATGTGAGAGCATGTCTCATGTCAGCTACTTAAATTAAGCCTTCTGTTGAAAAGTTACACAACAGGCTTGTGTGCCTCTCCTTGATTAGAGATCAAAAATGCTTGCTATTGCCTCTAGTAGAGGTACCAACACTGGGAAAACAACCATTAGACCTTTGGCCACATTACGAAGTGGCTGAATTTCTCTGCTGTTGTTGCAGCTTACAGCAGTCAAAAGTGTTTAGAGTCCATGCCACAGACCCACAGCCTGGCAGTACTCCTCCTGAGGAGCAGGCAGGTCACAACAGAGGCACTGGCCTGACATCGCTACCTGCCAGGTCTGACAAGTATTTCTGTACTCTGACACACCAGCATCCAGGAGCAACCCCAAGGCCCCTCACTTCTGTCTGCTAAGGATTTGAGTCAGTTCTCTGAAAAGGCAGACCAGCTGTTTTGCCTTTAAGATTTGAAACACAAATATGCAGGAATTTTCCCTTATTTCACTTGACAAGCAAGCTGCAATGCTGTAACTTAGACAAAAAAACCCTTTGGCTAATACTTACAGTCTGTCTTCTTCTGTACGTGAAGTTCTTCCATAGCAGCAATCCCAGCTGCGTCCAAAACGCCATCGTTCTTCAGCAGTGCCTTCCTCCCTTTGTGCAGCAGCAGCAGTACACAGCAAGGATGTTGTGGCTGGGCATTAACTAGAAAACAAGAGTTCAAAGGGAAAAACTATGTGAGATGAGAAAAGGCAACAAGACAGAAAAAGGCAGAGGCTGTGCTCTGTGAGTTCATGAAGCCTTGAAGCCAGCCCCTCATTGCACTCTCCACGTCTGTTCTCTTACTATGTGCACTCTAGTCAAGTCTCATAGGTTCGATTAAGCTCAGATTTAAAGAAAAAAAGCTTCTTTCTGCATTTACTTTTATAATGGTGAAAAACATTTTGCCAAATTAGGTATGCCTTTGTTTGGTATTCCAACTAATACATTTGCTTGCAGGAGAAAATGCTACACACTTAACATGCAAGGGAGAAATGTGCATCTCCTTAGAGGCAAGTGACCCTGAAGCCATTCATATTCAGATAAAGTGAATGGACAACTGCTGTTGAGTCAGTGTCAGGTCTTGCAGCCACCTGGCTTCCACAGCTGTTGTGAGCAGTGTGCATTCAGTGTGCACCTTGCAAATGTATGAGAAAGTGAAAAGGATTCAGAAACACATTTGTTTCTTTGGTGGCTTTTAATAATAACACAGTATAAGCTTGGGTACACAGAGACTTCCAGGAAGGCTCAGATACAAAGATGATCTTATAGTAGACTGAAAGTCATTAAATCTTTTATTATTATTATTATTTTTCCAGAATTTATTTATAATAGCTTAATTTACTTTTGAGATTAAGCCACTTCAAATTAAGAGTATTTTCCTTCTGAGTAAATGTCCATGCAGGGATTTAACTAATTCACAGCAAATTAGTTCTGATTTATGCTCCTGAATACATTCTGTTGACAGGCTCAGTGTTAACAGGACAGCTAGCAACTGATCCAAGCACACTACCAGATAACCATTCCTCCTAACATCTGCTGAAGTGGGAACACATGCTTTTGATTCTCATGTCCCACATACTATTATCACAGACCTATTATTCAGAGTTGCATGCCTGATTGCAAACTGCATTGAAAATATTTCCAAAATCCACAAACACACTATGAACTTAAGACTTCTTCAGGAAATGCTCTGACCATCCTCGCACTGGAGCGAGATTAGATTAGGTATAGCAATTCTGGATGCCAGCTTTGAGTTAATGAGTATTTGCAGCTTTTAAGTTTCACCCACAACTAAATCCATTATTACAACAGCAGATTAAAAAATTGTCATATAGCATAGGTCTCTGTTACATGAAAGTTTCCCTAACACTACAAAGAAAATAATTGAAGTCACCATGCTGAATTCCACAAAAAATTACACTGTAGGATCACAACAGCACAGCAGCACTTTTTTGTACCAGTATATGGAGACAAGAACAGTAACAGACAATTACAAAAACCTACAAATTGAACCTCATGTCTCTACACAGGCAGCTGAGCATACAGCCAATAGGGGCTCATTAACTACTGCTATAATTCACTGCAGTGAACAGTGTCTGCAGATGCTTCTCCTCACAGAGAGATGCCCAACTGATCTGGCAGGAGAGCTTTCCTCCCCCTACCCTGTGCTTCCCTCTGGCTGGAGCATCCTGACACTAACACGTTCCAGCTGTGTGCACATCTGCCTGGTAGACAGTGAACTCCCAGATGCACTCAAGTGATGCACTGTAACAGCTATCAACAACATAAAAATCCCACTCTGTAACACAAGTAATGATCTGCAGCAAACTACTTCCCAGTGTTTTCTACCAATTACAGCTAAAGACCAAAATCCACCAGGAAGACAGTAGGAAGGATCTTACAGGGAGCAGCAGAGACCTTTGGCGTTCTCAATGGAATAACATTCAACTCCTTCACTTTAATACTCTTCATAAAGGCAGTAGAACAGAGTTTGAAGCAGTTTAGGGCTGTCTGACCTAGTCACAGGGTAGCTGGCTTTATCCATGCCACCAGAAATCCAGATGTTGGTTCCTTGCAATTGCAGGCAGTCCCCAGGATCCAAAACGCAGAAAAACTGCTTTATAGACTTTGTAGGCTTCGTACTGCACTAGCACTTTGCAGTGACATAAGGGCATATATACGATCATTTAACACATCTCAGCTGATCAGCAGAAACCTGTACAACCAGGAAGACTTGACTGTGCCTGCTTGGATTTCAGCTCTCTAAAGTTCAGCTAAACATTACAGAGAATAAAGCAAATGTGCTAGCTTTCAAGCAAGGCCAGTTTGTCTGGACACAAGTTTTAAATAAGGCAAAAATATTCATTTTTAAGGACTGTATCTGATGACTGGAAAACCTGTCCCATATGTTCACACAACGAACTAAATCTCTACATTAACCGAAGAGACACGTCCTACCACCAGATACTCACCGAGAGCACAAAAACTGAACCCCAAGTGTGCTCAGTTCTACTTCTTCCAGCCATGCTGCGATGGCAGCTTCTGAGACATTCAGTCCCAGGATCTCTTGCAGAGGGGGGTAACCCAGGTTTTGCTGATGCTTGTATCTGTCTCCAATTTTGATCTGTATCAGAGGCTGACACATTTGGTTCGCTGCTGATACAAGTTAACTAGGTCCACTTGAATTACTAATGCCACAGGAAATGCTGCGCAAAATAAATCCCAGGCAAAAATGGGTTAGCACCATTTCAGACGTTCTTCTAGCAGTCAGAAGGCAAGGATTACAAACCAGAAACACAGAAAACACTGGCAGACCCAATTCTCTCAGCTCAGCTGGAGGTGACGTCCATCTGTATTTCACACCTCAGGCTCATCTAGGATATACAACTCAACAGGGAAACCCAACTCACTATTTAGTACTGCTGTTCCAAAGCCCAGACATACCAGCTAGTTCTCCTCCTGTATCACACCTAAGAAAAACTTCGTTAGTAGTGCGCACCAGTGCACACCACGGATCTAAAAAAGCAGTAATATTTCTGTCTAGCACAAGAAAAGCTGCGTGAATTTGCCACAGCAGTACAAGTTTCCTGTGACGTAAGGTACCACACCTCTGCTGAAGAGAGGGATTTATACCTGCCAAGACTGAGCCTACCTTTTTTTAAAAATAAAAATAAAACATTGTTATTTTTGTAAGCAATGTGAAAGCTGGGACAATTTCCTAAGCTGTAACAAGTGGTGCAACCTAGCTGCATGGAGGTCTTTGCTGTAGACATCCAACTTGCACAGCCAACCTTTTCCATTGTTTGAACACTGCTTGTTTTCCAGAAGAGGTAGATATACAGCAGTTGTAAGCCTAGAGGCAAGAGGCTTGCTTCTATTCATCACTCAGAAAACTGTTCTTGTTTAGCTCTGCTTCAGCATTTCTCCACCTCCTTAACACAACTCCATAGCTTAGACAACACAGAGCACACCAGGGGAGACTCAAATTGCCTACATCTTTGAGATACACCTGGTAGCTGTCTAGTACCTCAGGCATAATGGGCGTTTACAGCAACCTACTGAATCCAGGCACATGCCCTGTGCAACATGCAGATAGAACTTAGTTAAACAGACAGCAAATTAAAAGGACCATGAGGCCATCTCACATCTAAACAGCCAATAAGCTGGGGGGACCTAGTGCAGAGACTTCCTAGCATGCCCTACCAGCACGCCACTCAGATCTGCATACATATAACATGCTATTTTTCCAAGCACTCCTAATCATCCTAATTTATGAGAAAACACAGGAGGCATCAAGCAAAAAAAAACATCCAAATACTCCCCCAGATCTTTTGACAGAGTTGTCTCCACGGGCTTGTCCCATGGACTGCAGATGGCTTTTCTCCCTGCTGCAGAAGCTCCACATGAGTTCCAGACCTGTAAGGCTGCAACTCCATCTGAGTGTGCTATTCAAAAATCACTTTAAGAGATAAATACATAAAGAGATGAACTTTGAAAATGCTGACAGTGAAACACTTTGACCAACCCTGTCTAGATAAGCACGATCACAATCATCAAGACTAAAACAGCCGTTGAAAAGTCCATTAGCTGGTATGCAGAGAGTCCCCAGACCCAATCAGTCTTAAACACAAAGCTATGTATTTTTACAGCTGTACATTTTAAGAGGAAAAAAAGGTCAAGTGGAAGAGAACCAATTCCCCACCCCCATGCCTGGTGTCTGTACTAAATAAACATAAAACAGCCTTCAAAAACAGCTTTCTGCAAACAATGCAGCTGTTTGCTTTCTTCTGGGGGCAAAAAAACCTTTCCCCTGGAGAAGAAATCACTGTTTAGACAGGGAACAAAGCAAACTTATCAAACCTTACGGGAGTGGAACATTTCAGGATTCTGGCAGCAGGATACAGAACTCGTGAATCTCCAGCAGTGACTCAAACTCAGCCCTGGTCAGCAGAGCTAAAAGCTTGTACTAGTTAACAAAGACACACAGGCTGCCATGAAA
Source organism: Pavo muticus (assembly GCA_016647715.1). Classification (NCBI taxonomy): domain Eukaryota; kingdom Metazoa; phylum Chordata; class Aves; order Galliformes; family Phasianidae; genus Pavo; species Pavo muticus. Next base: position 417,182 of record JACDJE010000241.1, read on the forward strand.
GCAGTTAGAAGCCTTCCGTCCCATCCTCTTGGCCAGATTTCCACATTGCAAAAGCTATGACCACTGGCAGCTCTCCATAGACCAAGCAGCCATGGAGAATACTAATCCAATATCTAGAGATATTGCCCTTTGAGGGGAAAAAAAACATTATTTGCTGGGTGCAACATACATCTACTACAGCCAGTACTGTTCCTCTACTGCAAGCAAACATGGCCTAGCACATTACACAACTGACCTCAGATGAAAAACTGTACATCTGCTTAACATCAACAGCCTTTCTGTAAGGATCTACCAAATCAAACAGCCATATTTTGAAAGAAAAGGGACAGCTGAGGAAAAGAACACTGGCTGTGAGCAGAAACATAGTCCTTTTGGTGAAGGTTAAGAAATGACTTTATTTCCTTTACGTAGCACCAAGCTGCATTTCACGGAGCAAACAGTGTCACGAGCCATTTCAACTCTGCAAAGCCGAGATCCAAGAGCAAAGACCCTCCCAGTGCTCCATATGCCACCAACTGAGATCAGGTCACCATGACAGAAGGCAAGAGAGAAGCGCGTGCCTCAAATTGACATCTTGATTCAAACAAGACAAACAGTCAGAGAATTGTCTGGGCGTTTTGGGAGTACAGGCATTGATTAGGGCCAAGAGTTAAGCTACATCACCCAAATCAGGGTCTAGCATCCTGGCCGCTTTCTTGCAGAATACCTGGCTCTCAGCTTACGGTTTCTTTCCAATTAGTAGCTATGGACAGGAAACTCATACATCCACCTTTACTTTGTACAGCCTGAGGCTGTAAGAGGGAACAAGCAGCAAGACAAATATTAGGAGGAAACCTTTGTTTTAAACTTCCATGATTTCAAGAAAGGAAAAAAGCACTTTGCCTCTAAACTTTAATAAATAGGAGGTGGAAAAGGAGCATTAGTCCCAATGCTGTTGAGATTATGCTTGACAAAGAGTGGCTGAGGACAAATGCAAACAATCACTTATCCCACTGTTACGGACCTAATTAGAGACCATCTCCACAGTAGAAACAGACAATGCATGAAGAATTAAGAGTATGAGCCCATTCTACAATCAGAACAACTCAGGTAAAGTCTGCAAGACTAATAGGAGCAAAATTGACATTCAAGACTCTAAATTTCTCAAGAAGTCAAAAACCTCAAAATCTACTGAAGCTTCAGAGAAGAGAGGAAGCTGTACCCTAACAATAATACCTTTCTAGGAATAACAACACTGGCCTTCTAAAGTCACCTTCTAACTCCAACATTCTGAACTAAGTTACAAAAAGATGCCATCAAAAGCATTAGCAGCATGTTCAAACAACTCACCTGGAGTCTCAAGCAAAGCAAAGGCAGAGATAAAAACACAACCAGTAGATGCCACACACTTGTCTCCCGGTTTAAGCACTGCTAGATTCCGCAGCAATAACGAGCAATGCAGGGTCAGCAGAGGAGGTGTGAGCTTTGAACCTGCAGCCTGATGCCTGGGATGCAAGATCGTTATCAGTGAGGCCACACAGGCACTGAAAAAAGCAATTCTTTCGTAACCTCCCCACGGAGGACTTCCATTTCTTTCCCATTTGCCAGACGAATATCAGGCCAAATTTCCTATTCTACCTAAAAGTTCATTCAGTGAGAAGGGCTTTCTCTTCAAAATCACCCAGATCGTGTTTACACCAACTGCTTGTTGTTAACAATATGATTGGAGAGCTTCTGGGTCAGCAGGCAAGAATTTAATTAGGACTACAAACAACAATAATATTTGGGTGGCAATCCTTGGCAAGGTCCTTGACTAGTTTACATCACAAACTGACTACCTGGCCTTAGGTTTGGTAGCAAACAGATTCTGGCCTTGTTCTTCAACACCTACTAATACGGCAAACAACTAACACATTGTCTTCATTGTGGCCATCTGCCCTATAAAATAACAATGATTTGTATGACAGAAGCACTTTCAGATTTAGCTTCATGGTAATCTACAACCAGTTTGACTCATTTTTCCTCCTGATGAGTGCGCCAAGCTTTCTACAACTCTCTAACACTGGGGATAATGCCAAAATATTGGGAAGCTGATTGAACATTTTCTTGGAATTCCACCAGTGCCCAAACAAAATGCAGGCACTGCATCTCACTCAGTCACAGGATCCTTACAGCACCATACACACAGCTACACAACTCTGAACAGATGAATTCTCTTCATTTAAGGGGGCTGAGCTTCACAGAAGGTTAGAGACAGCTGGACGAAAATGACTGCTCCTTTTAAGCACAGCGTGACAAGAAAATAGCTACTCACAATCTGCTTTAACTGCTGCTATTAAAACAATTAGTCTCATAAAAGAGCCCAGTGCTAGGCTTTGCCTGTTGCAGCAGGAATTACACGAGAAGGAAGCCCAGACCTTGCTCTGACAAGAACTGGAACTAATACAACATGATGTTAGGGACAGAAATCTGGCATCCCAAGCATTTGGGCAAGATTGCAAGGGGCTTCTAATGGTACCTAATCTAGGCACCACGAATAAGCAGTTTGATTTTTTTTAAAAGTCAGCATATTCTGTGCTGAGTATCTCCGAAAGACCAGCTATGAATAGCAGAGCAGAGACCGTTTCGAAAGCCCTACCCAGAATGAGTATCATGAACTCTAAAAATGCTGGCCTTGAGCTCTTCAGCAGCTCTCATTTCCTCCTTCTGACAAAGCGTTGTCCCAAAATGTACTTCTGGGGCACAGGTGGGCCCATAGTGACGTATCAGAAATAAACCATAAGAGATAGTTTCCCAAAGACCTGAGCACCAGCCTACAAGTACTCCTTAATACAAATAGGACTAGATTTTTCCAAAGTCAGCAGCACCACGTTTTCAGAAAGGGCTGATGTTTAGAAACTTCCCTTGTGACATAACATGCCAAGCTGCTTTGAAAACCTGTCCCATATGACACTGGAGCAATGTCTTCCTACCAGAAGGACCACAACAACTGGTTCTTATTAATTCTAGCATGTTCAGAAGGTGAACTGGTGAAAACAAGTGCAGCTCCAATGCAATAGAAAAACTTGAGCTTGCGTGTGCCACAGCTGGACTGACCCAAAGAAAGGCATGGGCAAGAGATTGTGTCATGCACTTCTGCAAGAGGAATTACTTAAATGTCAAATATAACAGCTAAGAAGAAATGCAGCCATTTATTTCAATATTAAAAAAAGAAAAATACCACCACCAAATTCCACTGGAAGGCTGTGAAACACATGAAACATTTCGATATTCCCATTCCAGTGAGCATCTCTACTTTTCTCACGTAAAAAGAAAAGTTGACTTACTTTATCATGGCCCATGTCCAAGATCCATAGTCCACATTAGCTTGGTTTTGTGCCTTTTTTTTTTTTTTTTTTGGATCCCAAAGAACGAGCTTTTCTCTGTTGTGGAATCTAGAAGTAATAGAACATCCCGCTACAATAATGATCGTGACATTTAAGCTCAATTCATGCCATTAGGCTTTGATCTCTGAACATCTATAAGTACTGTCAGCACAGTCAGCAAAAAGCTCTGTTACACAGCCTCAGCCACTTTTTCCTCCTGCTCATGCATCCTGTTTATGGACGTTATCTTCTCAAATGTGAAAAAGGATTAAGCATTTCACTTTACAGAAGACAGTTTTCTGCATGGCAGCTGCCTCCAAGGACAGAAGAAAGACACAGCTCCCTCAAGAAAGGCATCAGCCTTCCCAGCTTTTGGGAAAGGAAATCCATGAGCTCAGAGGGTGTTAGTTAGAAAAACTTTTGACCACCATCCCCTGCTCCACATACCCTGGTCATTGAATTACTTCATCTACGTGAATGAGCCATAGATCTGGCTTAAGATTGTGTAGGAGATGCACATTCCTATCATGGAATGGCTGGAGCATTACTGGGGTGCTTGTATAATATCCTGAGCCAAGGTACCATGCCTCACAGCTTTGCCATCACTTCCATAAGGAGATATATATATATAAAATAAATATACATATATATAATATATAAATAAATATATTTATTTTATATATATATATATATTTATTATTATTATTATTTATTTATTTATTTTTTCAAAGAGTGTCGTCTTCTGTATTTTATTTTATGTAGCTTGTTCTTGAGTTCTGGGGGAAGGCAAGAATGCAAGAAACCCAGCAAAGATTGGTACTGTAATTTGAGATGTATGTCTGCCCTGTAACATCCAAAGAAATTTTACTGTTATTCTCTTCTTGGTCTTTACTATTTGGGACCAGCATGTCATGAACCAGCACATGTCCAATAACAAAACAGAACACAATATGGCTTGTATTGCATGAAACATCCTTCTGGTGTCTTTAAGACTCACTGCTATAAGGAATAAGCCGGCTGGGAAGCCCAGTATCTACACAACTGCACCAATATATGTCTCACAGATATAGGTTTTGGAAGATGAAACAAGAAGAACAAAAATATCCCAACTATGCAGAAAAGCCTCAGCCAAGAAAAAGCCTGTAGCACAATGCAAGGAAATGATGTTGTCAAAAGAAAGTTGGCAAAGGCTGTATTTTGCAACAGATGTCAGTGTGAGTAGAGTTTGATCCTTGAAACCCTACAACAGGCAGACCCAAGCAAGGCTTCAGCTCTCACATTGCTAACCACCTAACTGCATGGACATAAAAGCTAGTACTTCAATAAAGTGGTAAACAGGAATCCAGGTGCTTTTGAAAGTAATGACTGCTCACTTTAAAGAGAAATGAATTTCTGCTCAATCTTGGCAAATGATAAGGCTCAAAAACCACTTATTTCTAAAGTAATTCACAGAAGAAAACAAAAATAATTGGCATACATGATAAGAATGAAGGCAGCATGCCTGTTGTGACAGGTGTGGCATTGGGCACCTAGCTGGGAGTGCTGCCAGAATGCTGTGTGCAAATCTCTCTCTTTGCCTAATCCACAGAAACAAGTTGTTCCACACAGATTATATTCCTTCCTTTCAATTATTCAACTCATACTCCCATTAGGGTCAACAAGCCAGTGAACAGATGTGAAATAAGCTACAGTGTGGTTATTTTAATATCATGCACATGCTATGGAATGAGCCAAAGGTGACAATCTGTTCATACCTAAGCTACGTTCTTCATGTGGGCTTCAGGATAGAGGTCCACTAGATTGCTCCAACAATTTCACGGGACTAAGCACAAAAGCGAAGAACTGGTTTACTCAATTTCAAGCAAAGCACTCAGAATGGAAAACGCTTTGGGTGGGTGCAGAAGTGGCGCTAAATGCCAGAATGAAGAGAGTAAGCTTGTAAGAGAAATGTAAACAAAATAGTTCTGCAAGTTGTTAATGGATATAAGTTCCAAGCCATACGTTTTCTGTTGAGCTTAAGAAATCCTTAATGATGTAGAGAAAGTTTCACTGGAGTCAGAGCAAATTCCCACAGACAATCCACTTGACAGAAGTTATGTCTGGTTTTACATGTGAACACAACTGGGAAGAAACACAGCGGTGAAGAGTAAGACCATGTTGAAAGAGCTGCGAACAAAGCTCTGGAAGACAGAGTAATGGGGGGATGGGAAAAAAGAAGAAAATAACAAGGGAAAAACAAGATCTGAAGAAACCTGGTGACAGCTGGTATACAAGTGATAGTATTAGTTTGGTAGAAGGAATAAATCCAAATTCCTCCAAATACGCCTACTGCTTTTTTAGAAGGAATATCTCTATAGATTTGTGAGACCTGGTAAGCAAGGCTGTAGGAACTGCTACTCCAACTTAACGGTGTAAAGGACAATTAAAATATCAAAAATACTTCAAAACAAATGAATTAGATAAAAAGTACATAATCCAGTGATAGCATAAAATCTGAAATGCAAGATCAATTTAGTTTAACAAACAGAAATGTGCTCACCTAGAAGAGGACTAGATTTTGAACTTTGACTCCACCAGAAAGAAATGTCCATGCTTCTGCACACACCAAAGCTGCTGCTGTTTTATTATGTGGGCAAAGGGAGTTTTATTGGTTTTGTTGTTGTTGTTGTTGTTTGTTTTTAAATCCAATCAAATTTGGTTTTAATTCTGCTTTCTGCTAGCAATTATACCAGAACTCCTGTTACGGAAGCATAATAACAGTACAGGGAAGAGAAAAAGAGCCAATGACATATCCATAGAATATAAACATATTCTCCACAAATACATCTTTCAGAGGAAATACATGTATAATAATTTGTTTGTTTCTTCTGAAGGCACAAGATTGCACCTGCAAAAGCAGCAGCAACATCTGGAAACCTAGGGTTTAAACCTGGTTGCTGACATGACCAACACAGCTAATAGTCTTTACCAAAAAAAAAAGTTACAGTGCTGCAGCTGAGAAAAAACACGCTTTCACTTCTACATTGTGGAATATAAGCTTTTATGATCTCATATTTATAACAATATTGAATCAGGGAACAGAAGCATGTCATCATGAGACAGACACTGCTGCTAGAAAACAGGTTATCCTGGTCCTTGGGTCCTGCTGTTGTCACCTTGACCGCCACCACTGTTGCCCTGAGACCTTACACATGGCTTAATTTTGGCTGTTACTGAGCTAGCAGCTAAGAGTGCTAATGAATATTAATTGCACGGCTTGCCTTCCAGCTTCCAGTAATAGCCTTTCACTGGGAAATGGGCAAATAAAATTTCAGATTGTTTCACAGAGCCAAGCAAACAGGATGGTGGCTGGTTTGGGCCACTTCTTTATCTTCCATACAGCACTGCCTGCCTTCTGCCTGCTAGAAAGGAAGTCAGACCTCCAGAATGATCTCTGAACCGTGTGATCAGAGGCTCTGACTTTGTTTGCTCTTTCCCAAAGACTGACCTTGCTATCTAGCTCAAACCAGAACAGTCTTGGAAAGGCTCTTCTGCTCTCCTCTTTCTAGCTAAGGACAATCATTCCCTAACAAAGTTAGCACAACACAAACGGATCTCTTATTGGATTAGATAGAGCTCTGCTAAGCAATACTCCTCCAGAAAATAACAGAAGAGGAAAAAATTCAGTTTGTATATGGATGTTTATGCCATTCAGACTGATGTACATTCTTCTTATAATCCATGATCAAGCCTTTTCACTAATAACTCAATAAATCTTAAGATCTGAATACTCCTATTTTTCCTACAGCATTAGTTTGTTGTCTGAGAAAAGCTGCATCAACAGTTTTCCATCCTACTCTGTCTCACCCTCACTCCTTGAGGCAAGCTCACATGTTTTCTGCCCTAAGACAAGCAACAAGAAAAACAGGTCTGGCTTTACTGTTACCTTTCATTAGAAAAGCAGAACCAAAAATGGAGAAGAGGGTACTCTGGTCAGTAGTTCCAATTCACGGTAATTCTTCTGAGCTGATCCATACAGCCCTCCTACAGCCAGTAACATATCGGACATGTAGCTACAGAATATGAAATGTTTTGAGTTTTTAAGGCAAACATCTCAACACTGCAAGTAGAGTCTTATCGTGGTTTTTGTAATCCTTATCCTTAGTAACCACAATTGTTCTAGATAACTTCATAGCAAACTTTCAATAATTCAGGATTCAAATATTCAGACGACATAAAAATGATAATCTCAAAGACAACGATTCAGCAACTTTCTACCACGTTAGACCTGGAGAAAGCAGGCAGAGTCCCTGGCAGCCTCAGGTGAAGTTGGAAAGTAGGGCATATATAAAGTATTTTATAAAAACAGCAGGTCCTGGCTCCAGCCACACATAGGGGTAGACACCAAGAATAACCAGTCTAAGAGAAATATGATGGTGTATGGTCAGTCACGGCCTTATTTCGGGATTTGGAGCGCCGCCTGGCCTAGGAGACCTACATAAACACCATGGTTCCTGCTCCAAGGTTACTTAAAGTAGTAGTCTGGCTCCCCTTCTGCTCCACTCCTGTCATCATCTTTGTGCCAGCACCAGCGTTCGCAAACCCACGATCTGAGCACAGGATGCCAAAGAGTCACCCAGCTAAAAGTGTTTTCAACCCTTCCATCCCTCAGTGAAAGGACTCCCTCATCTGGAAGCTCAGAGAGAAAAGTTAATTTTAAGTTTGGTCAGTCTGGGTTGGTGAACTCTTAACACCATCCCAGAGAACAAAACATGGGGAGAGACAGAGACTGAGCACTTGGGGGAGGTGAAGTAGGACCATTAGCAGCTCAGCAGCAACCCCCAATTACACTAGATTAAAGGTCTGAAGAAACCACACCCTAAGGAGCACTGTGCCAGCCTGGTGCAGCACACATGATAAACAGAAGCAGAGCTGATTCCATCCAGCATCAGGAAGACAGGCTGGGGACTGGCCTTGCTCCTGCCCTGGTTCTGCAGGTGCATCTCTGCCAGCAAGCTCTGCAGGGAGGCAGGCAAGGGAGAACCCACATCCCGAGTTGTACCTATTATACCTGATTCACGCATGAGACATCATGTACGTTAGCCTAGAACTTACGCAGAAGGTCCAGAGCTGCTTTCCTCAAGCCACAGAGGTGTTATTATAGCATCCGTGGACTACTTCATGCTCACATGGCAAGGGTGAGGCCCAGGAAGTAGAGAACAGGCTACTTCCAGAACAAAGGCCACAATAACGTTGAAAATAAACTCAAGTCTTTTCAACTTCTGCAGTTCAGCACCTCACCAGGGACCAGTCCTACCCACCCTGTGATGTAGGATGGAGGGGGGCCAGACCAGACCTCTGCTCACATCAGCAGAATTGAGCTGAAGAGGTTTCCGAAGACAAAACTGGCATTACAAACTAGGTTGGCCAGCATCAGCCCACGACAAACCTATCTATAAGCACACCACAGTCCCACTGGGTGAGGAGACCATCAGGAGGCTCTCACCATGCCTGCCTGCACTACTGCTCAGTTTGGAAGAAAGCTGGGACTGATAGCTTTGGATGGACTTACACAGAATGGCACCTGAGGTGCTTGTTTCACACAAAAAACCATTCAGGCACACAAGCTTCAATAGTAATGCATCAAGGGAAAGTTACTGTGAGTAGTTGGGGCCAGTCACAACACTGCAATTGCAGACACGGACAGCCACGATCTCTCGAAAACCCCACAGAACACCTCCAACAAACATTTTTATTGTCTTCTAGCGTGAGACATTCCCAGCTTCCAAAGTTAGACAAAAATACTGAAGCCTGGTGCCCTTAAGGCTTCCGCTTTCCAGCTGCTAGAGGTCCATGGTGGCCTCTGCCCCTCCCCCTAGGCATCTTTAGGATCCTGCTAACATCAGCAAGACTAAATAGCTGTCCATAATCCCAGGGAGGTGGTGGAATGAAGGTTTTCAAGAAGTGTGTAGATATGGTACTTAGGGACATAGCTTAAAGGGCAATATTAGTGGTAGGTGGCCAGTTGGACTAGATGACCTCAGAAGTCTTTTCCAACCTTAATGCTTCTAGGGTTCTCTGATTCTAAAGTTTGATTCTAAAATTCAATTCTCTCTCTCTAATTCTAAAATTTGAGTTCTACCATGCAACTTTGCAACTTTTGCTTTCCAGGCTACAAAACCTCTACCCACAGTTTGGAACGAGCTGACCTGTAAAACTTTCCCCATCACCAGCCCACCTGAACTACGAGTGCCAGACAAACAAGGCACTGAAGCGCTGCGAGTGAAGGCAGCGGGCTCCTGCTGCTGGCCGAGCGGATCGCACCAGGCTGGGCTCCACAGCCTGCAGGGACATCACAGAACCGCACCGCGCTGCACAGGAACATCTCGGCACACAACACCGCTCCCAGTCCGCGGCACAGCAAACAGAAAGCACCCGCACTGTGTGTCTATTACCATTACCCCTCTTCAAAATGCAGCGGGATTGCTCACTTAGGAAAAGCCTCAAGACAGCAAGCGTGGCCATCTGTTGCTAATAGAGCATGCCCAAGACACGGCTGTTCCCTGCTGCACAAGCACGGACCCATCTCTGAAGGCTGCCTCCTAACTGCATCTTAATGTATTAATCTATACCAGTAATTTTCAAAATGGGCTCCAATTCATGTTGAATGTTAAGCATATGTTTACATCTCTTTGACTTCGGTAACATCTACCCCAACAGACTAAAGATCAGCTTTGATCCTCCAAATTGATCTATACAGCCCTGAAGTCTCCATGCCTAACAGCTCGGGGGGATGCGATGAATGGTTTAAGACAGACAAAAATAGTGTTTAATAGGAACTTTCAGTCTATAATCGGAGTACCTTTCCTGATAGACTTAAGAATCCAAGCGATCACGCGTGCCCAAAACCAAGCAGCTGCGCTTTGCAGGGGGCTGACGATAGGCTCTAACGAAGCAGTCCAAGGTTTTCAACAGCCTGGCACGCAGAAGTGAGATTTGTTGCATGCAGTCGAGCCTCCTGCCCATCACAAAAGCAGTGGGATCGATTTTCTTTTTTTTCATTTTTACACCCCGCTCCCCACTCCCCGTCCAGCGATATCTATTTCCCCGGTGCGAAGGGGATCGGAGCCCCTCGTTATCCTCCGGCGCCCACCAGGGCTGGGGCGGGCGGCGGGGCGCTAGAGCTGCCCTATGCGAGTGCTGCCAAAGCAGAGCCGCTCCGCTCGGGATCAGCTAGAATAAAATAACGACAGAATTATAAACACACACTCAGGGGGGGAGGGGGGGGAGAACCACGACGCATCAGCCCTGCCGCCCCTCCAGCCATCTTCCCAGTCAAGCTATGTACACCAAGGGGGAAAAAAAAAGAAAAAAAAAAAAAAGAACGATAATAAAAAAGTTGTTAATCGCGTTGTCCCCCCTGCCCTGTGCCGTTGCTCCGAGCGGAGAGAGGACGAGCGGTGTCGCCAGCCCAACCGCTGCTGGTGCCGTGCTGTACCGTGCCTACCTCCGGGCCGGGGAGCCCTGGGCAGCCGCCCTCGGTCCCGCGCCGAACCGAGCCGCCTCGCTTCGCTCCACTTCTCCCCGATCACAGCTCTGCCACGCACCGATCCGGCTCCGGCCCCAACGCCGGCCCCGCTCCCGGGCGCCCGCGTCTCTCAACGTGTCTTTATAGGGCGGCGCGGGGCAACCCGCGGCGGGGCGGTACCGCCCGCCCCTTCCACGGCCGGGCAGCGCCTGGAATCGTTATTCCTTTCCCCTTTTCTCCCTCTTCTCCCTCTTCTCTGTTTTCTTCTTTCTTTCCTTCTTTCTTTCTTTCTTCCCCCCAGCCCCCCAACATTCCACTTTTTCTTTTTCCCGTTTCCTTCGTCTTTTTCCTTCTTTTTTTTCTCTCCTTCCGCAGCGAGAGACGCCACCGATGTTTGGGAGGCGGGGACGCGCCGATTTGCATGTGGGCGTGATCGCTGCAGCCGAAAACAAACGGCGGGGCTGTGCCCTCCCCGCCCCGCACGCAGCCCAGGGGACCCAGGGTAGGGGACGGGCCGCACGGCACCCCCTAGGGTTTCTGCTGCTGGACTGGGGTCAGTGTGGCTCCCGCACGTCGCGATCGGCTGCTGACCGGTCTGTGGGAATCATAGAATAGAGGCACAGAATCATTAGGGTTGGAAAGGCCACTAAGATCACCAAGTCCAACCAGCAGCCCATTCCACCATGCCCTCAGTGCCATATCCACACGGTTCTGGAACACCCGCAGGGATGGTGACTCCACCACCTCCCTGGGCAGCCTGTGCCACTGCATCACCGCTCTTTCAGAGAAGAAATTTTTGCTAACATTCAACATGAAAGGGAGGGGAAAGGCCAAGGGAGAGCCCTGTGCTCTCACCAGCCTCAGCTCCTCACCTGCACTGGTTCCTGCATCAGGGATCAGGCAGCATGAGGTGGGCACTGGTGCATCCTCAGGTGCCCAGGTAACACATCACTACCAGCAACAGCAGTTTCAGGAGGAACAGAGCTTCTGGTCCATGTCACTTGGTGGTCAGGAAACAGCAAGGAACCATGAAAGTGAATGCTTTATTCTTCATCCATAATCAAGAGTCAGTTTCTGAGGCAGTTCTTGGACAAAGAATGCAAGCTGAGCCCAGCTTAAACATTCACACTGCCCAACTACACCTGCTCCAAACACAGAACACACAAATGATGGCCACCTGAGAAACAGCGTGTGTTACTGACCTTAGCAATTACCAAACTCCTGGGTGGCTTCTTGTCCTCCCATCTGGGCTCTTCTCCCAGAAGCACAGCAACCTTCATCTGACCCACTCTAAAGTTTCTGCTCAGTACTTGTCAGGAGCACTCAAAAGCTCTGCAATCTATGAAAGTGTAGGAGTGCATTTCCAATGCATAAGATGCTCTATGAATGAAAACAATGCTGAAAAGACAGGCAACTCTCAATAATGTTTCCCCCTGCAGACATAATGCACTGCCATTGCTCATCCACATTGAAGTCAGAGATGTTATTGAGCATGCTGTTGTTAATGCACTCCTTATTATGAGCAACCCGGATGATCCATGGTTACTGAGGGAACTGCATGTTCTTTGAGGGGCACAGAAATAGAAGTACCTGACAGCAACCTCCAGAGAACGTGGACTGACTGTGAACTGAAGTAGTGCTATCCACTGGAACATCCTACACAGCAGAAAATATTCAGACTAACAATGCATGTCCTTCTGCACTGAATGGGAGCCGACATCCATTCCAACAGTGACCCACGCTCCTTCCCTCAGCCACCATCATAACGAGGAGCTTGGGACTGGAAACACAAAACTAGACCCCATTTCTGATCCCAGGTTTCCCAATGCAGCTGCTGCCCAACTGCACTGACTGAAAGAGACATATATTGGCTATGCATTCACCTGGTTACAAAACTGAAGCAAGCACTAGGTCTTTAATCCATAAGTGCAGCTTACAGATTTCACCATATACTATAGCTTTCAATATTTGCACTTTTCCAAACATTTACTGGATCATAGTTTTAAATTGTAGTATAAATAATTTCAGCATATTTGCTCAGAACACAGGGAGGAAGTGTACAGTTACTTTATTATCAGCAGGGTGTTAGGACTCATCCCATGCAATGAAGCATTTGAAATAGAGTGGGGCACACTGGGTAGGGCTTTCAAAACACTTAGTGACCTTACATTAGTGCTGACATGAGTGCTGAAAATGGACTCGAAGTTGTCCTGATGCTTGCTGGTGGCTCCTTAAATCAGATTCCTCCAGGGAAAGTGGGTTGTTTTTTTAAACATCATCAGAAGAGAAGACTTCCTTTAATTTTGGAAATCAGCATCTGTGTCAACTGTTAAAGCATTTAGATGTTGTCTTCCAGTAAAGCATCTAACATACAGCTGTTCATTGGAAGAAAATGGAGTACTTAATTGAGTTTGCTAAATACCTGGTCAGAAAGCATCTTTGTGCGCCACTGGATAGCATTTATCAAATTTACATTTTCTTGGTTGCCTGACAGTGTAGTCAAGTATAAACAATTAAACACTTTGGGGAACACCCTTCTCTCCTTTCCACAAACTCTGTTCCCATTAAACACCACTCTTACCTGCTCTCCAGCCCCAACACCTCTTTCTTTCCATTAATGTCATGCTCAGTCTTTCTCAATTCTTTCCATGAGGCAATGAGGGCCATTATGCTCTGTGCAACGGTTTCTTTCTGCTGAACGTTGTTTTTACTCAACTTCCTCCACCGCTCCTTGCCTTCCACTGTTCTTCAGCTTCCCTATGGGTCCTCCATGGCCAGCAGACTCCTGAGGGTCCATCATCAGCCATTTCAGAGCCTGCCAGTGTTGGCCAAAACACAGCTCCCACAACATGCCTTTCCAGGTCACATGTGACTTGTTCTTCTTTTCCAAAGGCTAGTTTTCTCACTCACCCTCACTGTGACCTCCTTTTTTGCAAGTCTGGAAGATGCAGCCCACACTGGGTCCAAGGCTGGGTGCAAGGGAAAGGCTACAGAAGGGCACAGTGAGAGATCAAAGAACATGAAAATTGCTCTTCATGGAAAAGATAACCTGTAGTGGAATGAAGGGGTGGAACTGAAAATAGGAGAACATGCTGTGTTCTTGCTGAGGAGGAAGTTGTTTCTCCTTATTGGTAACTTCTACAAAGCAAAACACACTGTTGTTGAGCCTGCAAGACTGATGGCTCTGCCGTCTAGATGCTAGAGGAGGCAGAGGACTCAGCCAGAACTGCCTTGCTATAAACACAAGAGCTCTAAGGCAGAGTTCAGCAATAAAGAATGCCACTGTTTGATACACCCTTTGCAGTCAGCTGTTGAGATGAAACGTCTCACCTGGAAATCTTTTAAATCCAGGTGAACTAGTTCAGGCTTAGTTCAGGAAGGAGGGAAGATAACAGATTAGTAAGACATCTGTTTAGAAAATAGCTTTTTGAAGAGTTTTGATCTCTTCTTCTTGATTATTTGGCAGTTTTGCAGCACAACATTAGCTTCCAGACTCTTCTGTGTAGTATTCTGGGGTACACAGTGAAGGTTAGTCAGCATTTCAATCATCTATTCTGTGTTGTTTTACTCTTTCCCTTGATTAGCAATATCTGAGTCAGCTGAGGTGATGGTTTTCATAAGGCCTTCCTGGTAAGAGACTCCTAATTTTTAATAACTGCATTATTATTATTTTATAGCAACTTAAACTCTCACTGAGCATCTCATCTTCAATTTATACTTCCTAACATGGGAGTTAGTCACTCCAGCCTGATTTACAGCCCAGCGAGTACAAATGACTGCATCAGGCATTTTACTGCAGCCTGCCATGTTCACTTTTTTCCCTCATCTTATTAACACAAAACGAGGCAACACTCAGTCTATAAAACACAGCGTTCCAGCTGGAAAGAAGAAGAAGCACTTGCAAATGCTTAATGACCTGTCTGTTCTCCACCCTGCAGTGAGGAAGCCTTGAGGTGCTTATCTGTACCATATCAAGTGCTGAACCTGAGAAGTCTGTGCCCTCTGGACAAAGTACGCTGCAGGCCGTTCCAGTGCCTGATGGAGGACGGAACCTTCTCTCCATCCTTCTGCATGAATGTAAGTTTCAAGCTGCTTTCAGTCATTAATAAGATATTTCTGCATCTTTTTAATACAACTTAAATATATTGAAGCTCAGACACGTTCAAGTCACAGCTGAAGTAGTATGGGTAACATTTCTTAAGGCAACATATCTTGTATTGAAGAAGGGTGACTTAAAAACCGTCTCTGGTGAAGGCTAGTTGCCAAATTACTGCTGTTATTTTAAGAAGAGGTCCCATTCCCACAAGCACAGCCTTGTCATTTCTCATAAATACTTAGCATTAAATACAAGCACGTGCAAAATTACATCTACAGTTATCTATATATACAGTAAAGTGGTGTGAGGTTCACTCTTAACAAAATTACTACATTTTGGACACAAAATATACATGCGGCCAAATACTTAGTGGGTAAAAATCTTTCAGTTTGCCAAAAACAAGCTGATTTTCCCAAATCACAGGTCTAACCTATAGTTTGAAGAGCAAAGAAAATCTGTAGAGTTGCCAACTAAAATATACCTAAGGTAGCAGTTCTAATTTTATACTAAGTTTATTCCTTTCTCATATTCCCCAGAGGTACACCTTATAATGGCAAGCAGCATGTACATATTTTTGTGTTAACATTTCAGTCTTCCTTTGTGCAACTGTCCACATTTCAAACAAACAGGATTCCTTCAGAAAAATGTTTCAGCGGGCCTTACGTGTACACTGCCATACAACTTTTATAGGGACAGTTTGGCCTGTACAAGCTAGTGTTTCTGTGTAATTAATGTAATTGAATAGTTTGTTATGGAGAGCGTAAAAATGCAATGTGAACAAAGCCCATGCTTGAAAATTTCTGTGCTTCAACCCCAGTGAAAAATGTTCATTCTAGTAACATCCTCAGTGGATAGAACAAGGAAGCAAAGCTTCATCACAAAACAGAAGTCTAGGAGACACAGGACCAAGTCAAATGCAAAGAAAGCTGAATAAAAGGAGGCAATATGGCTTAGGAATTGATGGACAAAGCTTAACTTGTGTAAAATCAACTGACCTGGGTTTAAACTTCCACAACTTAGCCTTGAAAATATAAGTTAAAGTGGTTACTTCCAAATGTTTCCTTGTGGCCAGCCAAATACCATTTCATATCAGTTGTAGTTGTCCGTTTTCTTAAACAATGATTTTAGAGAGATCAAGAATTGAATAATCAAAAATCTTTATTTAATCAGTGCTTATGAAGCTCAGTGCACTGTTTGCCTGAATAAGGACTCCTGAACTGGAGTTATAACAGATTCTGCCTTTTATATAGAGAGGATGTATTGGGGCAGCTCCATAAGCCAGTGGAGATGTGTATTTGGGAATGTGATGGCAGAAGCCACTGGTGCTCCTTCTAAGCTGTAAGTGGAGACCCGCTTAGTCCCTAATTACCAGGTTCTTCCATGATCTGCAGTTCTGGAGGTGCAGACCACATCACTCAGTGCAAGTCCTTGTGGTGGGGGGAGCTAGTCTCAGGAAGTGATGTTTTTCCGTCACTAGATAACAAACTCAAGAAGGGAAGGAAGGGCACTGTCAAGTGTTCAAACCCAGCTTGTGAACCAGAAGGAAAGGGAGGAGGGACTGCCCCATATCCATTCTGCCTGCTTCAGCGACAAGAGGACATGCAGGAAGGCAGGCCATACCTTAACTCTGATCCTTTTAAAGGACTTATACACAGAACAAGCCATCCTCAGGCCCTGGAAGGTTTTTACCCTGCTGCGCTGCAATATATAGGCTAGCAAGCCCCTTGGCCTCCACCTAAGAAGAGTTGTGCTTTTAGGCTCACAGCAGCCTCCTCCAACTTGCTCTGTTCCCATCAAACCAGCGGCATGGAGCTGAAAAAGTGCCTAACTCCTTCTCCTGACAGTGTCTCCATGTCTGCGAGAAGGGAAGATACAGGATTCTTGCTTGCTATGAAATTCAGCACCCTTAAAGAAGTCACACTTTCTGTCAGACCCATTTCCTCCTCTTTTCATACCTCTGTCTTTAGCAAGCCCATAAGTACCCAGTTTTACCAAGCTTTGGAGCATCAATGCCATCCCATAGGGCCTTGCTTTCCAGGAGACAAGAGACAACTCTCCTACCCCTCCTTTTCCAGGGGCAACTGTTCTCAAGAGACAGGATGGAGGCTAGCTTTTATTTCTGTTCTGTTCATCCAGCTGGAGAAGCATCTCCTGCAATTGAGCTTTAAAGGTGTCTTTTCAATTCAGGCACTTCCCTGGACATCAGGCCGAAGTCACATCGGAAAATAAAGGATCTCTATTCAAACCCATATATTTCCAGAGCTGCTCAGAATTTCCAGCTGACTTCCATGCTTGCTGACAGACACTGCAGTCTGCTTTGTAGAGCCTAACTTGTTTTCCTCTCACTAGGTTACATGCTTGCTCAGCGTGGGCTGAGCACTCTGCACTATGCTTCCACGTTATAAAAAAAAAAAAAACAGGGCCACTTTTAACTTCTGACAGTCATATTTTGCCCTTTTGAAGTAGCCTCACTTTCTGCATTTCTGAGCTCTTTTATCAAGGCAGCAGGCTTGACCTCTGCATTCTCTAGCTACTTGCAGGCATCCGGGGCTGGATCTAGGGTGTAGCCAACATATGCTGCAGACACTGTCTCCTTGGCTCTGAGAAGAGGCAGTTCCTGCTTCTGCTTATTTGGTCTTAATCTGAATAACAGGTATTTATCTCCCCTTGCCTCTTAATTCTCTCAGTAGCATCTGTAGCAAGGGGGAATAGCTGAGCTTAAGCTTGTCTTGTGCACCCCTCTCCATTACTGAGTGAGTGGGTAGCTGTAGGGACTAATCCTATTGCTGCAAATGCTGTCTCTAACTCGTTTTGCGTGTTTGCACAAGCAACTGTGCAGCTGCTGGTCAGGATATCAGCAACCTTCCTGCAGGTTCAGTGAGTTCACCATCTATGGTACATTTCCAGAAAGGCTCCAGAACCTGATCCATGTCCTTTCTTATCGTTCCCAGATAGTTTTCCTCTGCATCCTCACATGGTGTGCCCAAGTGTGAAATGCTGTCTATTGTCCGGTATTAAAACTCTGACTTTGGTATCCCGGATCCTTCTTTTCCTTCTGGAGAGGTTCTCTCTTTCCTTTCATCTCAGAGAATCTCCTTTCACCTGATGTTTCCCCTTTAGCACATTTCCATGTGCCCCCAGAACAAGAATAATGCAACATTTTGAGCCCGCTCTGCTTTTGGAGAAGAAAAAGACAACCCTTGTTTTTCTCTGTCTTTGAATCTCTACACAGTCGCTCATTTGGCTCCTTGTGACGTTTGGGAGACTTTCCATAAAAACAAATAATAAAGCTTCCTCCTTTTCCTGCTAACTATCTCCTCCGTTTTAAAGCCTCAGAACATCCCACAGAATCTTTTCCTTCAGAAATGCAATGTCTTCAGCATCAGCCTCATCAAAATTACAGAGCAATATGATATCTGTTTGTGTCGTTTTTCTCAGTATTTGTAAAAACTTGTTCTCTTTCTTCTTTGGCATGCAAGAAAGAATCTTTCAACAAATTCTGTATCCCGCAGTCTTTGCCCAGGCTTCTTTCCTAAGCTGCTCATCAGTGCTGACTTTCATTCTTTCTGAAGGAAGTTAAGACCAGGGACAAATGTTTTGACTGAGATTTCCAGGACTGCTCTTTGTTCATGAGTGGGATAAGGAATCACTGTAGCCTACCAAAAAGAAATCTGCTGTTCATATGATTCCTAATCAGGTCAATTTTGGTTAATCCACCCAAAAATATTAGTTGCCAAAGAGCTACCTAAAAGAATAGAAGGCTGGTGTGTATGGCGCACTAAAGGACAGAGAGGATACAAGTAGATGCAAGGCAAATATAACACACATGCTATCATTTAAAGCCCTCCCACAGTTTACCACCAGATCAACAAGCATTTTAAGTTTTGGTAGATGGTTGTGTTTTTTTAATTATTATTAAAATACATGAAATATCACCTTGCCAAGTTCTTGCAGTGCAGGAGTCCAAAATGGTACTAAATCCTAAGAAGCTGTAATCAGAAAAACCATATAGGAAACATACACAATCTCATTTCCATAAAAACATTTTTTCCATTAGTGCTTCTAGTAGGTCAGTCATTACATGTTGTTATAATCATAGGGAGTTAGGAGCTGATATAGCTTTGTAGACGTATGTCAGTGTTCATATGCTGTTCTGTAAGAGACTTGGTTGTGATCGCTTCTAGAGATTAATCAGAGCAGCTTCAGGTCTCACCCATTAATGCAGGATTGTATTCTCTGTAAACAGATTCAGTTTATTAACTGAGCACTACTTCAGTATTTCACTTGCAAATCTACAGTTTCTCTGCAAATAATTTTTCACTGAGAACTAAACATATGCAATCATTGCTCTTTTCCTTTCCCCATCCCATAACCACTTCTTGGTCTTAGAAGGCCAAGGAACTATATGGATGCCTATTAGTATATAGGTGAGATCTTATTTACAATAAATGCTTATCGTCAACAGATTCCTTCCACAGAAGAAGTTCAGTCGTCTTCAGATTCACCCTCTATTGATCAGGCTTTGCCTGCTTATCTCTGACAGAGATTTGGCGCAGTCCATCTGCATGTTCTGCGGTTTTGCTACACGGAGGTAAAGCTGCTCTCTGACTCTGTAAGTTAGGTAAGTTGTCCCAGTTTCTGAAGCAACTTTAATGAATCCACTCCAATTCTCCAAGATCGCTTTTGAAATTTTGGGGTTTGTCATTCAGTTTTAATTTTCCTAGTTTGTTGTCCTTTTTAATGGACAATTGAGTCAGCCCCTCACAGATGACTACCTTTGAAGCTGCCAGCACTCTCTGGAATTTCTTTGGGATGCAGCAGTGACAGCTCTGGAGTCACAACACATTACCAGTTCTCCTTGTTTACTTCTAAACATTGCACACGATAATTAGGGTACTGTTTAAAGGTAATATTAATGGTCTGTTTGTATATGCTTCAGTATTCATAATAAATAAATCTCTAGTGGCAGAAAGCTTATGCAAACTCCTCTCTGTGCAATTACAGTTCAGGCATATGAGCAGTGGGAAGAGGAGAGAGATATATGCAAGTAGCATTGCGTAAATAAAGAAATACTGTGCCCAGGACAGATTCCTGCATAGCAGATTGTATGTAGCAACATGAACTGAAGGGTGTTATAGCTGGGAAATCTCAGACTGCATGGATGGAGCAAAGGTTGGAGAGCTAACTGGGAGAGTCGTTCAGACTCTTCTGTCTCCAGAATCGGCCTATCAAAGTAGAAATGAAAACATATCTGCTGTCTACAGAATAAAAAAAACAATACTTTCTTATCCTAAACTAAAACACAAAAGCTATCTGCTTTTTTTCTTTCTTTCCTTTGCTCTTGCTACCATTCTTTCAGTTTAAGTTAAAAGACGAAGAATAAAAGGTAGGAAGAACTAGGAAAAAAATCTAAGACTATAAACAAACACATAAAACATACAAATGTTTCAGTTTTGCACCAACCGTAAATCAGAGTTTTCAAAGCATAATTATCAGTGTTTTCATCAGTTCTCTCTGACCGCAAAGCTCATTACACATGGACAAATAAAAACAGCAGTGATTTGTGGATGCATTCTCATCCTGCCTACACAAGAACAAGTTCTTTCAGGGGTTTCTTTGGGTCAGTTTTAAGGAGAATTATGAATCCTGTCTGCATTAAGCAGCTTATCTGCTCTTGCCCCAGTGCAGGTGTGTCCCTGCAGGCTGCAGCTGGAACATAACCTCTCTTACACACTGGCACACTGTAAACTGACTGCAAACTACCAGTGAATGGCAGCAGGTAGCAGGAATCCATCTTGATGTACACGATATCTTTACATTGATATACCTTTAATTTCCTGGATGATAAACCATGACATTTTAATGCAGAATACTGTTAAGAAAAGCTTAAAGTTTGGCTGATCCTACCTTGAGGAAAGAGGGTGGAAAAAATGACTTCTTAAGGGATCTTCCCACCCATTGTTTTCCACACTGCTCTCCCTATGAAGGGAAGGAACAGAGCTGTAAAGGGTACCTGCACAGAGCTGCACTGCAAGCGTGCTCAGCTGCACACACCACAGTGCTCTGCCACGGGGGAGCTGCAGCAGGGCTTGGGCCCTACAGAGCATGGCTGGAGCCCTGCTTTCACAGGAGATCCCATCTTGCTGTAGCTGCTTAGAAGAAGTCCACTGGTGAGGAATTTTAAGGTGCTTTTTCCTTTTGCACAGTATAAGCCATCTTGGGAATGGCAGTGTGAGCATACTGCCCATACGATGACCACTACCAGAGCTTTGTGCAAGCTTTTGCATTTCAGGTCTCAAAACTTCCCAGCAATGCAGGAGTTATTGGCTCCCTGACCAAGTGGAACAGGCTCTGGAGACTTGAATGACTCACAGCTGTCCATAGATGCGTTTCCTGTTTGATAGGTTACCTACCATGCACAAAAAGTTGTTTCAAGCATGGAGTTTTTCTCCTTGGAATTGGCAAGTGAATGGAGTGGAACAGACACAGTTAATGTATCCCTTTCTCATTTATACTGTGCTTTTAGAGAACATTCTTACTAACCATTTTTCTGGCATGTGTCTAAGATTTGAGAGTGTGTGGGCCTGTGCACCTAAGCTATTTGCTGAGGAAAAGCAGTGAAGACAATCAAAGACAACTGAAGAAAAAGCAAAGCTGATTTTATGAAAAACAGAAACTAAACTCTAGTTTTAACCCATGCCTTCACATATCAACAGTAATAGGCTTTCACCTAACTGCATGTTTCCTTCCATACAGTGAATTATCAGAACCACATATGTAAACCAAATGTATTTGAACCATACTTTCCTCAAAAAATCTCAAAATGACATCCCTTTCAGCTTTTTGTTCCTGGCATTGATTTGCAGAGTTCATTTCTGTATTTGCATCTTTTCACTCATGCTCCCTGGTGCTTCCTAGATGGAGACTGCCGGCAGCTAGGCTTTGTCTCGCTGTTAATATTAAAGGAATTTTGGCAGCAGCAGTACACGGCAGATGGCCAGCCTTTCCCTGTTCTTTAAGATGTACAGACAGACTTAGGGCTGTGTATGACCATGAAGTAGAGGCTGAATGCAAGAGTACATTGAAATAATGGCATAGAAGAGAGGCGTTGCGAAGCAATACATAGAATGACCCCACTGCTGGCACTTCCACAAATCACTGTCACTCACCTTTGATTCACATTCCTCCCTACTGCTCTGTGTAAGATGAGTGATTATTTTATATCAGTGGAGACCAGCTACAGTCAAAGCCTTTTTTTCAGCTCTATATAAATGCAGAATAAAGGAGAGTACTCAGTAATGGACAGGACACAATCAATCCTTATCTTTCCTCCTACCTCAGTTCAAGAGCAGATGGTAAAGGGAGGGGGGGTCACTTCATTTCAGCCTTTCATGTAATCACAGGTCAGGATGGCTGTACTTTCTGCTAACCAGAGATTCCAGTTAGAAGAGCTCCAGTAACACTAATAATTTATATGGAGCTGCATCAGACCAGGGCCCTGCATGCAAGTACTAAAGGAAAAATGTTACCAAACTTTTCTGTCAGGACAACCTATGTGAGAAACACCCCTCTACCACATGAAAATAGCACCTACATCCTGCACACCTTCAACCAGGCTGCAAGGCAGCATCAGAAGTGGTTGAAATCTCACAGTCCTTCATAGCAAAGTTTGCACTCTTCAAATTCTCACAAGCTTAATTAATTACTCCCAAACACAATGAGTTTTAAACAAATGGATGAATCCTCATCTGCTGGTTTTAATGAAAGTATGTAAATTATACAAGGGTGAGAATCTAGTTGGAGTGCACTGTTATATCTCTTTCTCTCTGACAAGACTGGGTTCTAAAGTATTTCATCCATATTTGTCCTGAGGAAAAACTGTAGTAATAAGCAGTTTTCGATGAGCTTCCATGCTGGAATGAAAGAAAAATCTCGTCAGAATAAGTAATATGTTTTACTGTTAATATCAGTTCAAACCTCATCCTCTCTCATCCTTTCCTCCCAACTCCTTCCCCATAAGAAGACATCCTTTATTTCTCACCATCCCCAGCCTGTACTAACATTCCCTGCTCTCACTGAGCTGAGATCTGTCATAGAATAAACTAGGGCACATGTGATGCTCTCAGCTAGGTTACATCAGTGCAAGAGCATGATGAGAGCCTGGCACATACAGACAGGAAGTTTGCTTTTTCAAATTGCTGAATTGCTGGGACATGTTTTAAATATGACTAATTACTGCAAAACATCCCTCCTTTTCCATGGGCCATTGTATCACCAGTTCAAATTCAACATGACTTAGAGCTGGCCTACGCTGGGAAGCTACTTCTTAGTAAGGATAAAACTGAATTGACAACTGAGCACTACACACACATGGACACACTCAGTGTGCATG
Source organism: Pavo muticus (assembly GCA_016647715.1). Taxonomy (NCBI): domain Eukaryota; kingdom Metazoa; phylum Chordata; class Aves; order Galliformes; family Phasianidae; genus Pavo; species Pavo muticus. Next base: position 440,521 of record JACDJE010000241.1, read on the forward strand.
AAGTAAACTAGCATTTGGCCAAGCTTTGAGAGAAATATGCCCAGGAATAATTTATTCACTGAAGGGCTGTCCAGTGCTTTAATGACTGGGAGGTTTAACTCCTCATCTTCTGGGCAAAGGATCTCACTGCATCACACAAACATGCACACACAAGTCCTCACTGGAAAACTGTGATGGTGGAAAAGTCAAGCATGCAAAACTGATGAAATGCCAGGATGAAGGCTATCTTCATTCGTACGTATGCCTTGTATTGGTCTTTGAGTAAAGGCTCGTGTAATTATTTTCCCATTTGCATTTGGTTTTCTTGTATAAAACCATGAGAAGTTTGGCCACAGCAGAGAAAAAACACCATGCCTCCAGAACAGATATCATGCCAAAGCAGTCCCAAAAGCCACTGTTCCAGGCCTGCAGTTGTTTATACCCGCATGTAAGCCAGTATATTTTCACCAGCTCTTGTCTTTGGACTCTTCACTGAGGTTGCCAGCTAACACATTGTTTCTAACCATAGCAGAGCCTAGTCTCATTAGCAAGTGCAAGGAGGCAATCCTGCCCCTCTACTCTGCCTTGGTGGGGCCACATCTGGAGTACCGTGTCCAGTTCTGGGCTCCCCAGTTCAAGAAAGAGGAACTATTGGAGGGAGTCCAGTGAAGGGCCTGGAGTATCTCCTGTATGAGGAAAGGCTGAGAGATCTGGGACTGTTCAACCTGGAGAAGCTTGAGGGGGGATCTTCTCATTACTTATCAATATCTAAAGGGTGGGTGTCAAGTGGACAGAGCCAGGCTCCTTTTGGCGGCGGGCACAAGCTGGAACACAGGAAGTTACCAACAAACATAAGAACTTCTTCACTGTGAGGGTGACAGAGCACTCCAACAGACTGCCCAGAGAGACTGTGGAAACTCCTTCTCTGGAGATACTCGAAATTTACCTGGACGCTTTCCTGTGCAATCTGCTGCAGGGAACCTGCTTTGGCAGGGGTTGGACTCGATGATCTCCATAGATCCCTTCCATCCCCTGCAGCTCTGACATTTAAAGAGTTTTTGCCAGGTGAGTTCTCCTTTTAGTCAGACAGCTGTTAGCAGACAATCATGCTTTAAAAGGAAAATGAAACTTCCCTGATGTTTCATTTCTTTTTCTGTACCGCGCTGCAAAATCCTCTTGTCTTCTATCCTTCTCTTTTCCTGAAACTTATCTCAAGATAAAGAGATATATATATATCAAGAGGTCTTTATCAACAAGCCTCTTCTTACTGGCCTGGCTCTTCTCCTATTTTCAGCTGAAATGTTTTCCCCATCAGATCTTCTCATCTCTGCCCTATTTAACATACAGTTCTTTCTCCTCTACTTTTCTACCCTTCCCTGCTGTTTATTAGCACTGATGAAGAAAGAAAGTTAAGCTTTCATGAAACCAGGCCACAAAGCAGAAGCAATACTCAGTAGGAGGGTGGTTGTTCTGAGGCATAGCAGTGTAGTCTGAGAATATCTCCCTTCCAGCTGAAGAGAAATTCAGAGGTTTCAGTCTCATCCAAAGAAATGCATACAATATTAGGCCACAGCTATTTTAAATTAGCAGAAACTTTGGCATCACATTTTTTGTCACTGCGTACCCATCACATGAGGGCATGTGTCAGGATAAGCCCCCGTGATTCCAGGATTTCCATGTAAGTTTAGAAGCAGGAAGACTGCCTGAAGAAACTGTCAGGTATAAATTATGATGTACAACACACTATTTTTTTTCTGCCACAAAAGCCATACATAAGCTGAGCTTTGCAAGAGTGCCAATTACCCAACACTGTGTAAAATGTGAAGTCTGGGTCTCTCCTTTATAAAAACCTTCAGCCCACTTTTTGCTCCAGCCAATGAACACTCTGCACAGGCTCAACGAAAGAAATTTAAAAATAATGTGAAGAAACTCTTCCAAATAACTTATGGGAAGAAATTAAGAAATGAAAGGACACATGGGTGGGATTTTTTGTTTACTTCTAACAACCTTTTTTATTGTTATTCTGACAGCACGGAAGCAGAAATGGGTTGAATGTTTCCTGACTTGAGCAGAGACACGCAAACCAAAGGACCTAATTGCTTTTGTCTGATGTGTGTACGGACCAAAACTGTCAAGCTGTAAAATGCAAAGGGTAACTGCCACCAAAGATTTGGGCATCACTTAATTCAAGATACCCCTATGGTGCAAAACTACGGTCTAAACAGAACATCTCTTTCAAAGTGTGCATGGATACTAACAAACCAGAAGTAAAACTTTTTGTCAGCAGTGAATCAGCCTGACAGATACCATTTGTAACCAATGTCACCCACATCCACAGCCAGAAGTCAGTATAAGCTGTGATCACGGGAAAAGCAAGTCAGGATGAATCGGGTTTCCCTGACAGCGAAAGACTCCCACAAAATCCTCTTATTTTTCTCTCCAGGAAAAGGACTTATCACTGCACCCTGCAAAAAGACCTAGGTATCCCCAGAGGGTACACAACTCTAAAGTTTCCTTCCATACTTTGCTGTGACTCTTCCTGTCAGGTTAGAAAACAGTTCAAAGAAGTTCTCAAGTAATAAGTAGAGAATGCCAACAATTACTCATGATTAGAGCATCTCACAAGTGTGTGTGCAGTTTTGCAGCCAAACACAGACACTGTTTGCACTGGGGTTCATATCTTGGCTACTGTTAACATCACGTCTGGAAAAATGCGTGTACTGCACACACTCATTGAATGGCACCAATTTGAAAACATAAAGCAGTACTCCTGGACAATACCTACTAGACTGCACCAAGCAGCATGCTTAGGATTCATGAGCTGTACTATGAGATCATGTAAAAGCTGGAATGACATGAATCCCTCCCCATGTCAACTGAATAGAAAAAGGAGGAAGGAACGTTAAGCCCATAAATCTTATAAATTCAAAGCGTGTGTCTGAGCTATGGGCATTCTCCCTCCATCTCCCCTCTCCACTATTTCCCTTGGAAATGGCTGAACTCAATGCAACCTCTGGTAAGATATGAGAAGCTGCAGTGAGTTCACAGCAGAACCACCATGATGGAAATCAGGCAAACAAAGGGAAGGCGTGGGGCTGCTTGATTCAGCTTGCACTGTAGTGTAGGCTCTGGCGTGAACTCCAGGAACAAGGGATTCAGCCATATGATTTAGAGTTTTATTCAATCCCACACTAAAATGCCACACTTGTGATTTGTTATGGCAATCAGAAGGGTTATCAAGAAAATATCCTTGTAGAAAATAAATTTCCCAGTGATTTCCCAAATGTTTCTAACTCCTAGATAGCTGCATTTATTGTCTGTGTGCTATTTCATCTCTTCAACAAGCTGCGGTTATAAAGCCAGAACGCAGACCCGGGCAGAAAACTGTAAGTTATTGCTAACAGATAATTACATGTAAAGAAAGGAATGTGCTTCTGTTGCACAGAAAGAATTGTTATTTCCACAGTGCCCAGAGCATGTTACAGGCTCTGAAGGGAAAATGAAATAAGCAGCATGTGATGGAAAGCAAGAATCGTGCTCTCACTGTAACAAAAGTTTAACTTGCTCGTTTCCCCAGATAAGAAGGCTTGGTTCCATGTTTGGTTCGACACAGAACTATCTGCTTCTAAATTGCCATGCTGTAGATATCTTGTTGTTTGTTTTCTTTTAATATTAAACCTCTCAATTCCTCACACGTAGAACAGGAAGAGATTATTGAGTTCAGCGCAGTTCTTGAAGTTGAAGGGAGTTACTTCTCCAATAGGAAGGCTTTTGTTCACAGCACAAGGCTGTTTAGACACAGCATAGATCCGTAAGCTGTAACGAACAGTTGGTGCCAGAGAATTCGTCTTGTTCATTGTGCTCAACGCTCTGTGGTACCATTTTGGAATGAAAAAAATAAAATAAAAGAAAGATGCACAGCCTTACTAGAAGCATTACTAAAAAGTAAGCTGGAACACTTTTCACAGCCAAGCTTCTGCAGCTGAATGCTGTTTCAGACCTGTACTGTGCTGACCACTGCTCTGACAAACCCCAAGCAGTATTGGGCAGGACCACCAGAGATGGCTTGAAATCCCTTCTCCTGCAATCAAGCGCATGCGGATGCATGCATGTGAGCCTCTCAGCACCTGTGTGCATATTGTGGGACACAGGCTGATTATTTAGCAAGAATTTAAAAGGAGAAAAATACCAGGTTTCTCTCACACACAGAAATATTCGCCACTTACTTTAACATATATTGAACATCCACTCGAAAACAAAGAAGCTCAGAAGTCAGCATTCCTTGGAGAGGGAAGCTCGTGGTGTGACAACTAATTTCCACTTCTCCTCCTTTGGACTTCGCATTCTTAGTGATTGTTTTCTTTACTACTTTACCTCCAGCCTGACACAAAGCATTTACTATCGTTATCATTCATGACCTACGACAATTCCTACATTTTGATGTTTGTACTGCAGTAACACATAAGACTTCTAGCCAGTAATTTGGCAAATACTCCTCTAAGTGCTACGAAAAACCAAATATGAAGACAGTTCCTGAAGCATAGAAACATCATTTACATACCTGGCTCACTGTATATGCTGACTGTGAACATCTCACAGTAAATTAATTCCCTTAATTCCCTACCCACCCTCTTCACCACACGTACAATTTGGTTAAATCTTTCTGGAACTCTACTCATGAAATCCCTGCTACATGGAAGAAGTCTTAACCTGACCCTAATGACACCCTCCCTGGAAACACTCAAGGCCAGGCTGGATGGGGCTCTGAGCAGCTTGGTCTACTGGGAGGTGTCCCTGCCTATAGCAGGGGGTTGGAACTACACAATATGAAAGGCCCCTTCCAACCCAAACCATTCTATGATTCTATGATATTCCTGCTAATGAGGAAAATAAATCTGACCAAAAAACTCACTGGCGTGAGATGAAATAATTCTAGTTCCTTACAGATATGCATTTTGATTCTAAAAGGGAAGACAGAAACAAACACTTGTCCTAACTGCTGCCTTTAGTGTAGTGGACTTGTGAGGACGTCTCAACTTGACATATAAGAGGACTTCTTGGCTTTGTGGGTCAGATAGTGAAAATTCCATTAAACAAAGCTCCAATTACACTTCCAAGGAAATTTATCTGGATCTCTATGCTATTTTTAAAGGCACTTCAGTTTACAGCAGGCCGCAGCTCAGCTTAGTTTCCCAGCTGGAGAGATGTGACCTGTCTTGTCGAAGCTCTGCAGAAGCATGGGCTTTCTACCTAGGGCAGAAAATAACCCTTCTAAAGAACAGTCCTCTCACGATTCCAGGTGGCAAGTTATTGTATAATCATCTTAACACACAGCAGGACAGGAGCGCTCCTAGCAAATGCAGTACTTGTGTCTGCAGACACCGTGAGGCGGGGGAGGAGAGGCGACACTGCTGCCCTGAGCACAGCTTTCTTTGTGGCTGCAGCTGAACCTGCGGGCTGTAAGGCTGAGACACAGCAGCGCAGACATCGGGCTGCAGAGCAACAAGAAACAGCCAGGAAGAAGGGAACGGGAGCACAGAAAGTGCTTAGAAAATTTAATTCTCATCATGGACTTTATTTTACATGGATTCCCCTTGGTTCTCACCGGTAAACCTGCTGAAAAAAGCACTTGGCCTCTGTTGAGAGTTTCTCGTGGAAGTAATAAAATGCATTTGTAAAACTACATCTTCAACACTGTTTTTTCAGTGTACTTCATCTCCAGCTTCCCACAGCTCACAGGCAGGTATTCATGCGGAAGCCAAAGGATCCGCTGGTATGTGTAATGAGCCCCCAGACAGTTCAGTACTCAGTAAACAGCAATTGTGCCGTTTCCTTTAAATATCCCTGAAGTGAAAGATAACAAATACGAGTGGAAAATCCACATCAACAGGTGTGGGCAATGTGATGGGGGTCAGGGAGGAAGGAAAAATAGCTTTAAAGCTGTAAAGATGATAAATGGTTGCTCCAACTTCCCTTTTGCTTCCCATTTCAATCTGAATATTTCCCTTTGACTTACTTGTGCCTTTGTCCAGCACAGGGATGACCAGTAAGCAACTTAACCCAGCAGCCCGTAATCAGCAAAACGCTGAGAGAGAGAAATCCATCAGCGTTTTGGAAACAGGAGAAAGTCTGAAAGGGGAGGGCGGTGGATCCAGGGAAAACTCAGCACAACACAGAGGGGAAAAACAACAACGAAAGCAGTTAACTCTATAGCAAATCACGAGGTATTACGCGGGGGAAGCTGCTTCTAAGAGCAAAAAAATATTCCTCCTAAATCCTTTACTGCTTGATTTTACATTGCTGCGCAATATTGTGTGTTTTATGTCAGTGTGCGCTATAGCTTAAGAAGCTAAGTAGGAGCAAAGCATAGTCTTTGAAAGAACAAAAACGTTTCTGTCACCTCTTTTGTAGCTATTTAACGGCAGTTATACTGTAATTCAGTTGCTTCTATGGAGCAGTAGAAAGCAAACAGTATCGTATTACAGATTCTTTCAGGACTGAATCTCCTTCGGTTCTGGTCTCTGCTAGATGGAGGGAGGACTGCTTTGGGGCCTATCCTGCTGTTAAAGCTGCTAAAAACATTCCTGAAATTAAGCTACAACAACAACAACCCAAGGCCAACCCAAAGACCACCCAAGGACCACCGAAGGCCAATCCGAGGACAACTCAGTGACAACCCAAGGATAGCCAAGGACCACCCAGCGCCAACGCATGTACAACCAAGGGACAACCCAAGGACAACCCAAGGACCACCCAACCCATCAGTTTCCCACTGGGTTCAGGTCACTGCTGACCCATTCGGCTGAGCAACGGCCATGCGATTAATATCTGGAATAAAGATGGCTGACATGAAGCCTGGGTGGGTTGCATCTCTGTCTTTATTGACTCAAAGACAACATTCACACAGCGGCCGCATCCTGCAGGTCATGCCTTGTGGATTGCACCGACATCATCTACATTTCTTCTTGTTTAAAAATCTCTATGTGAGCTTCAGCGCTGTGCTACCAACAGCCTACACAGCTCTTCCAAAGCGGGTGTGCAAATTTCAGTTTGCTTCTACAGAAGATGGCCAGAGAACACATTCCTGCTGCCTTCCTTCCCTCATCACGCACTGCCCCAGCTCAGAAGCAGCATCTTAGTGCTGGCCTGGAGGCTTCCCAGATCCCTCCTGAGCACTGCGTCTGACCTGAGCTCAACGTTCTCCTCAGAATTAGTCCTTCCATGCTGAAACTCTCACTGCACCAGCACAAGCCTTGTGTCCAGGCTGCATTTCAGGTTGGATGTTAGGAAAAACTCTGCCAAAAGAGCGGTGATGCAGTGGCACAGGCTGCCCAGGGAGGTGGTGGAGTCACCATCCCTGGAGGTGTTCAAGAACCGTGTGGATGTGGCACTGAGGGATGTGGTTGGTGGGCATGGTGGGGGTGGGCTGATTTGCTGGTCGTAGAGGTCTTTTCCAACTTTAACGATTCTATGATTTTGTTCCATGATCCTGTGATTCCAAGAGAGCCCTCAGCAAGCCCCCACAGTAACACGGCAGCGCATCCTCCCAGCGCCGTCCGCGTGAAGCCGCCGGCAGCGGGAGCGCGCCGCGGGAGCGCGCCGGGGACGATGACCGGCAGTAACCCCGGCGCGGCAGCACGCCGCACCCCCTCCAGCCGGGTCCCCGACACCAACAGACGCCGCCACCCGGGCTGCACCCTCCGCGGCCCTCCCGAGGCTGGGGGAGGGCTCGGGTCTGCAGCAGGGGCACGCGTGCTGGGGGGCTTGGCGGGGGGGGGGCCATCCTGCTCTCGCTGCATTCCATCACCGCGCATGCGCGCCCCCTGACCGCTAGTTACCCCGCCGGGACGCGGCGCCGGGAAGTAGGTGAGAGGTAACTCCGTGTCAACGCCCTCAGGATGAGCCGCGGCGCCCCGCGCATGCGCGGATCCGCTTCCTCCCTCCCCCCTCCCCCCCCGCGGCTGCTGCCCCGTGGCGGGTGGGGGCGGGGTGGTTCGGCAGTGGTCGAAAGTAACGGCTCCTATTTATTTCCACGGAAACTTCAAGAGATGTAAAGAGCATAATGATAGAACAAATTCTCGGCTACAGAACGCTGTTTTCCCACATAGTCACCACCATTAACTATGCCAGCGTAATACAATCGGAGGCATTACTTGCAGAGCAGCCCCGGCACCATTAATACAGTCCGGGGAGTTGCAGCTGTCCAGCGAGTGCTGCGTCCTCGTGATGTCCCCTCCCGAGGCTCTGTGGCTGCGGCAGAAGCAGAGCTGTGTCCCCGTGCTCATCCCCTCTCCCTTCTCTGGAATCTCATTCCTACACACTGTGGTTAAGAGGTGGGGATGGCAGCCATTGTGATGGAGCAGAAGTGTGGTGCCAGGAGCTCTGCAAGCACTTTACATTGGACTGCACTAATGAAAACCATATCACCACTTCCGTCTCTTGTGAACAGGAGGTGTAGGAGATCAGTAGATTTAATCTCAAAACACACTGATTTTACTGAATCTGAGGACGTCACCTGGTTCAACTGATCTGCCGTGGGTTGCACTAAGTGCAGCAACAACAACAGCATAGAGAAAACAGTGCTCAGTACAGCACGTTTCCAGCTCTGTGTCTGAACTGCATGAACATGAGCTGCATCCATTTCCTCCTGTAAGTGCAGCGAGACTGTCACCATTCATCCCCCCTGTCCCTCAGCAAGAGCTCTCTGTGCACTCAGCTGTTCTCTCCTGAGATCTGTGCCGACACTTTGCCTCAAGTGTGGCCATTCCAGGCACAGGTGTTTGGGGCAGCCCAACACCAAGCAACATAAACGCATTTAATGTCACAGAATGTGCTGTTCTCTCTCAGCCCGAACAGCACAGAACAGAAAGCAGCACAGAGAGGATGCTGGTGTGTCCTAATGGAGAAGGACAAGTATGTTTGATATGAACCTTCAGAGCATCTCATACAGAGTGAGCTGGGAAGAATGTATTATTTCAAAACCTCCGTGTTTGTCCAAGCAGCTGGATAATGGCATTCTTGAGAACACAGCGTTGCTGTCACACAGCGCCCTCAGCACAGGTGGAGACTGAGCAGAACTGCTTGGGAATATGTTCTGGCTTCATGTGTTTACACTCCATCCTAATGGCGGGGAGGATGATGCTGAGCTCAGCTTGAACGGTGAATGGAAGACATTTCCATGCATTGCTGTTCTATGTTGGGCTGTTATGTGCTGCATGCACCACGGTTTCCTCTCCAAGCACCCTCCTTGCTGTGCTGCATGGACCATGGCTGAATTCTCACCACAGTGGGTAACAGAGAAGCTGTTCTGTCCTCATACAGTGCCAAAAATCTAGCTGTTAGGAACTGCAGTGTTATAAACTGTACTTCTGGGGTGGCACATTGCCATTCTTTCTGCCTGCTATTGGAGGCTGGAACAGGACAACAGAGCAATATGTGCAGTCAGCTACTGGAATCTTCTGAAAACATGCTTTCTTTTTGAGTGTTCTTTGTGGAGGCAGAGGCCAGTCCTACTCAGCAGTGTCCTGTGAGAAAACAGCAGTGAGAATTAAGTGACTGAGATCATAGAATTGTTAAGGTCACCACGTCTAACCACCAGCCGATCCCATCGTGCCCACTGACCACATTCCTCAGTGCCACATCCACACAGTTCTTGAGCACCTCCAGGGACAGTGACTCCACCACCTCCCTGGGCAGCCTGTGCCACTGCATCACCATTCTTTCTGGGAAGTTTTTCCTAATAGTCAACCTGAACCTTCCCTGGCACAAATAGAGATAAATAATCACTACTGGATAGTCCCTGCGTCAAGCTGAAGGAACCACACAGGTCAAGGGAACAGAGCTGTGCATGTGAAAGTGTCACTAGTGTGCCATGTACTCACTGTCCTACCCATACCCCCAGCTTGCCCACCCTGTCCCAAATCTGCCCTTATGAAGAAGGCCACTGTTTGCAGACATATCAGCCCCTTTCGAGCCCTTACACAGAGGACCAGAGTTGAGGCAGCCTCCAGATAATCTGCAGAAATTTTTGATTCAGTCCTTTGGGAAAGAAGACCTGCTTCATAAGCTCAGGCTTGCTCCCTTTGGCATCTGAAGGTAAACTCTTTGAAAGCTTGGGTTCGCTGAGCGTGTTTTATGTGCTCGTACTAGGTCTGTAACAGATTGCCCACATCTGTTGCAAGACCACGTGCTTCAAAGGCCACAAGTTCTTCCTGCTTTCTAACCACATATGCAAAGGCCATCTGCTCCGTTTACCACAGGTCAGCCATCTTTAGCAGGTCCTAATTTTGCCGCAAGCCCCTTCACTGGGTCCAAGTGCCCTCAGGCCAAAGCTGTGCCTCGGAGCCTAGGAACCAAATCACAGGCTGCTAAATGCCTCTTAGGGCTTTTCTTCCTTTCCCAGCTTGCGCCTTCGCAGTGCTTGCAGGTCTGTCATACCACAAGATCTTATTTACACAAAGGGCTTTTATCCAAGTTTTGGTGCTGGGAAGGCCCTTGGAATGTGAGAATGAGCTACACCCATGTGAGTGTCCTTCACATTGACAGGAGAGCCAGGCAACTACAGGACAGTGTTAGGAGAAGCATGAGAAAGTAAGTGCTCAGGAGAATACTTCAAGTAGGGAAAAATTAGGCCTCTCAGCAGTGCTAGGCTTGAGGAAGAAGGTCATGATCCTCATCCCCTGCATTATGAGAAGAGAATCACAGAATCACAGAATATCCTGAGTTGGAAGAAACCCACAAGGGTCATTGAGTCCTACCACTGGCTTCACACAAGGCCACCCAAAATACAAACCCTATGTCTCAGAGCAGTGTCCAAACACTCCTTGAACTCTGGCAGCTTGGGGCCATTCCCACTGCCCTGGGGAGCCTGTTCCATGCCCACCATCCTCTGGGGAAGAATCTTTTTCTAACCCCTCCAGCCCTCCCCTGACACAGCTCCATGCCATGCAGGTGCCCATGGATCAGTGGGGATTGAGCTGCATGGAGAATGTGGCAATTTTATTTCTCTGGAGCTTTTTAGTGCTAAGCTATTAAGCAAACCTGTCCTACATAATGTAAATGTATTCTGCAACATGGCACATTATTCCTGATGAAGTCATGTGGATGCTAGGCTGAAAATTTACCTCTAATTTACTCTGCGTGTACAGCCTGCATTCAGACATAAGGTGAATGACTTATTGTAACCCCAGATCGGTTTCAACACTAAGTGATTAAGCCATGACATCTAGACAAAGTAAATTAAGGAAGTGGTTTCACAGAACAGGCTGACACAAGCCATGCACAGAACTAATTCTGTAGCAAAAACTGGATGAGTCATGCATCTGCCACATGTGCTTTGGATAAGCTCTTGCAGGTCTGCAACTCCTGTATTCGCGGCAAATGTGAGGAAGGGGCTGTAATCTCTCACCATGCTCAGAAGTAACAACACAGCTATAGTAGCAAAAGTCCTCCTCACCCTGTTGGATGAAGCTGAGCGTGGCTCTTGCCATGGAGCTGGGGAGGACCCCTCTGTGCCCTTCGGCTTGCTATTGCATTTGCATTGATACACCATATCTCTCCTTTCCACAGCTCTGTTCTCACACAGTCCCCCTTTTATGTCAGAAGCAGTATCTCTGTGTCATGACAACACTGCAGCAAGGCACCACTTTTAGTAACGGTCATCTGCCTCTTAACATAATTTAAAGGAACTCATTGTCTTCTGTGATATCAAAATGGGTGAACCAGATTCCAAAACCACACCTGGGTCTGCTCAGCAGAGTGGAACCACCATTGTTAGTTTCTGGATTTAACATACATCCCTACAAACTGCTCACAAGAGAAGGGCAGATTGATTCTGAAGAGCTGTAAACTTTTCATCTTGTTTTGCTATGAAAATTTGAGACCTGACAGGTATGAGCCTGGAGAGAACCTGCACTAGGTTTTCTTCAGCCTACCCCTGGTCCATGATGCAGCGCTTGTGGAGACCATCAATCCATCTCAAGCGAGCACAGTGTAGAAAGGGCTTACAATGGTCATTGATTACAAGTTCTCTTGGAGGCATCTGCTGCTTCTTTTTTCCAGTCTTGCATCTGTAAGGACATCTCCCTTAGCACTCAACGGGAGAAATCTGGAAGAGAACCAAACTGAAATGAATGGCAGAGGAGGTATAAGGTAACCAGTCATGTTGCTGTGACTTTGCTTGTCCCAGGTGCCCATTCACTTCAGCACTACCCAGGAATCAAGTGAAGGAAGCAAGACTCTCCCTTTTCCCTCAAGTACCATAACTACAGTTGCTCTGCCACGTTATCTTCAGCTCTTACCAAAGGCCTTCAAGACAGTCACAGAATGTGTCACGTTAAGGATCAGTGCACACCAGGAGCTTGCCGGTTCCCTGACCCATATGTGCCTGCTGATTTAGAAGCAGCTATGCTTCCATTTTCCTCTTCATTGATGTAACATGCAGATGTCTGCTCCCAAGCTACATCTCTGATCTCTCCAGCCCTTTCCAGAGGACTGGGAGCTCTCATTTGCATGGAGAGTGCTTATTATTATTGAGCTGGCTTGGCTTTTCCTAATCCTTCTCAAGGGAACCCCCTGGATGCCAGCTGCTTGTAAATAAATTAACAAAGCAATGCTGTCAGTTCTGAGAATACCACTGCTCCTGCTACCCTCCCATGCTTGGACTATTTATCTATTTTATATCTGCTATCTTCTGTTCAGAAGCACTTCCTCTGTGTCAGGAGAGCAGCAGCTGTGCTGGGGATGGAGCAGCACTGCTTGGCGGGTGGCTCTGAACTGTAGTAACCCCAACGAAGAGCTCTTTCATTATGACATGCGCTGCAAGAGGCTGCACGGCAAAACCAGATCCTCCTGCCGTGACTCACAGAAATAGGGAAATGTAAAATTCCTCTTTCTGCAATATATATCAACTAAATAAAGCATCTGGTTTGCAAGTAGGCAAGAGACAGCTGGGTTCTGAAACGTGCTGGCTTTTCTTTGGAACCAGGACCTCATTGTTAGGTGCAAACATAAGCAATCTGCCAAGTAAGGAAGGGACAAGCTGTAAAGCTGTTTCAGTGTTACTGAAAATCTTACTCGGAGCTTGTTGGCCTCTGCAGTCTCTGCAGCACTCTGTGCTGTCACCCAGAGTCATGCATGGCTGCCCAGCCCAGGTATGGACATGCTCTGTAGTTCTCCTCAGTCTATCAGCAGGACCATTTCACAATGCCCGTGTTAGAAGTGCTGCCAGTGGCTGGTGGGCCAACAGGATGTTACCAGCACAATGCTGGTAGGTCTTCGTCTGCCTCAAAGGCTCTGCTCTGTTGTGAAATCCAGAACTAGTTCAGTATCCTAGAGCTTATAAAGCACCTCCTTTGCGGCAGCAACACATGAGGCAGTGCAAAAACAGAGTGGCTTTTAAATCACTGTGTTTGCTACATCCAGATCTCAGGCAAGATTTTGACCCTAATTTTCCTGGGGACATTTTCCAATAGCACCTCTGATGCAGAGGCTTACCAAACCAAGATACCAGCTACAGCTTCTACAGCTTTTCCTCACCATGTGATCTTCAACGCCAACTGGAAGGATTGCCTTTTGAAACACAAACAAGGCAGGCTCAACTGCTTTGCCTGGCAGAGTGGTGCCAGATGCTGAGGGAAGCTCTCAGCGAGCCCTGCAGCCAGCAGCTGGGTCCTGCTCTGGGAACTGAGAGCTGCTTGTCAACAGCAGTGCCACAATCACCACCACTCCAACACTGTAAGCTTGAGGCTAAGCTTTAGTCCAAAGACTAAACTCAGAGGGGAAAGAGGAGCTGAATCCAAACAGGATGAGAGGATGAGACTGGTTACACCCATTTTATTTAGCTGTGGCATCCCATGGTCCTATCCTAGTCTTCACCTCAGCTAAACATTGAGCTGGGGAGGACCCCTCTGTGCCCTTCGGCTTGCTATTGCATTTGCATTGATACACCTGGGGATTGCTGCTGATTTAGCAGCCTGGTCAGTGGCAGGGAATTATGAATGTGGAAAGCAGTGCAGACACCGCTGTGCTACCCTGACGCTGAGATGAGATTAGAAATTCTTACAGTAATTAAAAAAAAGAAAAAAGAAAAAGAAAAAATAAGAGAAGAAAAGAACTACTAGAAAAGATAATGGGGTCAAATCTGACCTTGCTACGGCCTCTCTACACCTTTCTGTTTCACACACATTCATTCTGGGATTGCCTGTACAGTCCATAACTTTCTCTTTTCCAGCACAGCCTTTCACAGCTTCCAGGACAGAGGAATGCCAAAACAGGGCCAGTGCCTCCGCGTGCATTTCAAGGTGGGTGGAAGAAGAGGTGCTTTACCATAAACTCCAGAGTTCCCATGAGCAAAAAGCTTAAGTTCCTATGCATTTGTTTTTTTCTTTTCTGCCCCAGCATGTGCTTGGACTATTTCACAAGACTCAGGTATGTGATGAGGTTTGCCCTACACACAAGTAAGCCTCAGAACACCTATGGATACTAGAATAAAATAGATTATTATCATTTCCTTCACCTGAATGAACGAGTCAATACCCTCAAGCAAATTCCTATCACTCTCTATGTCCACTTGCATTTAGCTAAATGTAATCGTTTTTGCAGCACCCGCAGTTAGCACGGCATTATTCAGAGTTCAGTTAAAAAAATCTCCATCTGCCGGTGTTAGCATCACTGACCTGATGTGTGTCTGCCATGGCTCATTAGTCCTACACGGAGGACATGTGTGGGTGCGGTTACATTTAGTTTTGCCACAGGTCCTGCTTCAGTGGATTTGACTGTCACCTTCCATTGGGATCATCCAAGCAGCTTTTATTTCCACAGGAAATAAAGCACCAGAAGTTGTTCTCTAGTGCTCCCTCTGGCTGATACCAGGAACCGTAGCTTTGGGGTAGACGGGTTTGTGACTCGAAGAGGGTGAACGGCTGATACTTTTCAGGATATTTTATTCTCACTCACATTCTGCACTGCGCTTCGGCAAAGTTATGGCTCCTGGTATCGGCCAGAGGGAGCACTAGAGAACAACTCGTGATGCTTTTTGCAGTCTCATAGTGTTGCTTCCGCAGGGAATAGAAGACTCATGAGCTATTTCTGCACGTTTTCTGCCACTGGACCTCAGAAGCCATTTTCATATTTCAAGGTTTTATTCACAGTCTCCTGAATACTTGGGGTGCAGGTGGCACGAATGCCAAGGACCGACTGACAGACACTTTATAGGTTTTTTTGTTTTGTTCTTTGTTTTTGCTGGAGTTGCTTGTTTTGTTTGTAATGGGGAGCTTTTGTAGCTAAGCAACAAGAATTTATGTCTCAGATCTTGCATTTAAGTCTAAAACATGATTTGGCTAGCACAGATTTGTAGTTTATGATGTTGTAAGAGGGCTCTGATTATGCATACATAACAGAGCACTGCAGTTTATCCACATCGGGAGTTAGCACTCTCTGAGAGCTGCCTGGACTACTTGTACAACCAAGCTTTTAATTTCCTTTTGTGGGGAATAAGTGAATCACAGGTTTTATAAGCATTTGAGCTATGAAATCCACGTGTGAGAACATTTCTGGGAAGCAGTATAAAAATCATGTGAATATGTTTTGAAAGTGTTTTCCTTATACTTTGAAGATAGATTCATGGAGTTCCTTGCCATGGCTATTTATTCTGTTCTGGTGTTTCAGGAGAAAAAAACACATGAAAGTAGGGGCTCTCTAAGGTAAGTCAATAGATAGAGTACAGAACTGCATGTCCTAGGAACCAGGAAGCTCTGTGGAGACCACTTCAGAGCCCAGTTTCACTTATACATGCATTTCCTACCCAATTCATCCCCTCTCAGCCAGACCAGGACTGTCCTATTCCACACAGCAGCTGGCACAATGAGGGCTTGATTTAATGGGTACTACAGGAATACAAATAGTTGTACAGATGGTTATTTCTCAAGTACTACAGAAATGCTTTTATTGTTTTTTTTGTTTGTTTGTTTGTTTGCTTGTTTGTTTTTTTAATCTCATCAGACTGGAAATAGCATTAAAACCAACTTTTTTAATGGATATTCCACAGAAAAAACCTGCCATTGAGGTAGACCGCAATTATTGAGCCTCTGTATGTTGGAAACTCCATAGAAGAAACAGTGATACTCACTTCCTAGCTGTGTATAACTACATTTTACAAAAATAAAAAATAAATGGAATGTTTATGATGATGGATATCTTTTATCTCTTGACCGGTAGCCCAATATAGCCTCTGGCCCACAGTTGGTCTGTTAAAGATAGGGCTGACCTCCCTACCTGCAGGTTAGCTACACATGTGGATTAACTACATGTTTTTCTCAGGATGCTCCTATCTTCAAAGACAAGTTTAGTCACTGTATTGTGACTCAGAGTTCCTCTACTTAATCACTTCAGCAGTTTTAAGGATGATCATCCTGACTTAGAGAGAAGTACATATTTGTTATATCTAAGGGCACCCATACAAAGATTTGTACAAAGGCTAGTTCTTACTGACAATTCCCTTTAAGACTTATCTAATACAGGTTAGATCGGTCTCATTTTCTCTGAAATTTTGTTAATAAACACCAAGCAATGCTTAGGTATATACACTGCAAAGTAACACACAAGTAGACAAAAGCTGACATTACTTGAAATGCAGTTGCTGTGATATTCTTATTCCGTAAACTTGAATCAGGGAGTCAGGAAGTCAATCATTTGACTTCTTCAAACCTGTAAGAAATATTGTCCTTTTGAACCTCATACAATGTTTTTATCTGCCTTCATATTTCTTCCAGATCTGCAGACATTCTATCACTTTTGATCTACATACATCTAGTGTTGATTACTGTACAAACCCCACATTTTAATTCTAAACTCCCTGTTGGCATGTTCTGGAAGGTGAGCACAAGCCCAGTCATTGGCCATATCAGCAACCTGAACTCTCTTTTGGATTATTTCATGAAACAGATTCCGATCCCACAAGTTCGCTGGCTCCCATAGGCTTTCCTCATTTTTCTTAATCGTCCAAAGGCAACAGAAGAATGTCACCCCCTTATTTCATTTATTTTTTTCTTTAAATAAATCTGTGTCACTACGTAAATATATAAAATACAGAATGAATAAAATCGAAGTTACAAGCACAACTATAATATTCCCTGAGTACAGACCAATCCTAAGTAGGTATTCAAATTGTTCCAAGGGCAGTTCAGGTATTTCTTTTGATTTTTAGCTTCAGAGAATGGACTTCTTCAGCTCCCCACTTCTCCTGTGGTTGTGCCTTCATTCCACTGTAATGAATCCAGGAGTTTATCCCATTTACTTTTACCACCATATTTATTGTTAGGGGCACCAGCTAAGGACCTTTCAACTTCTCCAAGAAAGGTTTGTCATTCTAAGTGCAGACATACACTTGGTCTCCGGGTTTAAAGAAATGTACCAGAATGTCCAGAGGCACCAGAGTTCTTAAATGCGCATATCTATAGAGAGACAAAAGAACACTTGCCAAAGAAAAGAGATATTAAGTAAATATTTGATAACCAGCTACATGCATCTGATCACCTGTCACAGTCAAATGTATAGTATGTGGCTTTCCGTAGAAGATTTCAGGACGACTAACTCCTTCCCTAACTATGAGGGTTATTCAAATTCTCAGCAATACCAAAGGGAGAACTTCTACCCATTTCAAATGTGTTTATTGACAAAATTTTCCAGTCTGTCTTTTTAACGTTTGATTCATTCTCTCTTCTGATCACTTGACTGTGCTCTCCATGGGGTATGTTAAGTCCCATTTCCTTTGCACCTTTGAACCTAGATATTCCTTGGGTTACTTCTGCTACAAAATGAAGTCCTCTATCTGATGAGATTCCTCCTGGAATCCCAAATCTTGGAATTTTTTCTTTTAGTAAAAATTTGACTGCTTCTCTTGCTTTGTTGTTTTGGCACTCTGAAAAGGCGCCAATCAATACCAACAAATATTTACACCCATCACACTTTAGTAACTCAGAAAAATAAATTTGCCAATATTTCCCAGCTACAGAATACCTAAAAAGGTGTCTCTTGAGGAGGTGGTTCCTCTGAATTTCAGGATTTTTTTTAAGACAAATCCTGCACCTCTGGACAGTACTTTTGGCAGTAAATAACTTATTAATTCCCACCATGTATCTTCTTACTGCTTCAAGAAGAGCTGACCCCACGTGAGTACTCTTCTGTGTTCGTTCCACTAATTCTTTCATTACTGGGGGAGTCACTATACACTGCTCATGAGGTGTTACCCACCATCCTTCAGTTGTCTTACTACAATTTAATAGCTCTGCTAACTTAACCTCTTTTTTTTCATGTCAACAGGAGTCTTAATATTTAAGAACTTCTCAGGAAGTAACGCTGACAATGCTATTTTCTTGGCATCTTCATCTGCTCTTCTAATCTCCTTGATGCCAGAATGTGGGCAGTCTCAATAACGATATAGTTAACATAATGATATTGTTACCCAAACAGTTTTTGGTTTCCACACCTTTTCCTGGCATTATGTCTGCTTCTGCTGCTCCTCTGAGTATTAATACCGAGAGTTTCCACTCTGATGGAGGGGAAGGGGTAGAATAAATCAGTGGCATCCGAATTTCTTTGCCAGGAGGCTTATGATGTTCATCTTCATTTTTTACTCTTCTTCCTTTTATTTTTCACATATTTGATGTTTTCTGTAATGCTTTCAAACTTTGTTCTTTCTTCACTGGTCTTTAACATTACACCTGACTTTACTATGTATGATGAGTTTTATATTTGCAAAAACTTTGCACTTTTTATCACTCCTACAGAGACCTTTGCCCAGCTACAAGTCTGCATTTCTTTAACTGATCATTGGGTATCTGGGATCAGAACCAGTCTCTGCTGTTGTACCAGGGCTGTTATTCCTGTTACACAATACCTCACTGCGTTAGAATCACATCTTGCTCTGCACAGAATAAGTACTTGTTGCTTTAAAAAATAATTAGGGATAGCTGTCTGATTATTAGAATGCCTTTACAACTAAATAAAGTAAACACAATACCTGAAGTGAAGTAAAATTAGCTGGAGATAATAAACAATTTATTCACAAATAACTGGCATTTAAAAATAACTAAATACATTACAAGCCGTGACATATTCTGACAGGAATTTTTGGTTTTGATAAAGGTGTTTTTTTTCACCACAGAGCTTTCCACTACATTATTTGATCACTCTTCAAGGGACAACCCAGTAATGACAAAAACATGCAATTATCTTTAAACACCTGATTTGCCCATTTTACTGAGATCATTGAAAGTGGCTCCATGTTCAGTTTTGGTCTACTTGTCAAAGGTAAATGATTCAGCAAGAAATCCATGAGATAATGGTGGTTACTACATTCAGAAAATTAAAAAGTTGTATCTTCCTTCTCTCCAGAATCATAATATGTTCACCTTTCTTACTCCAAGTTTCTAGCCTTTATGACCCAAAGGATGAGTATGTGTTGAAAGGATCACTTCTTTAAAACTTGCACATTTCATAATTTCTATACATGCCATTTTTAAAAGTGAATTAATTTTACTTTAATTCCTTGATAAAAGGAAGAAAGTGGAGTCCATCCTACCCCCAAGGGCCTTTGAGCAGTGGGTGACCAATGTCCTTGAATAGACTGTGAATTCCAGGTGCAGTTTTTGTGCCAGGCAGTAATATTTTGTACAGGTGGAGATTGCTGGGTAATCCAGACCCCATATGAAGATGAAATAAGCCAAAAAGTGTCTCAGGCTGTCTAGTGTTGCCCTGAGGTCAATAAGCTAACCACTCCTAATTCTACGGTGCAATCAGACCATGGTGCTCAATATTACCTCCCGTCTGCAAACAGCCCTGGGAAGCCCGACCTCCTTGATCCTCCATATTGCATGGTGCATTGCTTGTGGTTCTCTGCCTCATGAGGACTTTGGTATGTGTCTCCTGTTGCCAGGAGGCCTGATTACCCTTACTTTGAACCCTACATTAATGTGAGTGATTGCAGTATTTTTCTCTCTCTAAAATCATCGTCTGTTCATCCAGGAACTCTCTCCTTCTTTCCCCATTCCATAAAAATATCTGGAATAACTGTCTGAAGGTACGTATCTACTGAATTACTTAGTTCCCTTGTTCATTCCTTGTTGTTCTTCCCTGATCAATATCCATGACACAAATAAATGTTTGTTTATGTAATCATCTGGGTTTTTTGCTTGTTTGTTAGATTGGTTAGGGGTTTGTTTGCTTTTTTGGATAGCAAGCTAATTCCCTCTCATATATGGTCTAAATGTAATTTTGGAAGTGGCTCACTCCAGTCATAAGGCTGGATAAGACAGCATCTCAGGTTTGCCATATATAAACTGTCACGCCTGTCCCAGAAAGCATGCCCTCAGGCAAAGCCTTTTCAGTTTCTGGTTAAAAATATCGTGCTGCCAGGCTGAAAAAAACCTGAACATCATAGAAAACAGTAATTACATTATGTAAGTGTGGATGTGATTGCCTATGTCTAGAGTCACCAACAGCCATGGGCGCTGTTTGAGCTGAAGACCAGGAGCTGAATGCAGTTGGCCACGATATACAGCCAATAACTCTTTCTGTAATCAGTTAACTTGTCATATCATTAAGTGTATTGGTTTTCTTTGCAGAACTTCAGCAGAAACTACAAATGTGTTTGTAACAGTCAATGAAAGGCTGAACAATGCATTGTGCTGTAGCATCTCTATCCTGAATAAGACAATAATAGGTATAACCATAGTCCTGCACAGGGAAAGAGAAATGGAACTTGGTCTCAATTTTCATGCTGATGCTTCTTTGCTCCAGCAAAGTGAGAGACTCAAAGGGTACGTCTTATTAGTAACTTTTCTCATAGTATGCTATTTCCATGCTTATGAGGGTGCTAAATGTTCAGATGCAGACCACAGCCACTACTGTAAAACACCATGTAGTTCCCTGGGAAAAGAAGAACGCATGGTACTCTCTAGATCAAGCCAAGGCACCATGAAAAAGAAAATTGCAATCTTTCTGTAATTTATTTTTACTTTTCTAAAGGATTGTTAATGAAGTAGTGACTAATAATTCCAGTAGTGACACATCCAGAAACACTGCAGTCACCAATGTGTATTTTGCCAGTGTTTTGATTTCTGTGGTTTGAATTGTATTTTGTTCATAACTCCAAGACCTTTTGCATCAGAAGAATTGGAAATACCTTTGGAAAAAGGTGAGTGAAAACAGTGATTGCCACTCACGTGAATCTCACGTGTCTCCCTTGGATGATAACATACAATCTAGATCTCCTACCGTGATCTTCATCTATACAATTCTAAACATTTTACAAAAGAGACTGTAAATTCATCTTCATTTTATAAAAGAATTCTTGACTATGGAAGGAAGTATTCAAGGTCATACTGAAAAGCAATGGTAGATGTAGAAGCTGAACCTATCTCTTCTAAGTCAGGATAAACAAATAATGAACTTTTTCTCTGATGATCCCACATAAAGTTGGAGAGATAATCATTCTGGTTCAATCCAAACCAAAGCACATGTTGGTAAATACTCAAACTAAATGCACAGTACAAATTACAACATTTCCCGTTGTTTTTCTAGCCATATTTTTCCCTGACCTCAATCTAGACTTGGAACAATTTTACATTTACTAGTAGGTGAATGTAACCATTTTTGCCAGTTCAGGGTGTTATTTGGCCACAAATATTCCCAGCATAGTGCAAGAGTTAATCCTAAAGAAAAGGCATGAACGTGTCTCTTCCAAGGAACAACCAGGAAATAATGCTAGATATTAAAATAATCTGGTGACAAATAATTTGATAAATAGAACATTATTTTCTTTTGCCTAGATAGTTACTGAGGTGCAAAAAACCAAGTTTATTAAACCTTACAGCTGTCTTACTTTTCTGGAAGGAGTACAGGGCCAAAAGGTGACAAAAGAGCATGATGCATTCAAAGGTGTTGTCTACAGAAAACAAAATGAAAACTAGACCACTGCAAGAGATAGGAAATGTCAACAACAATCCAAATCTGTCAAATATTAACTCGTAGGCTCAACAACAAATCTGAGATGTATCAGACAAGGTATCCATTGATCTACCAGCTTCTCTCAGAAAATGGACAAAGGCTTAGAGAAAATTGCTCCCCAATATACACTGCTATCTTTCAGTGGTTTGAGTTCTAAGGACATCCTGAGGCATAAACCAAATATTCACCCTGTCTTTATTAGCCTTCCATTAATTAATCTAATGAAATTCAGCCAAATTGACATCAGTACTTTGAGGTGGTACAGCATGACTAACGTGATAAAAGAAGACACACTGCACTGGCAGGCCTTCATACGGACAAGTGCAAACACTTTATAGCATCCCATGTAAAACTGGACCCAGTGCTACATACACCTTCACAAATAAAGACATCAGCCATTTTCTGAAAATGTTCCCAAGCTGACTTTTTGCTGGTTGTTATCGTCTTCAGAACAACTATGTTTTGAGTAACACCTGAAGACTATTGAAAGAGTATTGTCATAAAGGGCACTGGAAGCTGCTGACCATTGCCTGCAGCCTCTTGCTGTGAACTTCCTCTCTCTCCACCTCCCAGCCCCAACCATTCAGAATATGGAAGACTGAATTATCACTGCAGCTTGATATAGTCATCCTTAGTCACCCTTGGTGTTTTTACACTGCCCATGTACCCTTTGGTTTTGTGCGTGTTCTTGGATGTCACTCACTAAGAACCTTTTCAGTGGACACTGATACAATTACTGCCCCTATTTGGTTCACTGCAAGGCTGTAGATGATATCTGCTCACAGAAGAATGCTATTGAACAAATGGTGATGGTGTGATTTGAGGCAGTCAGGATTATCACAGTATTTACATCCCAGGGGAGTTTCTGTCTGTCCAGCCTGGCAGATGCTACCAGTGCTTTATTTTTGCATATCTCTCAGCTTTCAAATAATGCATCTGTTTATAACAAGGTCTCTAGTGGAGATACTTTGAAAATGTTGTTAAACTCCCTACAAAAAGAGAAAAAAAAAAAAAAAAAAAAAAAAANGAATAGGAAAAGAAGAAAAATAAAAACAAAGAAAAAAAGAAGAAAAAAAAAGGAAAAGGAAAAGGAAAAGGAAAAAGAGGAAGTCTAAAGCAATCAAGATGGAACAAATACCATCTCAGTAATTCCCTTTCATTCTTTCAACAATCTGTCTTTCAGGGGGGAACATTATCTACCATTAGGTGACACTCACCTGTCCTTGGGCTATGCAGATGTTGGAGGAAAGTCTTAGTCCAGCCTCATGTACACAAGACTCTTGTTTAATCCAGGATGTGGCTGAATCATTCACTGGAAATTTATACAATGCTGGTAACAAAAGGTGAGCAAACCTGGCTGCCATGCCTTCTTTTTCTTGTACATAAACAAACGATCACATGAGATGTGTGACTGACAGAATTTGTAAAATATTCGGAAGGCTTTGGTGCTTGATTCTGTTATCATTAAAACTCTGAAGTATAAGAAATGTAAAACAGCAAACATTTTCACACACATTGCCAGTGCTCCTGACTGGACAAGTCAGGAGCACTGATAAGTCACAGGAGCACTGACAAGTCACAGTGCTCCTGACCTGTGGACAATATTTTCTTGGAGGTGGGGAAGAGGAAGGGTAAGGACTTCAGCCACTTACACCATTGAGTTCAGATGCTACTGAACAAATTACTGTGCTCAAAGACACTTAAGGTTGCGTTAATAAATCTAATCTGCATGTTTCAATATAAGAGCTTAAATACAATGTGAATATGAAGTAGTTTTTAAAAACTCTGAATGTAGGACAGGCTTCCAGAGTCACTGATCACGTGTAGCTGTCAGTAGCCTACTGATAACATTATGCATGTTCTTAGTGTCTGGAAATTAGACTAGCTTTGTGAATTCTTTCAGCTTTGGATCCTGGACACTAGAATTTTGACCACTGTTCTATAAGTATGAGAAATACAAAATAGCAAGTCTAAAAAAAATAAAAAAATAAAAAATGAGAGAGAAAAGACAAAAGCCAAACCATTGCTGTAGTTGCTTCTACATAAACCTGTATAATTTTTAGTGAACCATGAAGTCTCTTCTCTTTTGTTCAACTCTTAATTGTCCAGGAAAATACTAAGGATTCTGTGCTCAGTGAAATATTACCCCAATAATTTTACTCCCTATAGTTGGAAAGTACTTAATTAAAGTGAGAGAAAAGGTTTTGACAACGCGTTAGTTATAATGAAAGGGCTTGAGGTGGTGAAAGGGTAGGACTGCACACCACAAAGAAGGCATCTCTTTTGACTGTCGATTGTTTTGTTCTAAACAGGATGACTCAGGGCAGAAGCCACAAGAAAAACTGATGAGGCAGACAATTGTGTTCTACCTCCCTGTTGGCCACTGGGCCAATCTTTCAGATCCCAGGAAATGCTGGAGCTTTCATCCTGTGCCACTTGCTGTTTCTGTGGATGTTATCTTTGGAGAATGACTTAGTGCTGTTACTGCTTAAGCGCCTGTGAAATTTCTTTTCCACAAATAAAAACACCAGCAGCAATATTTGCTTCTCATGTGCCTGCTGATAAGCAAGCAGGTTTGGGTCAGCATTACTTTGAACATAAACATCCATTTCCCATTCAATCATCTGTGCCAAAAATCAGCGTCATGGGCTCCATGCAAACTTGCTGAAGCTCTTTTATGAAGTCTGTTTATTAGAATAGAATAATTACCCAACTGCACATGCTGTTTTAGAGTTTCACAGTGTTAGGTGTATACTAGTGATGGCTCCTGCTTACCATGAGTAGACAGGGCTAGTGTCTTGCTGGGGTTGGTAGGTGTGGGCTGCAGCATTGCTGATATCACAGACCATGTGCATCTACTAAAAAGTAATTCTGAAGCAGTTTTCAACACAAAACAGAAGGGAAATCCTGGCTCTTCTGAAGCAAAGGAGAGGAAAGGAATTCCACTGACAGTGAAGACAGGATTCCACCTCTGGTATTCATCCACAGCTATGTGTTTGTACAAGCGGCAACATGACAGTAGCCTCACAGAGATAGCTTGTGGAACAATTCATTCTTGCAGACCTGATTTTGAAAGAACAGTTCTCCTTCACATGACTCTGCTCTCAGCTTGGACCAGTGTAAGAGGTCCCCATAAGAGTTTCTGCTGAGGGCTATCCAATTTATGCTGGCAGCTGGTGAGATCAGAAATCGGGTAAACCAACAAGGCCACTTGTATACGGGTTAAGTATACTAAACTTAGAGAAACAATAAGGGAAGACCAACGGGACATGTCGACCTCTTCTTTGCATTCAGAACCAAAGGAACCGTGCAAACATGAGGGGAGACTCAGCCAAAGAAACCGGTTTTGACCGGTTTGAATGGGGGGGCTGCTGTAAGGTAAAAAGGTCAGGCCGAGGAAGATGTCTGACTTCATCCCCACGACCACCAGAGGGAGACCCTGGCTATGAACTGCACACGTGTCAGAGGGAGGGACAGCATGTAAATGAGTTCCTGGAAAAACAATGAATATGTAAATGAGCCCCGAGAAATTTTCTGAATATGTGTAAGATTTACCTATAAATTTGTATCGCTTTTACCTGCTCGGGGTGCAAGATAGGTGGAGCTATCCCCCTTGCACCCGGTGTCTGCGCAACACTGATTAAACGTATCTGCTCTCATAACTGCTTTGTGGTTATAGAGTCTGTTCCGCAAGTCACTGGAGCTAATAGGAAGGCTGTTCCGAAAGTAATGCCTCCTATGTTATGATGTTGGTCCATGGCATCAGAGATGGATGTTGGTGGTAGGACAGTAGAGGCTGAACCTTCCCACCAACATCCCATTACATTTTATTGCTGTGTGACAGATGGCAGCAGAGGTGCAGTCTGTCAGAATGGCATCTGACATGGAAGTGCACATGAAGCAAAGCTGTGTCACTGAATTCCTCCGTGCAGAAAAAAATGGCACTCACTGACATTCATCGTCACTTGCTGAATGTTTTATGGAGACCAAACAGTGGGTGTGAGCACAGTGAGGTGGTGGGTGGTGTGTTTCAACAGTAGTGACTGCAACAGTGGGTCACCTTCGCTGGTACAGATGTTTGTAAGCACAGCATGCAGGCACTTGTTCATCACTGCCAAAATGCACAGCTAACGGTGGTGATTATATTGAAAAATAGCATTTTGTATTTGAGAATTTGCTCTATTAAATAGTCTTTGTGTCTGTTGTGGTTTCCATGGAAACAAACAAGAGGCATTACTTTTGGTGTGACATACCTGTAAAGATCCACTTTCCTTCTAACCTTAGTCTCTTCCATTTATATTCAGGTTTTGCTGCTGGAACAGGTTTCACTTTGTAAAATCAGTCACGTTCATGGAAGTCTGTGATTCTGCTTGTGCTCTCAAGATGGGAAGCTTCGGGACTATGAAATCAGCAGGAGAATGGGGCAAAATGGGGAGGGAAGAAGTATTACTTCTACATTATTACTTCGTCTTTCTAGAACTCTCCTATTCTCCCCTTAGTTATCTTAGATGATAGTGTTCGCAGCAGGTTTTTCTGTTTTAATGGGAGAGAGGCTTTTATTTCCTAACTAGTAACCAATTGTTAACCTTTTTCAGAGCTTTTTCAGCCTGTGGATTTCAGCCTCACTTAATAGTCTCTAACAAGGCACTTCAAAAAAGCCATTTAGAAAACTTCAGTTCTCTAACATGAATGGTTTGTTTCATCCTCCCTTAGCCTATGTATCTCAGCTTTACAGCACTGAAGTTAGGGAGCTCTGCTGTTTTATACTGCTTGGGAACCTAGCAGGAGAAAAATCTGCTCCATTAGTCTTCCTGAGAAATTTGCTTCAGAAGTAAAATTTACAAAGGCAGAACTATTTTATCCTCTCTTACAGTGTTCATATCACAACGCTAACTAATTCCATCTCTAATGATTTACTTCAGAATATTTTCTGCTAACAGCTTTCCCAGAAGAGTAGCACAGCATGGGCCACTCTCCAGCAAACAGCTGTTCTGAATGATAAAGAGCATATTTTTTGTCACCAGCATAGCTATTTTATTCCCTGGTTCCTTATGAGCTTCCGTGCAAATGTCATCTTGTCCTGGCAAGTATGCACCAATTCCCTCAGTTTTGGTACCACATTTATTTTTAATTCCTCTGCCTGTGACAATGCTTCATCAGCAGGTAAAATAAACATCAGTGTATTTCTTCTCCTGTTGTGAGGACCACAGCAAAGTGTTCATTTTGATGCTCCCTTTCAAGGCTCTCCCTTCACAGAAAACACATACTTTGTATGGATTACATTTCCTGTCTCCAGATGGCCTGTAAACAATGCTAAACATTCATATCTTTAAAGTTTTAATTGCTCTCTATAGGAAACATAGTGAGATATATGCTATACTTATTACCCAGATTTATGAGGAGCAAGTGACAGGAATGGTGAGTGGTATAAAAGCTATTGGAAAGAGGAAGTAAGCTCTGGGATAAATATGAGAGAATCCTTGGCATCTATGAACCCGGTATCTACCTGTACTACATGTCCTTTCAGCGTATGCCTTCCTGCATCACCTATTGCAGCTGAACTAGGAAATGAATGGAGGATCTAACCACACTTTGGGGTATAAATATTCATTCATATTCAGTCTAAAGAGATGCCTTTCACCTAAAAATTATCTAGAATTTTGTTACAACCAAACACTTTGAAGGTGCCTTATACTCTTGTTTGATATCTGTTGGAGGGACAACACAGCAGTGCGCCAGAAAGCAAAAAACTTCCCAGAATGTGTTGATGATAACTTCCTCTTCCAAGTAGTACAGGAATCCACAAGGAAAGGTGCTATGATGGACCTTGTCCTCACCAGTGAGGAGGGGCTGGTGAGTAATGTGAAGCTCGAGGGCAGCCTTGGCTGTAGTGACTACGAAATGGTGGAGTTCAAAATCCTCAGAGTGACAAAGAGGGCATGATGCAAGCTTGCTACTCTGCACTTCAGGAGAGCAGAGTTTGAACTCTTCAGGGAACTGCTTGGCAGGGTGACTGGGGAGGAAAGCCCTGGAGGGAAGAGATGACCAAGAAAGCTGGTTGGTATTCAAGGTGGATTTCCTCCAAGCCCAGAAGCAGTGCATCCTGAGAAAAGGGAAGGTAGGCAAGAATGCCAGGAGGCCTCTGTGGATCAACAAGAAGCTCCTGGACTTAAGCTCAAAAAGAAAGTCCATGGGGAATGAAATCAGGGACAGGTTACCTGGGAAGACCAAGCAGCCAGGGGTCAGGTTAGGAAAGCTAAAACCCAGACAGAATTAAATCTAGCCATGGACATAAAGGTGAAAAGAAGAAATTCTACAGATATATTACTATAAAAAGAAGGTCAAGGAGGATGTGGGCCCTCTCCAAAAAAAAGCTGAAGACCTGGTCACAAGGTCAGCAAAGCACAAGCACGGAAAGCTGAGGTGCTCAGTGACTTTGTTGCCTCAGTCTTCACCAACAAGGGCTCTACCCACACCACCCAAATTGCAGAAAGCAATGGTGAGAACTTGGAGAAGGTAGATCTGCCTGTTGTAAGTGAAAATCAGGTTCAAGACCATCTAAAGAACCTGAAGGTGCATAAGTCCATGGGACCCAATGAGATCCATCCATGGGTTCTCAGGGAACTGGCAGATGAAGTTACTAAGCCGCTATCCATCATATTTGAAAGATCATGGCAGTCTGGTGAAGTTCCCATGTCATCTGAAATTTGGGAAGAAAACTCCCTAACTCCAGTGTGGTGTTAGAAAGTGACATTCCTTTATTCCTCACGATGCGCATCAGGCAACTTGACAAGCAAGTGCATCCTCTCAGTTCAGGTTCTACATTTATACAGTTAAGACATACATATGCAGTACATTGGCATACATATTCATTCTTTTTTAAGGTCTCAGATATGTGCTAATGTCCCTTTGGGCATGCTCAGTGGTATTTAGGGTAGTCAAGTGCCCACCTACTTCTTCCCCTTTTTTCACCATCAGCTTAATCACTGAAACCTTTGACTCACTTTCATTCACTTTTCCCCAGTTTGGAAAATTTCCATTGCTTATTAGGCCATAGTGAGCCATTTCTTAAAAACAGTGTACGTGGAACCCAAGGAAAATGTCCTTGCACCTTTTGAGACAAAAGGTAGAAGTATTCTGTTGCGACTCCAGTACTCCTCACGAGGCAAAATAATTGAGGTGGAAGATAAAAGTATTCTGTTATGTCCCCAGTGCAAAATTATTGAGGAAAAACAAGACTGTTACCCACTAAAGCTGAAATGGATAGTTTTAGAACTATCACTTATGGATTCCTTTTGCTAAACTAATATATTGATTCTTAAACTAATGTACTAATCCCCACTGCTAAGCAAACCAACCTATATTACCCACTGATTTGAAAAGGGGAAACATAACCCCCTTTTCAAGAATGGAAAAAAGATCCAAGGAACTACAGACCAGTCAGTCTCACCTCTGTGCCTGGCAAGATCTTGGAGCAAATCCTCCTGAAGACCCTACTAAGGCAGCTGGAAAATAAAGATAGTGTGATTGGTGGTAACCAACATGGCTTCACCAAGGGCAAGTCATGCCTGACAAACTTGGTGGCCTTTATGATGGAGTTATAGCATCAGTGAAAAAAGGAATAGTAACTGATGTCATCTACCTAGACTGGTGCAAAGTGTTTGACACTGTCCCACATGACATCCTGGTCGCCAAATTGGAGAAAAATGGATTTTGATGGACCACTCAGTGGATAAGGAATTGGCTGAATGGTCACGCTCAGAGAGTTGCAGTCAACAGCTCAATGTCCAAATGAAGACCGGTGACAAGTGGTGTTCTTCAGGGATCAGTGGGACTGGTGTTACTGAGTATCTTTGTAGGTGACATGGACAGTGGGATTGAGTGCACTCTCAGCAAGTTTGCAGGTGACACCAAGCTGAGTGGTGCAGTTGACACACTAGAGAGAAGGGATGTTATCCAGAGGGACCTGTAATGGCTTGAGAGGTGGGCCTATGCCAACCTCATGAAGTTGAACAAGGCCAAGTGCAAGGTCCTGCACCTGGGTCGGGACAATCCCAAGCACAGATTGAGGTTGGGTGAAGAATGGCTTGAGAGCAGCCCTGAGGAGAAGAATTTGGGAATGTCAGTTCATGAAAGACTCAACATGAGCAGGCTATGTGTGCTTGCAGCCCAGAAGGCCAACTGTATCCTGGGTTACATCAAGAGAAGTGTGATCAGGAGGTCAAGGGAGGTGATCCTGCCCCTCTGCTCTCATAAGACCCCACCTGGAGTACTGTGTCCAGTTCTGAGGCCTCCTACACAAGAAGGACATGGAGGTGTTGGAGCAGGTTCAGAGGAGGGCCACGAAGATGATCAGACAGCTGGAGCATCTCCCCTACAACGACAGGCTGAGAGAGCTGGGGTTCTTCAGCCTGGAGAAGACTCTGAGGGGACCTTATAGCAGTCTTCCAGTACCTGAAGGGGGCTTACAGGAAAGCTGGGGAGGGACTTTTTATAAGGGCAGGTAGTGACAGGATGAGGGGAAATGGTTTTAAACTGGAGGAGCGTAGATTTAGATTAGATATTAGGACAAAATGCTTTACTGTGAGGGTGGTGATACACTGGAACAGGTTGCCCAGTGAAATCGTGAATGCCCCCTCCGTGGAAGCATTCAAGGCCAGGCTGGATGGGACTTTAAGCAACCTGGTCCAGAGGGAGGTGTCCTTACCTGTTGCAGGGGGGTTGGAACTAGTTGACCTTAATACTCCATTCCAACCCAAACCATTCTATGATTCTATGATTCTTTGATTCTACGACTCTGTGAAAGGACAGGTGAGCTTTAACTGCACTCAGGTCTAGAGCACATGCTGAGTTTCAGGACAGATCAAGTCATGGATGTAGTGTTATGGCAAGACAATGAAGCCTTGGGCTGATGTTGGAAGCATGTCCAAATGCAAAGCATGTTGCTTTAGAGCAGAAACGCCTGATTGCTCAACTTTTGATTTTTGTATCCTGATGGTGTCTTATGGGAAACAGATTTTCAGCAGTCACATGCTGCAGATGTCTATGATTTCCCTTATAATTTCTGAAACCATACAAAAATAACTGTCAGGTGTTATAGAGACAGCAATTACAAAGTTAGAGAACTCCTTCAAGATTTGTAAAAATAGTTGTATGGGTGGCAGAGTGACTGATTCAGCCTGTACACAGAGGGAAAGGCTGCAGTGTGCACTGAACACTGATAAGCTACAAAGGACACACATGAGTCAGAAATACTACCAGTTCTGTTACTCAGACTTTTTAAAAGACCTAGGCATCTTAGGAGCAAATGTCTCGGGAATGTTCCTGGATTTCAGCACTTTTCAAACTTTTGTTTCTTGAGTGCATCTACAGACATTTTTTTAAGTGTTCGAGGTTTACATGAATACAACAAAGGCTGTGTTGCACTTCTTAGATAGAATCTTGGAAACGAAAAGGCTAAGATAAAATGTCATCCAAACAAGGTAATGCTGTATCACAGACCCAAAGTCTCCAATGAACATTTTGCAAGATAGTTAACATGACAGAGATGTCCAGCCTTGTTACTCACATTTACATCTAAGAATTTCTCAGGGTAACACTGACCTTTATACTCATGCCTGAACTGTGCTGGCTGTTAATTGCTTCCAAGAATTTTACAAAACTTCTAAATCTAGTCCTGATGTAGAGTGTAGTTTCTCCATCTAGACAGTTGACTCTTAGTATTTGCTGTGGGTTCTCTGATTTATTACCACTTTAATATCTAACATATGCAAAAACATGTAATATCTTTCACTCTCCACATTATTATGATCTGGATTTAATTCTGCATTTGGCAAAGGTACTCAAGAGGTGTCTGCTCTATTTTTGATTCGCTTTTCCGTACTCAAATCTCAAACTGGAGAAAAATTCAGAGACAGCATCTCTGACTTCTCAGCTTGATAAGCCAATGTTTAGTGAGTTATGTTAAAAATCTTTCCAATGCAATATTGAAAATAATAAAAAAAAAAACAACACAAATTCAAATACACGCAACAAATATTTTCCAAACCTATGTCTCTAGAGAAACCCAAACCCCATAGTCTACCATGGCAGATTTGTCCAAGAAAGTCTTATTTCTCTGTACAGCCTACAACAGATTCCTTCAACTGGCCTTTTTCCAATCCTGCATTCCCTATCTCAATGTAAATTGTCTGAGGCAGCCAAGAAAGATGGACTCTACTTGCCTGCATCTTCACAGTGGTCCACAGAAGTGACCATTTGCTGATAGGGTAACCATACCACCAGCCCATACTCCTTCTGAAGATGTTCATCCTCTGAAGTGGTTCTTTCTGACCACAGTCCCTCCTGGTTCTGCTGATAAATGGTACAGCACAGTTTTCTGATTGTTATGAGACAAATCATGAGAAAAAGTAGTCACTTGGGATTTGCAAGTCAACGTGTACTCAACATTTTAACCCAGCTATTTTTGTGATGTTTTTGCCATCCTGCAGCTCTGCAACATATTATGAGAGAAAAGTGTAGGATAATGCAGGCCTTTAATTTATATCCTGTACTGTGAGTTTGATTCCCTAAGAAAATCCAGTTAATACTAAAGCAGTGGCTACTCATCTCCTTTTCTGGAAGTCTCAATGTAATATCTTCTTAACCCACTGAATATCTTTTCAACTAAACAGAAAAGTTACTTATATTGTAAAGAGTAGAGACATGGCAGAGGAGACAGATGGATGTTGGTGCTTCCCAACAGAAAACACAGGCAGAACACAACCCTTACATTTTTTGAGCTGTAGTTAGTGGACTGCTTGGCACAGATCAGGTGATCACCATGCACAGAGCTCAGTGCAACATACTGTTTGTTGCCAGGAGGCGTTTGGGACCTGAATGGGAGTGAGGAGCAGCTGGGCTTGTATGGTACGGAGGGGAGGGTCAGGGAACAGAAGGGCCAATTTTTACTCACTATACTCATGTAGTGCTCATCATGGAGCAAGTAATTACCTCTAAATGTAATTAAAACAAGTATTTAAAATACCTTTTCTGTACTGGGATGAAACTCCGAAAGTAAGGAATATGCTTAGACTTACAGTCTAAACATAAATTCAACCCATTGTAACTCATTTACTATCACCCGTTGAGCCTGACCCATCAGCAAATTGCTCACCCATTGCATTTTTTTTTTCTCTAGCTGTATACTGGACATTTGTCCAGAAGGATAGTATGAGAAACAGTACTGAAAGCTTTTCTGAAATCCAAAAAGTTTACATTTTTTTTTGTCTAGCTGGCAAGGAGAATAGTGCCATAAAATGTTCACACAGAACCACTCAGAATCACTCAGAATTCTGCCCATAAATGTTCACACTGCTTTCCCAAAAAGCAGACTTATTTAGTATGTAAACGATGACAGTGAGAAGGGAGAGGCGGCTGTGGATTCATTCTCTGTGCAGATGCTGACTCTGCCAAGTTAAAAACAGCTTGTGATGGGCTAGCCCACTGCACTAGAGGTCTGAAGCATCACTGAGGGCTATGTAGCAGGTACACAAGAAAGAGGCAGTGAAGATCACAGTAAGATTCAAAAGCAAGAACTTGAATAAGTAGCATTTCCAGACCCTCAAACTGACTAACTCAGAAAGAGGAGACTGCAACTTCAGCAAATAAATTTGATTGCCTTCTGTTACATCTGAAGAAGGCCATCAGAACTTCCAGACTCCTGAATCCCGAGTGTAGAGCCCACTCCTGTTCTTTAAGAGAATTTTATTATCTGCCTATAAGACATTTACAATGCTTTTGCATTTTGAAAACTGAGTGCCAAGCAGCTGAATTCTTTCAGTCTTTTGCCAGGTTGTGGGTGAGCTTTCCACAAGTCAGTAACATGTCAAGCAGGATGCAGGTATGAGGAAGCTGGAGGAGAAGGAGAGAGCTTTGTCAGAAAGCAGACTTCTGTTTTGTTTGTATTGCAATTGAGCAGGGAGTTGAGGATTAATTGAGCACAGTGGTGGTGACACTGCCCAACTAAAAACACCTTGTGATCACTGCTGAGGAAGATTCTGGGCATGATTTCTTCTGAAGAAGGAGGAGAGAAATTACCCTGAAAAATTAGGAGAAAGTTCTTCACCAAAAGGGTGGTCAGGCACTGGAACAGGCTTCCCAGGGCAACAAGCCTCGTGGAGTTCAAGAAGCATTTGACAACGCTCTCAGACAGGCAGCTTGATATTTTGGTGGTTCTGTGAGGACTTGGACTCAATGATCCTTGAGCGTCCCTCCCAGTTCAGAGTATTTTATGATTCCATGAGTCTTTCAAAACATCCTTAGATTTTTTATTTCTCAGAGGAGGTGTAAAAGACATAAAAATGTAACATGTCCTGTGCACACCTAGGAACTATAGAAAATCCATAAGGAGACGTTCTGCAATAGCAACCTGTAAGTGAAAATGAGTTCAGCTACAAAATGCCAGCCAAAAGGTGCTTTTGACAGAGCTCCCGTGAGAGAACTAGTAAGGAAGAGTTACTCACTGTATGACTCCAGACAGCTTACAAGGAGGCTTTCCATCCACTCGTAACACTGCAGTGTAGACACAAAATTTATTTTTATTTCCTTATTTGACACCTTAAACTGACTGTCTTTAGTAATATCCTCTAGTCAGGATTTTAAAGTCATTGGACTCTTCTTCAGATTCCTTCCTGTGACTTGGACAGATCAATATGCTACCAATCAAAAATCATAAAACCATGACAAATCAGTATTACCAAAAGCTGTATAACTTTAAGGAAATGTTTTCTTGATGCAGTTGTTAATCATTTGCATAAAATTGGTCCTAAGTTTCCTTTTCCTCAGTAAGTAATGTAAGTAAAAGCCCTAAATTTACTTGTAGAGGGCATTAGTGGCTTCATATAAATGCCTCACTAGCACAGTTAATTAGTTGTAGGATCTTACTCAGTCTTTTAAGAAATGCTAACCATACCATTTATGTCAACAATTAAGGGGTAAATTAAATGCAAAGAAATACTTAGTGTCTAAATATAACAACCATGAGATAAAATGCATTTCAGCTAAAGGGTGGAGAAAAAAGGCATATTCTCCCTCAGCAAATGCAAAACTTCAAAGGCAATCTAAGCCTGTCAGCCTGCTAATCTCAAGTGCTAACAGAACTGGATCTGTCAAGGAAGCACTAAATGTGTCCCCAAGAAATGTTTTTCCACAGAAGACACAATATCATTGAAAGCACAGAATAATACTGCACTTAAAACCACCAGCAATGCAGCATTATTATTCAGTACTAAACTGCAAACTGAATTCCATGCTTGCAACTCTCTTCTTTTACTTTAATTGGTGATTATATTCCACTATACAACGGCAGGATGAGTTTAAAAGGAAGACTGTTGAAAAGCAAAGACATCTTTTAGTCAGCATAATTTAATCATAGAATAACAGAATAATCCAGGTTGGACATGACCTTGGGAGCTCTTGAGTCCCACCTCCTACTTAAGTAAGGACAGCCAAGAAAATACAACAATGTATGTATGACAATAGCTGCAGAAGCTGGCCCATGTCTTGAGAAAATCTGCCTTCTGAAGTCAATGGACCAGTATAAATATTATATCAGAGTAATAGGTAGTAATTAGGCAGAAGGCTCGTCCTTAGCTGCAACAGTGGTATGCAGCAAGGAAGAGTTGTACCAGTCTTATAGTTGGGGGTTACATGTGGAAAGCATTTGGAAGGGGAAGTGAAGGAGAAGGAAGTATTCTCCTTCCCTTGATAACAAGCAACAGTGTTTGCTGGGTTGCACAGTGCGGTCTGTGAAAAAAACGTGTGGCTTGTTAACACAGGAAGCAGCGAAATCTGCTGAGCTTTGACTACTGACATAATCAGATTATTACAGAAAAGGGGCCAAGAAGTTCTGTGCCACTCCTGCCTCAGACTAAGTTAGTAAGACCAGTTCGCTGAAGAAAGTCATGCTGCAGTGAGAAATCCTAGACCAGAACCTAGCCTGTGAGATACATATTTTTCATCCAACTCAGAAGTTAAATTTAAGAAAATTCTAAATTCTTATTTCCTCATGCGCTCCTCCAAAGAAAGGCTTACAAAAAAGTGGCAAGGTATGACAGGGCAAGGTGGAGGAAAAAAAATATAGGACAAGACAGGTATGTTCTAAAGCAGCAAAGTGATATAATAACTGATATACAGACAGGCTGGTGAGTCATATTGAGTCTTTTTGTAGACAACATAATTTCATCCTTATCTTCTCTGCCAAATCTGTCATGCTCCACCTCCACAAAATTTAGTAATGAAACCATAGATGACCAGATTCCAGAGGAACTATCCAAGTATACACTAGCTTCATCTCACAGAATCACAATCACAGAATCACAAAATTGATAATGTAGAAGATATCTCTGGAAGCCATCTGCTCCAACCCCTGCTCAAGCAGGGCCACAAAAAGCCAGTTGCCCAGGCCTGTGTCCAGGCAGCTTTGGGAGACCTCCAAGTAGGGAGACTCCACCACTTCTCTGGGCAATCTGTGCCAGTACTCAGTCTCTCACACAGTAGAAGAAGTGCTGCCTGATGTTCAGAGGGAGCCTTCTGTGTTTCGGTTTGTGTCCACCTCTGAGCAAAAGGTCAAATATTTGACATTAATTATGTTAAACTGCTTCATCTCATTAGGTTGGATTGAGTATTGTTTATCCTCAGGAACACCGATTATATGCTATATTAGGGTATGCTCAAAAAGAAGAAAACCATGTCAGATTCTCGACCTCTGTGACTATTATCACCAAAAAATAAAAGAGAAAGTTTCAGAGTAGAGAAAGCAACAGTGTAGAGAATAACAGTTTTGCAAACTTAATTTGGCTTGAGTCAGAGTTTCTTCAATTTCTTCCAAAGCAACTTGTATCAGAGAATATAGATTACAACAGATTTGGAGTAAGACCTCTGTGTTCTCCATCTATAGAGCCACAGAAATGGTATATGTGACCTATCTAACCATCCTGTGGCCCCTGCATTGACAGCCCATGTTTTATAACAACCAGAGACTGGCTGTTTTACATGATAGGATGAACAGCCAGATAATCCAGTAAGGCAGAACACCTTCCATCTCATTTGGAAGGCATCCTCAAAGTGCAGATAACAGCTATTTATCTCGGGGTGTTCTGTTCACTGGCAGCAAAAGCTGTTTGAGAGTTGAGCAACCCATGCTTTCTATAGCCCTTTGGTGAACTCTAGTAACCCTACTGCCTGCTGCTACGTACTTGGCATGAACTATACAGGCAGGTTCAAAAATTCCCTTGTGAGCTGGCACTTCTCAGAGATGCAATTTTGCAAATGCTTGTTAGTCTGGGTGTCTTCCACTGCACTAGAATAACCCCAGGACTGGGACAAAAACACTCATTGATAAACACCCTCCCAGAGAGGCCATGTACATAACAATAGCTTATGTTCTACATTTAATTATAATTTTGCAAGCATGCATGGGAAGTAAACACATCAGCTAAGCAATAACTGCATATGCAAGAACAATCAATACAGGAGTTCCATCAAAGAAAGAATGTCTGCTGAAAATTGTATTTGCTAACTTAGTTACTGCTTGTCTGTAGCTAATTAACATAACTTCTCGGGTGTGTTGGAACATCTTAAATAAGTGATTTCATTTTGTGCTTTATAATTACAATTATTCAAATACAACATGAACTACCATCTGTATCTTTTATTTGGTCAAATACGCAAACTGGCCACAGTAAGAAGCAACAAGCACTAACAGAGTAACTCAGATTTAACTGCAATGCCTCTAGCAATTAGACAATATAGCATCAATACAATTACAGCAAGAAATGGTTCAGTCAGAATACCAAGTAGCCAAAATGCTTGCATGGCCCTTGCTAAAATATGTGTAAGTAAATGTAATGTGCATGTATATATATAAGTGCGCGCGCGCGCGTGTGTGTGTGTGCATTTTTATCTGTGAGTTGTAACACAGAAATATGACCAAAACATTAAAGACAGCCTAGAAGGATTTCCTTCTATAAGTCTGTTCCATTGTTGTTGTGCATGACCAAAAAGCACTTATTTTTGACATGAAGTCACAAACCACACAATATTCCTTTGATTTTCTGATCTACAAGTATATGTTTGCTCCTGGATTTAGATCAAATATCCTGGTGACCTAAAAATTTCCATTAAATTCTCAGAACACATTACAGACAGTATTGAATGGCCCAGAAAGACTTCTCATTTGCAGTCCATGCACAAAAGTTATATGATCTGTGCTTAATTTGGGTTGTTAAGGAAATATTGGAGGCCTCTAGACCAACTTACGAGCCAAAGCAGGGTCAGCCATGAGACCAAGCCAGGTTCCTCATGGCTTTATCCAGTCACATCCTAAAAACCTCCAAGGATGGAGATGGCACAACCTCTCTGAGCAATCTGCTCTACTGCTTGGCTGTCCTCGTAACAATACAGTTTCTCCTTACATAAATCTGGACCTCTCCTCTCCTGATTGCTGTTTCCTACCCTCCCACCATCCACTGCTGTCTCCTCAAACAAGTTTCAAGTCAACTAATAGGACTCTGACATTAAAGCTCCATCAATTTGGAGGAAATACAGATGCTCATATGGTAAATTTAAGCCTTCTGAACAGGTAGTGGTTTTCTTTGGTCCCTTTACAAGCTGTTGAGGACCATCAACAAAAAAAAGAACTGTCAGGATACATTCACAAGCACAGGAGAGAATGGCATGTGAAGTTTCAGCACTGAAGAAAAAGGAAACAGAAGGGTAGAGTACCACTATAAGCAGAAAGATGACTCTCAGCAGCAGACAGCTAACAATGGAGAAACTCGACATAGCAGCCAGAGTAATTTTATTAAGCTGCAGAGGAAAAAGTTTTAATGGAGAGAGCATCATCTCAGGTCACTAATGAGGAAGAGCTGGCACCCAGACTGCTGTAAATCTGTTGAGCTCCGTTTCATTCAGTGGAGATGTATGCCTCTAACACCGCCTCAGGATCAAGCCTGAAGTATCTTAATTCCCTAAGGAGTTACTGTTTGTCTCATTCTATGTATCATCTTCCATGCATTACACCAGCAGGGAGTTGCTTGTTATGTCTGTGCAATACCACACTGCATGAAAATTCATTCCTCACTGACATGTCAGAAATTTTTTTAATGAGGTGCTTCTGCTACTCCAAAATAGGGTGAATGTTGAATATTAAGTTTTGCTGTTTACATTCAGCATTCATTTGGATCAAGTGGCAAATGATGGCTCTTCATAGCATAGTTCAGACTTCTTTCACCACATTCCTGCTGTTTAAACAAATAATAATTACTCATTTTTCCTTCATTGTCACAAGGCAAAGGAGCAAAAGTCATTGCAAGGACAGAGAGTTCGGACAAAAAGTTTGCAGGATGCTAGAAGGATTCTAGGCAGTTTACTTGCACAATTGTTTGGTGAGATTGAATGAAGGCTATGTAAAATAGAAGGAAAGAATAGAAGGATCTTTTTCAGGTTGAAAATAAAAGCTGTCCCAGAGACAAGGTTGTGCATATTTTTCATTCTAAGTGAAGCTGAAACTGCAATCTGATGAAATTCTGGTATAAATAATAGAATCACAGAATCATTCGAGTTGGTAGGGACCTTTAAAAGCCATCTAGTCCAGATCCCCTGCAATGACCAGGGATACCTACAGCTCAGTCAGGTGCTCAGAGCCCCATCCAGCCTGACCTTGAGTGTCTCCAGGGACGGGGTATCCACCACCTCTCTGGGCAACCTGTGCCAGTGCCTCACCACCCTGATTGTAAAAAACTTCTTCATTCGGTCTCAACCTCCTCTTCTTTAGTTTGAAACCATTTCACCTTCTCCTATCACCACAGATCCTGCTAAAGAGTGTGTCCCCTTCCTTCTTACAGCCGCTCTTTAGATACTGAAAGGCCGCTCTCAGGTCACCTTGCAGCCTTCTCTTCTCCAGGCTGAACAGCCCCAGCTCTCTCGGCCTGTCCTTGTAGTAGAGGTGTTCCATCCCCTGGATCATTCTCGTGGCCCTCCTCTGGACGCGCTCCAACACGTCCATGTCTCTCCTGTACACATCTGGATGCAGTACTCCAGGTGAGGCCTCACCAGCGCAGAGCAGAGGGGCAGGATCACCTCCCTCACCCTGCTGGCCACGCTGCTTTTGCTGCAGCCCAGGATATGGTTGGCTTTCTGGGCTGTGAGGGCACAATGCTGGCTCATGTCCAGTTGCCAAACACCAGTACCCCAAATCCTTTCCATCAGGGCTGTGCTCCATCCTTTCATCCCCCAGCTTGTAGTGATGGTGGGGCTTGCCACAACCCAGCTGCAAGACATGGATTTGTTGAATCTTGTGAGGTTCACCTGGGCCCACTGCTTGAGCCTGTCTGGGTCTCTCCGGATGGCACCCCATTCCTCAAGCATGTCAGCTTGATGTTATATGCAAACTTGCTGAGGGTGCACTCAGTCCCACAGTTGTTGAGTTAAAAGTCATTCTCTGACATTGCTCTAGATCTTTAATTATGTACCCTGTCAAGGCAGGCACTTACGTAAATGTTAAACTCTGACTTCAACAGGATCATTCACATGCTTCAAAGCTAAGACATACACTTGATTGAGTGTCTTGCTAAATCACGGGTGAGTTGGATTAATTTCAGAGCCAAACTAAGTCAGGATTGTCACAAATTAAAAGAAGTTAGGTGGGCTCCTAAAATGAAATGCAGTATCACATGCTAGGGGAGATAAAACACAAAGGTCAGAAAGAATTGTGATACAATATGATTCACATTGTATTGATTTTTAATCAGTCTGTGAGGTAGATCTGATGATGATGTAAATCAGAATATAACAACATCAGAGTTGACAAAATTATGTTAGTATGTATTTGCTGAGATGCACTGGCAGAACAATAGGATGGTACTCGGAAGTCCAGTCTCCCAGGACTGTACACCAAGTCTTAGCTATGCCACCTCGTGCCTAGGTGGTGCAACTGCAATACAATCTTCAATCCTATAATACCTATTCACGCTTTCTTTGCATAGTTAATGAAGAATCTGAACTACATTTACTTTTACACAAGTGCTCCTAGTGTAGCCTTTCCTCATTCATTAGTTGAATACTGCAAATCAGATCCAGGTTTCCCAGTGATGTCTCAGTTAAAAAATACATACACATAGTAAAGAAAAGTGCCAAGGCACACTATTTTAATCTGTTTGATCTGTATGAACCAAATGAGCTTTCTTCCAGATCACTGAGTCTGATGGATTTTTTCCATTCTAGATTTCACCTTTCCATTTTCTCCTGTTGAGATACTTCAGTCTACTCATGAAAAAAAACACCTTTATTTGTAAGTGTAGAAGCTAGAAAGTCTATTGATTTAGTCAACTTGTTTCTGCTCAAGCTTCTGAAAATAATTATCTCTCTTATCTTTATCAGAGTCCAGATTCAGAAGACTTCAGTTCTAAAAGATAAAGATAAGGCTTGGTTTTTTTTAAAAGAGCTTTAGACCAGAAACAATTAGCCTTAATTCTAACTTATTTCAGGTTTCAGCTATGACCACTTAACATACTGTACATCTTAAAGCACTTCAGAGGCATTACGAACCAGTTGATAAAGCATTATCATTAACTGTTTTCCCATTGTTTCATAACTAACCAGAAGAAGCATAATTATTTTACAATAAATAAAGGTAAATCATAAATTAATTCCATTATTAGAGTATTGGCTTTGTTTCAAGTAGTCCAATCCCATCATGGTTGGATTTGGTACGTGAACTGATTGTTTCTGAGGAACTCTCTACTGAACTGAAATAAAAATGTTTAGAGGAAGTGCTTTAAGAAAAATATTAGTGTGTTGATTTACTTGACAGATTTGTGTAATCCCTTATATACTCTATGACTCCAACATTAAAAAAAAATACAAACAAAATATACAGGAAAAAAAAACAAACAAACAAGTGCTTGAGATATAATTGAAACTTACCTGCTGAGAGACACAAAAAAATATGTTTAACTCAAGAATAAAAAGGAAAAGACAAAGTTCATGCTGAAGCTATACGGAGTTATGGCAGCAATACAGACAACAAGCTTTAACTACCCTACTCATTTCTCAATTGTTGTGCACAGGAGTCATCAGTGACAGTAAGGGATATAAAGGCAGAAAAAGATAAAAATACATTTTTAGTATAGCTGATGCTATGTGAATATGTTTACATTCATGAAACAGTTGTGATAACAAGAGCTTAACAAAATCTTCCCAAAAGACCATACATCAACGGCAATAACAAACCTGCACAGAGTTGCTAAGATTTCAATTTAATAGCTATCATCAACAGGATAGGCTCTGAAAAAGCACTTCAGCTCCTGGCAGCTGTTATGGATATGATCTTGATATCCATTCTCGCCACTAGTAATTAACAAGAGGAGCTATCCAAGAGAAGTAGCTGCCCAAGAGACTCTGGAGCTCTTGAGCCAGGTTACAGAGAGGACAGTCTTTTAACTTCCCTCCCCAGTCCTTCTGTTGTTTCATGTTATTTATCTTCTTTTCCTCTGCACACATGGACACAGAATTTTAACGCAGGTTTGACACCAAACACGAAGCTATACTGTAGACAAGACTACTTTTAGGAAAGTATAAACACACAGAGTTAACCATTAAATAAGAAAATGACATGTTGCTCATCTCCAACAAAGGTGAAAGCAGCCCCATTTTCTCCTTCCTTACAAACCTTGTCGGAATTATTGTGCAATAAACATGCAGTCTACTTTGTGGATTCATACCAGTCCAGAAACAGTTTATTTCTGCAGCAACAGGAGAGAACGCAAAGCAATGGAGGTTTAGCCCTCTATCAATATGAACTTTGACTTAGAATAAGTTAGTAGGTTATGTATACATTTACAGCAGATATGAACTGCTCTGTGGAAGTGTCTAATATGGCAGGGCAGCACAGGCATAGAAGGGAATTTTGTTCCAAGAGATGTACCGGTGTGTTCCTGCTAACTCAGAATCTGCAGCTGTATGGCTTCAGCATGCCTTTATCCAGATTATCTGTCTCTTGCTTGTGACACTGCTGTATCCTTGACAAGCCTTCAGGCATAAGAAAGTCTGTTCCTAGACAATTTGTTATCTCAAACAAAGCAATGGTTCATATGTCAAAAATGCTTTTTTTGCTCCTCTTGTTGCTGACTGGTTTATTAAGATTTAACAGCGATTCAGACTATTATCTTCTTAGTATGGGGGTGTCCAAAGAAGCAGAGGTTTTATAGCATCAGAATTTATTGATGGAGCAATGGTGGTTGTTCTTTACTAAGCTGTGCTTTATTCCGCTGCCTTTGTGGTTATCCTAGCTATTATCTGATAGATAATACATATCTCTACAGTTCTACAACTATCTGAAAGGAAGCTGCAGTGATAAAGTTGTCTTTTCTCAAGAGACAAGTGATGGGACATGAAGAGGAAGTCTCAAGTTGCTCCAGAGGAGGTTTAGATTTGGTGCTAGGACAAATTTCATCATGGAGTTTGGTAAAGTATTGCAATGAGCTGCCCAGCAAAGTGGAGTTTCCATCTCTGGAGGTATTTAACAGGTAAATGGACATGGCACCAAGCGACATGGTTTAGTGATTTGACTCAACAGGTCAGGTTAAAGATTTGACCTGGGGATCTTGAAGGTCTTTTCCAACTTAGCAGACTCTGCAATTCTATGATCTGCTATAGAGACCACTCCCCCCAGTACCTGTGTGGCAATTAGGTAAACAGATATTCCAGGCTGACAGTACAATCCTCTTCCTATCTGACAGTAATTCCTGGCATTACGAAAATCTTATCTCCAAACTGTATTTGTTAAATAACTTGCTACATTAGTGAATTTAAATCAGAAACATGATCCTCTGGCATGGTAGTCCACCAGACTTGAGATCTGCAAAAAAAAAAAACAACCTGTTTTCTAAAAGCAGAAGAAACATAATTAAAATGCTTTTTAGGAATGCATTTTCTGAGTTATTAGTTCAACACTTATGGTATTAAAATATTTTACTTTTTTAAATTGAATTTTGGGGAACTAGCAAAACTTGTCATAATACTTACTGACCAAAAGCAACAAGATGCTCTCATAGTTTTGTTGATACTCATGCAAAATTTAAATGCTCCAAGTCTAACTCTGAGCTGAGATTCTTCCTCTACTCTGAAAGGATGGATTGTTTCAAAATGGCCCCAAGAAAAGAGAGCTATCAGCTTTTCAAATTATTCTTTCATCACGAGGTTATACTACTAACTTCCTTTCCCCTGCCTGTGCCATACAAGCTGTTTGTCCTCTTTCTTCCCTCATTTAACTCCCACCACTTTACATGCTGGGCTTCTTAAGCAGAGCTCTTCTAGATGCCCTGCTCTCTACTGGACTTAGCCCTAAATCATAGAATCATAGAATCATAGAATCATAGAATCATAGAATGGCCTGGGTTGAAAAGGACCACAATCATCATCTTGTTTCAGCCTCCCTGCTTTGGGGGCAGACTCGCCAACCACTAGACCAAGCTGCCCAGAGCCACATCCAGCCTGGCTTCGAGTGCCTCCAGGGATGGGGCATCCACAACCTCCTTCAGCAACCTGTTCCAGTGTGTCACCACCCTCTGAGTGAAAAACTTCCTCCTAATATCTAACCTAAACCTTCCCTGTCTCACTTTAAAACCACTCCCCCTTGCCCTATCACTATCCACTCTTGTAAACAGCCATTCCCCCTCCTGTTTATATGCTCACTTCAAGTACTGGAAGGACACAATGAGGTCTCCTCAGACCCTTCTCTTTTCCAGGCTAAACAAGCTCAGTTCCCTCAACCTTTCCTCATAGGAGAGGTGCCCCAGCCCTCTGATCATCTTAGTGATCCTCCTCTGGACTCGTTCCAAGAGCTCTGCATCTTTCTTGTGCTGGAGGCCCCAGGCCTGGACGCAGTACTCCAGATGGGGCCTCACAAGAGCCGAGTAGAGGGGGACAATCACCTCCCTCTCCCTGCTGG
The DNA here is from genome assembly GCA_016647715.1 of Pavo muticus. NCBI lineage: Eukaryota > Metazoa > Chordata > Aves > Galliformes > Phasianidae > Pavo > Pavo muticus. Next base: position 485,495 of record JACDJE010000241.1, read on the forward strand.
CCACCCCTTTTTAAATGCAGCCCAGAACACAGTTGGCCTTCCGGGCTGCAAGCACACACTACTGGCTCATGTCCAGCTTCTCATCTACTAGGACCCCCAAGTCCTACCTTCTCCACAGGGCTGCTCTCAAGGAGATCTTCCCCCAGTTTGCATAAATACCTGGGATTGCCCTGTCCGAAGTGCAACACCTTGCACTTGGCCTTATTGAACCTCATTAGGTTCTCATGGGCCCACTTCTTCAACTTGTCCAGGTCCCTCTGGATGGCTTCCCTTCCCTCCAGTGTATCGATTGCACCGCTCAGCCTGGTGTCATCTGCAAACCTGCTGAGGGTGCACTCGATGCCATCATCTGTGTCATTGATGAAGATGTTGAAGAGCACCAGTCCCAAGACCGACCCCTGAGGGACACCACTTGTGACCAGCCTCCACTCTGACACAGAACCATTGATCACAGCCCTTTGGCTGCGTCCAGCCAACCAATTCCTAATTCATCGAACAGTCCATCCTTCAAATCCATACCTTTCCAATTTAGAGAGAAGGATGTGGTGAGGGACCATGTCAAAGGCTTAGCAGAAGTTGAGGAAGATGACATCCATAGCCCTTCCCCCATCTACCAATGCCATCACTCCATCATAGAAGGCCACCGGATTGGTCAGGCAAGATCTGCCCTTGGTGAAGCCGTGCTGGCTGTCTCAGATCTGGCAGATGGGATAGCACAAAGGAGATATTTTTGCTTGACTTCACATCAACAAATTGCAAACCTGACATGCAAAGGTGCAAGGAGAAGAGGTAACATCATATATTGTGGAACAAAACCTGCAGAAATGCTGTACAGCTACTAGGAATCAAGCGAAGGACTCTGTGGTGTGGATAATCAGCAAGTCAGAGTTTGAGGGTAATTTAAATGTCAGACCATAAGTACAGTACAAACACACTAAGGCCAGTGAGAGGGACTTGTTGTCATTGCAAGACTGGCTGTCACACATAGAAGACTCTGCCATCTCATAGCATAAAGGTAGCAGTGTTCAGGTACTAAAGGCTGAAAAGAGGATGTGCCTGTCTGGAGAGAGTCTGCTCCTGTCAGTCAGAAAACCGAACCAACATGTCCCAGGCACAAGCAGATCCCACCCACTCACCCATACACATAGAGACAGGGGGTTTAGCTTTCAGTAGCAAAGAGTTGCCACTTGCCTGAGAGAGCAACAACAACCCAAAGAAAAGCAACTGGAAAGCCATAATGATGCAATGCTGATGCACCTGCAGAGTGACAAGAGGCAGAAGTTGAACATTTCAGTCTTTGGGAATTAAATGACTGTCTCACTACCTCATCTCAATGTCCAAAGTGCAGCATGTTGGGAAGCTGCAGTTCCCAGCAAAGGAGCTGCCCAGCAAGCCATCCAAAGGGCAGCAGGAGCTGCAAGCAATGGAGCTGCAGCTTATCAAGAGACCAGGCCATCTTTAGATGTTCTTGGAGGCTACAACATCCATCTGTATCTATAAAAATAGGAGGCAAATTCTCAAGTGATATTAATCTGCGCAGCATCAGTAATTCCAAAGGATTTATGGAATTTTATATAAAAAGAGGCGTAATCTCTGCTTTGGCTAACAGCTATTAATGTCTTCAGGCATTAATGATAATTTTGTCCTCTTTTTGTGTAACTAACCGTAACAGTACTTTGACCTGCATGTGGCCCCTAAGATACTTAGGGAAACTAGTAAAACTGTAATAACAAATAGCTCTCACACCACACTACATAACCCAAAACATACAAAGGGTACATTAAATGAAAAATTCTGGATTTACCACTTTCTTCCCTTTATTTATAAGGCATACACCAGATTTTCAGCTTTTAGTTTACCTTTCACTTTACACGTGATAATTGCCATAGCTTAAACAACTTCAGTCACGCTTTATGCCCTTGGGAAAATTGAGTTCCTTTACAAAACATTGCAAAATAAGCCAGACTCTCCCTTACATTTTGTTTACAATACAGCATACAAATAGTTAATAATCTTCTGAAATATAGGTGTATATATAAATGAGTGTCATACCTTTTTTTTTTTCTTAACCTTCATCCATGGCAGATCACTGATTTATTTAAAACATTTCTACCAGCGTAGGAAACAGAAATATGGAGAGAAAGAATACCAGAACTGGGGCTAGGAGGGGAGGAATCTGTAGTTAAGTATTTCTGACTTTGCTGAGCTGGTTATTATCTCAGACAAAATTACCATGATATATTTCCTACAGAACTTTTATTCTGCACTGCCTGCTGCTTTTCCTAACAATTATCAAATACGTAAAGATGTAACAAAAGTGTTTGATATGCTCTGAAACTGGAATGGAAGCATGTTATGCCATGCTTACCCAGGTGTGAATGACATTATAAGGCGCAAGCAAAAGAGACAGCAAGCCAGCTTTCTTATTAGGCACCAGGAAGCAGTATGCTGTTCCAAAGTGCCAGCTATGGAGCAGCTATTAGTCTGTCAACAGCTGAAGTAACAAAGTGGTAGAAAAAAACAAATTAGAAACATGTTAAGTTATTGGAATTTGACCCTGCTTAGCAAGTCTGTTTTTATAGAAGTTCAATATTTTTATAATATCTATGTAGGTCCAATTAAGTTGTTAAGAGAGGTGTAGCACATTAGGCTATACTGCACCAATCCATTTTGGCTCACTTCTTAGCTACTGTTGGTATTTTTCAGCCTTTGACAGCTGAGGGCATATCAGACCTTAACTCTCCAAAAAGCTTTGTCCATGTGTGGGCTGGACTTATCAGAAGAAGGGAATTCACATTGTCATAGACGAAGCTTACAATATTACAGAAATCAAACTGCTTACACAGCAGTCTTGATCTGAGATATGCTATATGCATCTTTCATTACCACACTTTTCCAAAATGAATGAGTAGTCCAACCTGTAGAATTGATGTTCAGCTTTAATTGCACTGTATCTTTTGTCTTACTAGAGACAAACATTGCCTGTATTTCAGCCCTGAATTATTTCAGGCTTCTTTTCATCTGTTGTTAGTTCAGAGGCTTTGCTACAATAGTCACTTCCATTCTCTTTCTCTTTCAACACCTGTCACATTCACTCTCTCCCAGTGTCAGTCTTTGCCCTATCTCCCAACTGCAGGAAAAAAGAAAACCAGCTTCCAAAACAGGGAAGAACACATTTTGAATGACCTACATATTTCTACCTTATCTTGTAATATCAGTTTCTACAGTAACTGTAATGAATACATACACAAATCAAGCAACCTCATTTTTTTCACGTTGCTTTTCTACTTTCTTGAGGTGATGAATTTTAATGTCTGTTGCTCCAGGATATCCTTAACAATGCTAGGTCACAGTATGGGATCAGAAGAGATGAACATCAGTTTACAGTGTATCCTATGCACTGCTCTTAACTGATCTTTGCATGAGGCAACATCTATAGAGTGGAAATTAAAATGGGCAAGACTGGGACCGCTAATTTTACTGATTTGGCTTGCTTCTGTGGATGGGGGAAGGGCTATGGATGTCATCTTCCTCAACTTCTGCTAAGCCTTTGACATGGTCCCTCACCACATCCTTCTCTCTAAATTGGAAAGGTATGGATTTGAAGGATGGACTGTTCGATGAATTAGGAATTGGTTGGCTGGACGCAGCCAAAGGGCTGTGATCAATGGTTCTGTGTCAGAGTGGAGGCTGGTCACAAGTGGTGTCCCTCAGGGGTCGGTCTTGGGACTGGTGCTCTTCAACATCTTCATCAATGACACAGATGATGGCATCGAGTGCACCCTCAGCAGGTTTGCAGATGACACCAGGCTGAGCGGTGCAATCGATACACTGGAGGGAAGGGAAGCCATCCAGAGGGACCTGGACAAGTTGAAGAAGTGGGCCCATGAGAACCTAATGAGGTTCAATAAGGCCAAGTGCAAGGTGTTGCACTTCGGACAGGGCAATCCCAGGTATTTATGCAAACTGGGGGAAGATCTCCTTGAGAGCAGCCCTGTGGAGAAGGTAGGACTTGGGGGTCCTAGTAGATGAGAAGCTGGACATGAGCCAGTAGTGTGTGCTTGCAGCCCGGAAGGCCAACTGTGTTCTGGGCTGCATTTAAAAAGGGGTGGCCAGCAGGGAGAGGGAGGTGATTGTCCCCCTCTACTCGGCTCTTGTGAGGCCCCATCTGGAGTACTGCGTCCAGGCCTGGGGCCTCCAGCACAAGAAAGATGCAGAGCTCTTGGAACGAGTCCAGAGGAGGATCACTAAGATGATCAGAGGGCTGGGGCACCTCTCCTATGAGGAAAGGTTGAGGGAACTGAGCTTGTTTAGCCTGGAAAAGAGAAGGGTCTGAGGAGACCTCATTGTGTCCTTCCAGTACTTGAAGTGAGCATATAAACAGGAGGGGGAATGGCTGTTTACAAGAGTGGATAGTGATAGGGCAAGGGGGAGTGGTTTTAAAGTGAGACAGGGAAGGTTTAGGTTAGATATTAGGAGGAAGTTTTTCACTCAGAGGGTGGTGACACACTGGAACAGGTTGCTGAAGGAGGTTGTGGATGCCCCATCCCTGGAGGCACTCGAAGCCAGGCTGGATGTGGCTCTGGGCAGCCTGGTCTAGTGGTTGGCGAGTCTGCCCCCAAAGCAGGGAGGCTGAAACAAGATGATGATTGTGGTCCTTTTCAACCCAGGCCATTCTATGATTCTATGATGATTTAACAGGCTAGGAATTCTTATGAGGATGGCAGTGTAAATCAATTTAGCAGCTACTCAGCTGAGATAAAGCAGCATATTTCTCCAGTGTGACCCACTGACCAGGTGAGAATGTGAGCCTTTCACAGCCCTGCATTGAGAAGGCAGGCTGTGTAGTGCAGGCTGTAGAGAAAATCTCCCACTTAATCACTCACAGTGGCCATTATATCATCAAAATTTTAACTGCCAGCTGTCTACATCTTCTAGCAGCTGCCTTTCTTTCAGAAGCAAATTTCCTACTCAACACATTCTCAACAGTAATTGCTGTACTGTTTAACTCAGTTTTCCTAGAAATACTCTTTTTCAGAAGTCTTTTAAAAATAGTACCCAACAAACAACTTCTCCAGAATATCACAGTATCTATTTCATAAACAGTGGGGGCATTTCTTACATTAAGGGTCTAGATCTGCCAATGCTCCTCATTCTGTTCAAGACACAGAGTACATGAAGCTATAGTAGAATGTTATGAAATAGTTGGTCAAGTTAATATGCTTGCAATAGACTCCACCCATCATCATGGCTCTGGTGCAAACATCCCCATTACTCAGATGTCTCCAAGTTCAGCTGATATCTCCATCAGCATGAAAGAGCATGAAAGTTGTCTCATGTTCAGGAAGACAAAGGTATCCAGCATAAGGAAGTACTTTGAATAATTCACCACTTACCGTTTATTCCCTAGGAGAAATTTATGGTATAATAGAATCCTAGAATGGCTTAGGTTGGAAGGGATTTTAAAGCTCACCCAGTTCCAATTCCCCTGCTGTGGGCAGGGCTGCCCCCCACCAGATCAGGCTGCTCGGAGCCCCATCCAACCTGGGCTTGAGCGCCTTCAGGGACAGGGCACCCACAGCTTCTCTGGGCAGTTGTGCCTGGGCCTCACCACCCTCTGAGTAAAGAATTTCCTCTGAATATCTAACTCTCCTTTCTTTTTGTTAAAAACTATTGCCCGATGTCCTATCACTAACAGTCTGTGTGAAAAGTTGGTTACCATCTTATTTATAAGATTCTTTAAACACTGAAAAGCAACAGTGATGTCTCCCTGGAGCTTTCTCTTCTCCAGGCTGAACAAGCCCAGCTCCTTCAGCCTTTCTTTATAAGAGAGGTGCTTCAGTCCTCTGATCATCCTCCTGGCTCTCCTCTGGACCTGCTCCAGCAGCTACACATCTTCCTTGTGCTAGGGGGCCCAGGCATAGACACAGTACTGCAGATGGGGCCTCACAAGGGCAGAGCAGAAGGGGACAATCCCTTACCTCTTGTAGGAATGGAATTTTGTTTCTGCATTAGAACTAACAAGATAACTATTTTACTAATAGTTCTTTTCAAGGGGTGTCTTTTTACTTCATCAGGGGTCTCTGCTAGTCTTCGCATGCTCAGGTGAAGTAATTTATAGTCACAGAGATTAGGTAGATGGAGTAATTTATAGGTACAAAGACTGCAGCTCTTGTCTGTCCAGCCATCTGGAATACCTCTGAGCCTTGAGTTAAAGGCAAGTTAGACATCCCGCTCCCAGTGTGATAATGCCTTTACAAGGATATCAGTAGGCTTGTTATGTTGGAAGACTACTAATTTTTGGTGCTGGACAGATAAGACCTGAGTGATAGACAGTTTAAGGAGGAGAAGTTAAATATTTATGTTTAGCCAGTATGAATATATATGTAATGTTTTGTCACATGCTCATATGCACTGCAAGAATATCCTGCACGAGACTGATCAAACCAGAGAACAAATCATGACATGCCTAAGGAAGTGCCTGAAG